>CM063510.1:139265068-139307568 GCA_032207245.1 Pardosa pseudoannulata
ATAGGGATAAAAAGCATTTAAAAGTTTCATTTGTATTAAAAGCTCCTATAAATGAAATGTTGGTTTAATTTGATATAATGCCAAAATATTAGCATTTTTAATGCATAGAATTCAAGGAAAAACACTTAAGGATAAAAAGCCATTTTAAAGTTTCATTTTTATTAATAGCTCCTATAAATGAAATGTTGATTTGGTTTGATATAATGTCAAAATATTAGCATTCTTAATGTATAGGATTCAAGGGAAAGCACATAGAGATAAAAAGCCATTTTAAAGTTTCATTTGTATTAAAAGCTCCTGCCGAACGATGGCCGATTGGTTAGAGTGCTGGCCTTCGGAACCGGAGTTTGTGGGTTCGAATCCCACTGTGGCATGGATGTTCGTAGCCGTTCGGAATCGGCTTTAAGCTGTAGGTCCCGGTCTCATTAGCCCTCGTGTTGCAAAAAGTAGACCGTAGCACTCCACATCAAAATCAAATCAAACTAAAAGCTCCTATAAAGGAAATGTTGATTTGGTTTGATATAATGCCAAAATATTAGCATTTTTAATGTATAGGATTCAAGGGAAAGCACATAGAGATAAAAAGCCATTTTAAAGTATCATTTGTATTAAAAGCTCCTATAAAGGAAATGTTGATTTGGTTTGATATAATGCCAAAATATTAGCATTTTTAATGTGTAGAATTCAAGGAAAAACACTTAGGGATAAAAAGCCATTTTAAAGTTTCATTTGTATTAAAAGCTCATATACATGAAATGTTGATTTGGTTTTTGATATAATGTCAAAATATTAGCATTTTTAATGTATAGAATTCAAGGAAAAACACATAGGGATAAAAAACCATTTTAAAGTTTCATTTGTATTAAAAGCTCCTATAAATGAAATGTTGATTTGGTTTGATATAATGCCAAAATATTAGCATTTTTAATGTATAGAATTCAAGGAAAAACACTTAGGGATAAAAAGCCATTTTAAAGTTTCATTTGTATTAAAAGCTCATATACATGAAATGTTGATTTGGATTGATATAATGCCAAAATATTAGCATTTTTAATGTATAGAATTCAAGGAAAAACACTTAGGGATAAAATGCCATTTTAAAGTTTCATTTGTATTAAAAGTTCCTATAAATGAAATGTTTATTTAGTTTGGTTTGGTTTGGAGCTCTACAGTCTACTATTTTGCAATACGAGGGTTAATGATACCGGGACCTACTGCTTAAAGCCGATTTCAAACGGCTACGAACATCCATGCCGGCAGCAGGATTTGAATCCGCGAACTCCAGTACCGAAGAGCAACGCTCTACCATTCGGCCATTGAAATGAAATTTAAAAAAAGATAGTTTGAAACATCGAAGAAGCTTACATACGTGTCAAAATATCATGTATGTGATTAGGTTAGAAAGCTAGCTTGAGATAATACAAATAAAAAAAGTTATGATTATATTTGGGATATTATGTCTCCTTAAAGTCATTACTTTTATTACCGAATAATCGGGTGGAAATGACTTAGTAATTATCTATCATTTCTAATATTAAAGTACTTGTTTTCGTCACTTTGTTTTAATTGACCTATCAGTTTTGACCTAATAACAAACTGATTATACAAAATTTATTTCCCATGGAATATAATCTGAATTAAAGGTATTTAAGATAATTAATAAGCCTAGTTTATTTGAATCATATATCTATGTATGATGATTCTCATTTATACTTGCCCAGAAGGAGAAATATATCGAGTCGTGGGGAGAGTATTAAATAACAAGTAATTAATCTGCATAATTACCTCTTTCTCCCGAATTCAAGAGTGTTGTTAATTGTTTTGTGTACCAAAGCTTTTCATATTACTGTATTGTTCCTAAGTTGTTTCTATGCTTTTCAAATAGATTTAGTTTGGATCGCTATGGTCATTTCTTGCTCTAAACGAATGCTAATTAGGTCAGGACCTACTGCTTAAACACGATTCGGAAAGGCAACAAAAATTCTTACCAGCAGCAGAATTCAGTCATACGCCTACTGATGCATTCATCCTTCATTGCTTTCAAGAAACTTACGCTACTTTTTTTATTAATTATACTTTACTAGCAAGATTAAAACTAGATTTTTTTTTCATTTTGTGAAAGACAATCTCTTTATTATATTCATAAATTGAAATTTTAAGCCATAAAAAAACGAGTAACTCATATTTTAAATTTGATATTTCGAAATTTGTTCACGAAATAAATGTTTTAAAAGTTTAAAAGTTTTTTTGTTAAAACTTTTATTTCTTGTAAGATTTTTAAAGTCATTATAAACATACTGTAATCGTTCTGTGAAATTCCAGAATTATTTTTAATAAATAAATGTATTTTTACAAACAAGGCTATTGGAATAATTCCACTCTGTATTATACTTTTGGCATATTTTGTGATTATAATCGGGGTCTGGTTATCACATGGGCATCTGGGGCGCATGTCATATGTGCAAAAATTTTACGGGGGCAGGAAAATTTATACAAATTGCTTTATAAAGCTTGCTTTGTTCATATCACCATGATACTGATTTAAAAACCCTCTGTTAAAAAATATTAAAATCAAAAAAACTTTTTTATTTACACTTTGAGAATTTTTTTTTCCAATCCGCATTTAAACTCCGAAATGAGAAACATGTATGTTTGTATTTTAGTTCAATAAACTAAATAAGTATAAATTATAATATTTTAATTCAGTATTCTGTCGTTTTTTTTTGTTTCTAATGACAATTAGACAATCCAAGTACTTGAATCAGAGGCTACTCAAATTAAGGCGAAGGGAGGCTTCTTTAGATCTTTATTAGCAGAACGTTGGAGGACGGGTTTCCACTTCATTATAGGGGCAGAACAAACTGAGGAGTAAGCTAACATGAAGTTCTAAGTAAAAGGCACCTGGGTCAACATCTCAGTCAAAATCTCTGTGAAAATCTCAAGGAAAATCTGCCTCCGATAGCGGTCATCTCCTTTTTGTTCTGGAATTTCCTACATTGGCCGCTTGGGCAATATAAAGTTATAATTGGTTAAACCCCTTCTTTGAGGGCGTGAACTGTATGGTCAATTTAGGTTAGGGGTTAAAAAGGGAAAACAAAAAGACGTGGGGTTTTTTGCCCTTAAGATTGGAGACCCTTAGAATTTTTCCAGCCATCTTTGGGGTTTTATACAAAATATCTACATTGGTTTCCGGATCTAGTTTACTTTTCCTTACACACACACACACACATATATATATATATATATATATATATATATATATATATATATATATATATATATATATATATATGTGTGTGTGTGTGTGTGTGTGTGTGTGTGTGTGTGTCAGGATTTAAATTGTAGATTAATTTTAAAAGATTTTAATTAGGGATTCTTTACTGAGAGTGATGCGGCGTGAGGAGTTAGCCACATAAATACGGCTCACGCGCAGTAATCTAGAGCAGAGAGCAGTATGCACATTTCACAGACAGAGCTGTAGTTACCCGAGGCAGCTAATCCTGCCTTTGTTAAAAGTTAGGCGCCAATGTGAGACGCCATTGAAGATGATTGATGAGTAGTGTGCTCTGAGATTTGAATAAAGCTATGAAATAGTACGCAGGACTCTAGTGTCGTTTAGTGGGAGCCCGTCATATATATATATATATATATATATACACATATGGTATATAAAATAAATTAATTTTGTTATATGAATAAATAAGTAACATTCAAGTCCCTTAACGAAGGTACTATTCAAATTAGAGGATTTTAAGGATTTCTGCTTTAAAGAAAATCTAGCAGAATTTGAACAAAATTTACATAAAATTTATATTTAAAATAATCCTAAATAAATGAAAAATAATTATCGTGGACTAAACTGCATTTTGACGTCCTTCAATTGAAACTGCAAGCATTAAAACTTTTCATTTTTAAAATGTTGATAAGGTTTTAAATTTATTTGAATCTTATTAGAATTATTAGAATTGTTATTGTTAGAATTTTGTGTTACTTTCTAACTATCTCCTTAAATAATATTGGTTTTTAACAAAGGAATCTTTTGACAATCTTTCAGTCATATTAATAATTATTTGAACAAATACCTGCAGATTTATTAATTTATTACTAGATGAGGAACATTTGCTTCGAAACGGAAACCATTTTTTGTGTGTGTGTGTGCTGGGTAGACCTCAACCACTACTAAATCTAATTGAAAGCAATATTTATTTAATGCAGCTGTCATCATTATGATTAATTTATAAGAAATCTTTAATTTAGGTTCACTAAGGAAAACCTAGTGGTCATGTTTGGTAGATAAAATAATTATTAAATCATACATGTTGTTAATTTTTACCACAATATGAAACTAACAGGGCTTAGAATTTAGAGAGTTTATCAAAAGACAACAAAACGGTTTTCTCCAAACCCACATCAGAGAAGCAAATAAACATAACTTAAAACTTAATTTACTTTTTAAATCTGTAATGAAGCAAGATATTCAAAAGAGTAGTTCCAGATCAAACCAATAACCTTCTGCAAACACATTTGACATGGTTTGGTTGTATTTCAAAGCATATCTAAGGGCAGAGACGCACCTTTGAAGCACTTCATTAGAGAACTTCAAAGTGGTAAGACCTAAATTTCATCTTGAGTAGTCAGCAAGACACAGTAAGAAAAATGATTCGTTTGAATTTTGCTACTTATTTAGTAAGGCTCCATGTGTATTCATATGAGGTGTAACGTTATATTTATATACTAAATTATATCCATAGTAAAATTTCCAACAACAGTCCAGAATTAAGGTCTTAACACACGTCAACATGTATGTGTTGAAAAAGCAACAGATTTCGAATAGGAATCCTTTTCTATTAGAAGAATGAGCGGAGTTTCTCATGTGAGAGCAAAAAAATTTCAACCGATCAAAGGCTTTTATCATCATTTGAATCACTATTTAAACTAAAATGAATCGGTTAAACTTTTTATTGTTGTAAAACAAGAAATCGGCACAAGAATGTGTAAATTTCTTGCTACAGAAAAAAAATTCAACCGATTTATTTTGGTTAAGGTTGACGTGTGATAAGGCTTTTGATCAGTTGAAAATTTTTCGTTTTCACACGAGAAAATACACGTATTCTTCAAAGGATTGTGAAATTGAATCTGTTGTCTTTTAACTCGTACTTGTTGATGTGTGCTAATGACTTAATAAATAATGTCTTATTGGCAATATGCTATTCTGTTATTAAAAAAAAAAAAAAAGATTGCGAGTTAGCTACTTAAAATGTTTCTAATTTTAGCAACACGAGTCTTAAAGGGGATCAAGATATGACAATATGATTTTCCGATTATCTTTTTGTAACATTTTTTTTTTATTTTGACTTCGATCCTTAAGTCTATTGACTAATAAATTACAGGCATACTTGTTAAACCAATTGATTAAATTAAATATCGAATAATTATTTTAACTATTTTCGTATTTATGTTTTAACCCTTTATACTTTTGGATAACAGTCTTTCATGTATCCACTAGTTTAAGCAAAAATCGTTCTTTTCTGTTTATTTAAATTTCAGATTTAAAAAATCAAGTGCTTCTAGCGGGATCATGATTGAAACATTATAAGACTTTCCAGAAATCTGTTATTTCAGTTTCTTTTAAAAAAAAATATTCTGTTTAGACTTCGATCCATAAGTTTATTGTCTAATACATTAAGGAAATGCTTGTATATTTATGTTTTAACAATTTATAATTTTGGATTATTTATAATTTTGTATCATTGAACATGTGTGGGATGCTTTGGGGAGCCGCATTTCAGCTCGCTTACATCCTCCGGAGAACACCCGACAACTCAAACAGATGCAGATTCCGGAATGGGCACTCCTACCGCAAGAAATGTTGAACCAGCTGGTTCTGAGCATGCGGAGACGGTGCGAAGCAACCATTGCAGTTATTGGAGGGCATATACTATATTAAAGAACATCTGATTGTTGTTCTTCCTCTTGGATAGACAATCATGAATCACGATACTATGCGTTCAATAAAGCTTGCTTTTGTTTGATTTCGCACCGTATGCATTGTATTTCTTTTTCAGCACCGATGCTTTCTCCATCCTTTACGTACATAATACTCATTACAGTTGCATACATTTCTGAATTTCATGTCTCTCAGAGGATTTCTCGTGGTCTTATGGCAAAATTCCCCCCTGTTGCTTAAGTTTCGATTATCAGAGTATGTTATTTTCTTTTTTGTTTATTTGAGTTTCAGATTTCAAAAATCAAATGTTTCTAGTTTTAACCTCAAGAGTTATAAAGAAGGATCAATATTGAGACATTTTGAAATTTTCCAAAAATCTGTTATTTCAATTTCTTCTTATAAAAATATTCTGCCTAGACTTTAATCCATAAGTTTATTGTCTATTAAATTACCAAAATACTTGTATATTTATGTTTTAATCATTTATAATTTTGGATGACTGTCTTTCATGCATCTACTAGTTAGCGGGAAAGACATTTTCTCTGTTCATTTGAATTTCAAATTTAAAATGTCATAAAAACGTAACTGTGATATTAAACTATGTTATTTTCTTTTTTGTTTATTTGAATTTCAGATTTAAAAAATCAAATGTTTCTAGTTTTAACCTCAAGAGTTATAAAGAAGAATCAATATTGAGATATTTTGAAACTTTCCAAAAATCTGTTATTTCAATTTCTTTTCATAGAAATATTCTGTTTAGACTTCGATCCTTAAGTTTATTGTCTAATACATTACGGAAATGCTTGTATATTTATGTTTTTACCATTTATAATTTTTGTTGACTGTCTCTAAAATATCTACTAATTAAAGTGAAAGACATTTTCTCTGTTCATTTGATATTCAAATTTCAAATGTCATAAAAACGTAACTGTGATATTAAACTATGTTATTTCTTTTTTGTTTATTTGAATTTCAAATTTCAAAAATCAAATATTTCTAGTTTTAGCCTCAAGAATTATAAAGAAAGATCAATATTGAGACATTATAAGACTTTAAATAAATCTGTTATTGCAATTTCTTTTTATAAAAGTATTCTGTTTAGACTTAGATCCATAAGTTTATTGTCTAATACATTACGGAAATGCTTGTATATTTATGTCTTAACCATTTATAATTTTGGATGACTGTCTTTCAGATATCTACTAGTTAACATGAAAGACATTTTCTCTGTTCATTTAAATTTCAAATTTCAAATGCTATAAAAACGTAACTGTGATATTAAACTATGTTATTTTCTTTTTTGTGTATTTGAATTTCAGATTTCAAAAATCAAATATTTCTAGTTTTAGCCTCAAGAATTATAAAGAAAGATCAATATTGAGACATTATGAAACTGTCCAAAAATCTATTTCAATTTCTTTTTATAAAAATATTTTGTTTTGACTTCAGTCCTTAAGTTTATTAACTAATACATTACGGAAATGCTTGTATATTTATGTTTTAACTATTTATAATTTTGGGTGCCTGTCTTTCAAATATCTATTAAAGTGGAAGACATTTTACCTGTTCATTTGAATTTCAAATTTCAAATGTCATAAAAACGTAACTGTGATATTAAACTATGTTATTTCTTTTTTGTTTATTTGAATTTCAGATTTCAAAAATCAAATGTTTCTAGTTTTAACCTCAAGAGTTATAAAGAAAGATCAATATTGAGATATTTTGAAACTTTCCAAAAATCTGTTATTTCAATTTCTTTTCATAGAAATATTCTGTTTAGACTTCGATCCTTAAGTTTATTGTCTAATACATTACGGAAATGCTTATATATTTATGTTTCCACAATTTATAATTTTAGATGATTGTCTTACGATGATTTGGATGATTTAGATGATTGTCTAGTTAACGGGAATTCTTTTTTCCCTGTTCATTGAAATTTCAGATTTAAAATACAATAAAAACTCAACTGTGATATTAAACTATGTTGTTTTCTTTTTTGTTTATTTGAATTTCAGATTTCAAAAATCAAATGTTTCAAATTTTGACCTCAAGAGTTGTTAAGAAGGATCACTATTGAGAAATTATGAAACTTTCCAAAAATCTATTTCAATTTCTTTTTATAAAAATATTTTGTTTTGACTTCAGTCCTTAAGTTTATTGATTAATACAATACGGAAATGCTTGTATATTTATGTTTTAACCCTTTATAATTTTGGATGACTGTCATTTAGGTATCCACTAGTTAACATGAAAGTTTTTTTCCCTGTTCTTTTAAATTTCTGATTTAAAAGTAATTGAAAACGTAACTGTCATGTTAAACTGTGTTATTCTGAATATCAAATTGTCGGAATCGATAAAAAATTATTTTCTCTCACCCCTCTCTTAAAATATGTTCAATAAGACTTAATAACTAGCAAGAACTGTGATAAAATGAAGTTTATTCTATCTAAAGTATTATTCACGTGAAACATTCACATGCTAGAATGAAAAATAGCAAATAATTCATCCTCATTATAACCACTACTCTCATTGTTTTAAAAATAAATCCTTTACAATGTTTCTCACACGCTGCAGAATTTTAAATAGTAACTTCTCTATTCATTGAATTACTAATGTCTTCTATGCATTCTGTATAAATGATTAAGAAACGTAAAGTCTTTCATCCGGTTCATACTATATATTTATTTTATATCGGTCAAGGAAACATTGAATAATTTACTGCAGTGTTTAGAAAACTATTTTATGCAACTGAGTTTGCTCGAGGGATTTCTTACTGGAGGAATAGTTTCGGACCAGGAGATGAGCGGTTTTGATATTCTCCAAGATAAAATGCAGGAAATATTAGGGAATTATTCATTCACAGAGAGAGTTTAAGCTGGATAATTGATTCAATTTGCATTTTTAAGCATAAATGTAAATAGTGAATAACAGATTTTTTCTTTTTTTAATTCTGATTTTACTCATTTTATATTGGCTAATGGGGAAAAATTCAGCGTATGCACTTTTATTCTTTGAAAAGATATAATGCAGTTGAATTCCTAATAATATTTATTAGAAGGTGAATAGTTAAAAAATAGATCAGTAACCCATGTAACTGTTTTATTGAAACATCATATGACTGTAGTTGAATTTGTTTATAAAGATTTATTTAATGATCTTAATGCCTTGTTTATAAATACGATGTCTTAATGATCAACCAGGTAGAAGCCACATTATATAAACAAGTGGCTTGGATTGTTTTGAAGTGCTACGGTCTACTGTTTTGCAACACTAGGGTTAATGAGACCGGGACCTACCGCTTAAAACAGCTTCTTTTGCATGATTGTTGCACTTGACAATTTTTCCGTGCGTCAGTAGCATGAATTTCTGTCATTGGAATGGAAGTGTTCTCGACTTCTTCTCTAAATTTACTTTATAAAAAGAAAAAAAACTAAACTCCTCGGTGCAACAGCCCCTAGGGGGGCAAGGTCTACGGTGCCAATCTCCGTTACGAGACCAAGGTCTCTGGGGTGCGGACCATATGTTCCGGTTAGGTGGTCAATCTAACGCGGAACCCTTAGTGTTTAGTTCCCAAGCACGCTTGAGCCTCAGTTCATCTACCCACTGAAAGGCTGAGTCAACCTTGCCCTGACCGGGGATCGAACCTCGGACCTGTGTCGGGAGAGCGCGAAGCGCTATCCGAACTCCACTGGGCCTAAATTTACTTTATACTATACTTTATATACTTTATATTTACTTTATACTATATATATTACTATATTTATTTATTTATATATATATTCTATGAGTCAAAATGGATTACAACCGGGAAAATAGGTATACCACATTTGATAATGAGAAATGAAGGGGTCTGCGGGGAAGAGAAATGAAAGTTTACATATATTTTATTACTTAACTGAAAACCAACGTACGTTTTTGAAAAGTGATATTAAAGTTTTATGTATACATATATATATATATATATATATATATATATATATATATATATATATATATATATATATATATATATAGTGATCCAATTTTTAATGAGTCAAATTGGCTCGGTCTGTAAATCTAGTATTAAAAAGTTTGGGAATCTCTGGCCTAGTGTATACTTTATATCTTATAAGTTACTTGCACTTGTAAAAACAATGATTTCATTATCAACAAATATTTCATTATAAAACAAATATTTCATTATAATTTCAAATCAAAATCATTTCATCTATATTTAATACACTCCATATAGTATCATATTAATAAATTTCTCATTATACATATTACATATTTTTTAAAATTTACTAAAATAGCAAATATACTACTAATTAAAATGATTTTTATACAGTATAGAGGCTACTGATATCTTCTTCCTAAATTAATTAATATATTGATAATTTTGGTATATATTGATATTTTGGTAAAATTGGTATATATTGGTAATTTCAATACAGCTAATAATTTTGATTCAGAGTAATTATTTTCTATATTTTAATGTAGCTTAACATTTTATTCTGAAAATAAATTTCTGGGAAAATATTAAGGGTATTTATAAACACAAAATAATATTGAATAATTCTGTGAGTATAAATAAGAAATGTAATATCTATTTCAGGAAATTTCAACTTGATATGGTTAAAAAGAAAAAAATGGTATTTAACAGGTTTCCGAACAATGAGTCATGAAATTTTATGAAGACAGAATAAAAAACTGTCACGTTTCCATTAATCTAATTATTAGATGAAAAATATTCACCACTTTCTCTTTTAGAGTGCCTATAATAATTTTCTTTACTTCAACCGTAATTTCCTCAATATGTCTTTCGTGGAGAGCATGTTAAATGGCAGTAAACAAAGGGAAAAGAAGGTGTTTAGGAAAAACACAAAAGATTTCAAAGAAGAGAGCGCAGAAGAAAACCATACTTAATACACTCCATATAGTATCATATTAATAAATTTCTCATTATACATATTACATATTTTTTAAAATTTACTAAAATAGCAAATATACTACTAATTAAAATGATTTTTATACAGTATAGAGGCTACTGATATCTTCTTCCTAAATTAATTTATATATATATATATATATATATATATATATATATATATATATATATATATATATACACTGGTAATTTTGGTATATATTGGTATTTTGGTAAAATTGGTATAAATTACTAATTTCAATACAGCTAATAATTTCGATTCAGTGTAATTATTTTCTATATTTTAATGTAGCTTAACATTTTATTCTGAAAATAAATTTCTGGGAAAATATTAAGGGTATTTATAAACACAAAATAATATTGAATAATTCTGTGAGTATAAATAAGAACTGTAATATCTATTTCAGGAAATTTCAACTTGATATGATTAAAAAGAAAAAAATAGTATTTAACAGGTTTCCGAACAATGAGTCATGAAACTTTATGAAGACAGAATAAAAAACTGTCACGTTTCCATTAATCTAATTATTAGATCAAAAATATTCACCACTTTCTCTTTTAGACTGCCTATAATAATTTTCTTTACTTCAACCGTAATTTCCTCAATATGTCTTTCGTGGAGAGCATGTTAAATGGCAGTAAACAAAGGGAAAAGAAGGTGTTTAGGAAAAACACAAAAGATTTCAAAGAAGAGAGCGCAGAAGAAAACCATACTTAATACACTCCAGATAGTATCATATTAATAAATTTTATGATTATAAATAATATTTTATTTTTAAAATTTGCTAAAATAGTGAATATACTACAAATTAAAATCATTTTCATACAGTATAGAGGCGACTGATATCTTCTTCCTAAATTAATTTATATATTGGTAATTTTGGTATATATTGGTATTTTGGTAAAATTGGTATATATTGGTAATTTTATTATAGCTAATAACTTCGATTCAGTGTAATTATTTTCTATATTTTAATGTGGCTTAACATTTTATTCTGAAAATAAATTTCTGGAAAAATATTAAAGGTATTTATAAACACAAAATAATATTGAATGATTATGTGAGTATAAATAAGAACTGTATTATCAATTTTAGGAAATTTCAACTTGATATGGTTAAAAAGAATAAAAATTGGAATTTAACAGGTTTCGGAACAATGAGTCATGAAAGTTTATGAAGACAGAATAAAAAACTGTCACGTTTCCATTAATCTAATTATTAGATGAAAAATATTCACCACTTTCTCTTTTAGAGTGACTATAATAATTTTCTTTACTTCAACCGTAATTTCCTCAATATGTCTTTCGTGGAGAGCATGTTAAATGGCAGTAAACAAAGGGAAAAGAAGGTGTTTAGGAAAAACACAAAAGATTTCAAAGAAGAGAGAGCAGAAGAAAACCATCGCTCCAGTTTCGGAAGAGTGGAGATCTCGAAGAATATTTATGCAACGGGAGCGAACGTCGCTCCAGGCAGCTGGTTTTTTCTTACTCTGCTCTCTCTCTCTCAAGGAATTCCCCATTCAACCGGTGTCTCAGTTCCGTTGGATGAAACGATTGTATGAAAAGAAAGTTCTCTGCCTAGGGGGAAAAAGTGAATTTCTCAAACGGTGAGAGACGCCATTTTAGGTCAGTTTTGCCGCAGAGTTTTAACACGAAACGTCCGTTGAAATCGTTTCGACCTCAAGTCATGTATATCCGTTTGTAAAATCCAGTAACACTATGTATCTATCTATTTATCTATCTACTTCTCTCTCTCTCTCTCTCTCTCTCTCTCTATATATATATATATATATATATATATATATATTGTCACTAAAGTATATAATTATACATACATACATATATATATATATATATATATATATATATATATATTTGAATGCATATTTATATAGAAGATAGATATATTACATACATATGCACATACACATATACATATATATTTGTATATATATTGCCCCTAAAGTATATAATTATACATAAATATACATATATATGTTTGTATATATTTGTACATATATGTATATATATGTCAGGATTTAAAATATAGAGTAATTTAAGAGATTTTAATTAGGGATTATTTTAATGGGAGTAACGCGTCTCGCGTTACTAGTCACATAAATACGGCACACGCGCAGTGATATTAGCAGAGAGCGATAAGCAATTACTTAGACGGACCTGTGGCTCCTCGAATAGTGAAAACTGCTTTTGTTTGCAGTTGGGCGCCAAAGATGAGACGCCATGTTGATTAGCGTGTTAAGTGGATTATTAAAGAGAAGAAAATAATGACTTGAGTGTGACTGATTTATATTTTTACTAGTGGATACTCGGACCGTGTCATATACATATATATGTTTGTATATATTTGTACATATATGTATAATTATATACTTTAGTGATAAATATATAGAAACATATAGTAACTATACTTTCTAATACATATATATTATACTTTTTAAGTTTCTAATACCTTGGATACAACTCTAGAATATCAAAATGATATGCATGACATTTATATATATATATATATATATATATATATAAAAGCATGTATGTGTGTATGTATATCTGTGTTTGAGTGTATATAGATATGCATACATACATATATATGTATGCATGTATTTCCATATATTTATATATATATAGTACATATATCGTAGATATAATTGGCAATATGAATTAGCAAGTTTCCGGTCATTCTAGTGTTAATGTGTAACTGATTATTGGTTTTAGATTACGTATTTAATGTTTTATATATCTTCTAAGAAAGTCATATGGCATGCTGGAGTCTTTCTCTTTCGATAGACCATAAGTCTTTAAATACTTAATATATTAATAATACAATAAATTAATTTGTACATTAATTTGTTTCTCGCATTATACTTTTCGTTCGAATTCATTATCAAAGAAAATTTCAGTCAGCTGGACAAAGGAAACTGAATTCACAGTGTCAGATTCCATCAATAAAACTGATAAATCATTCAATTGGTTTTCAAGCATACTTAAGCGTAAGTATGTTTTAAATCGTTTCAAGAATTTGAACGAATGATCGGAGAAACATTGGCTTACTGCCATTAATTTGTACATTCTTAAAACTATTTAGATATTAAGAAAAATGCTAAGCAGATTCCAAGCATTAATCCTGTTGCATATATTGTTTTTAGTTATATCTCTTTTGTCTTTTAGTGGCATATACTTTATGAGGTGCAAGCTCTCTTAAGCTAGATCGTCAAAAATATAATCTGCTAATAAACTTCTATTAATTTTAAATCTTCTCTCCTTATTTCTACAACAGAGATTTCACGAATTTTCGGAAACTTTCCGCCATTGACAGCCTTGCTAGCCTAATTAGAAATCTACCATTGATTGGAATTAACAAAACTCCCTTATAAAATGTCTATACAAAGGGTAAAACTAATGTAGATTTATACATTTTTTAATTTTTGAATCGAAGTTTCATTCATCGTATGATCAGATGCACGTGATTATTATTCAAATCAAATTTGAATTTATTAAAATTTTAAAAAATATCAAGGTGTCACAAGTAAATTCTCACAAAGTTATTTCAAATTATTTATATAAAGATATTTTATGAACATACTAAATTTATAATATTTATAAGCATTTACAATAGCTATATAAAACATTTTATATGTTTGTATACAATTTTTGTCAATAAAGTTTTATTTTTATGTTTTAAATCCGCCTTATTATTTATTTATATAAAAATTATGCATTCTAACAATTGGGGAAATATATGTATATTTACCCAAATATATATGTATATGTATAAGTATACACACACACACACACACACACACATATATATATATATATATATATATATTATATATATATATATATATATATATATATATATATATATATATATATATATATTTAATATGCGCAACAGCCCCTAGGGGGCCAAGGTTTACGTTTTGATATCTCCATTTGCGTGACCAAAGGCCCTGGGGTGCGAAGTTATTAGGTGGTCAAACCTTACGCGGAACCCCCAGTATTTATAGTTCCCAAGCACGCTTGGTCCTCAATTTCTCTACCCACGGAAGGGATATGAAAGGCTAATATATAAGGGGATTGATACCTCAGACTTGTGTATGGGAGCGCGAAGCGCTACCCCACGATATATATATATATATATATATATATATATATATATATATATATATATATATATATATATATATATATATTTATATATTATATATATATATATATATATATATATATATATATATATATATATTAAAAAACAGAGCCAAAAATGGTAAGTAATTTTAACTATCTGTCTTTATCGATCTAATATTTTATCACACACACACACACACACACACACACACACACACACATATATATATATATATATATATATATATATATATATATATATATATATATATATATATATATATATATATATATATATATATATATATATATATATATATATATATATATATATAAATGTCATGCATATCATTTTGATATTCTAACGTTGTATTCAAGTTATTAGAAACTTAAAAAGTATTAATATATAATTATTAGAAAGTATATTTTTCAATTCATAATTTCTGGGATATAAAGACTTAATGTTTAAAGATTATATATTTTAGATTTTTATGTATTTTTTGCAAACTTTTGAAATACTTCCCACATTATAATCATTCAGAGTTGTAATAAAAGCGTATTACGAAATCTCGATAGTTATAAAAAGATATTTTTAACCCAGATTTGTTTTTGTTTGTTAAAAGACCAAACCTTTTGTATAAGGACCAAGCCTCTATATATTTAGTTGCTTGAAACTAGACCTGACATGGATATTCAGAGGCAGAAGAACGAATTTGCTTCAGGCTCTAAAAAGACATTCAAGTCGGTAACATTATACTCCACAATGAAAAGTTCTCTTATTACAATTCATAGAGTGTTTCTTTCCAACCTAATATTAGCTTTGAGCTTATATACGTTGATGTTAGAGGAAATTCGGAAGTTAAACTGCAAATGACCTCTCAGTTATCAGACAAAGAGAGTTTTAAGTATAAATGATGGACTTTTAAAGATATTTAACTGCCCGTAGTATCATCTATTAATATCACAAGATATATGAGTTAAAAATTAAAAATTTAAAGTAAAATTTCTTAGAAATTTTTAATTGAAGATGGGCATACGTTTTAAATTGCCACAGTTGAAAAAAGAATCATTTTAAAATGTATGGTTTTTCCTTTTAAATTACTTTTCTTTAAATAAATTTGTTTGCATTTGAAGAAATACACATAACACCTGAATCATGAATAAACAAAGGATATAGTTTCCTTTAAGAAATGGTAAATGTAAGCAAGATTGTTAGAGCACGGCTATATTTCATTTATAATACATTTTCTCGATCAATTCCTTGTAAATTTTAATCCTCTTACAGTTTCAAAGAGTGTATAATTACTGTATATTTATTATATTTACTTTATTTTATTCTTTTAATCTAACTGAAATCTATTCTAAATTGGAAAAGTTGTATTATAGAACGACCCTTTTGCCGTTAGCAATCAAAACGTTTGCAAAATAAGAGGGGAAAATCACGATAACAAAAAATATATACGAAGTGAAAAATTAATATTCCAAATTTTTGAATTTAGGAAAATGCAAAAACTTTCAACTGCAAATGTAAACCTACACTTCATCTACAGCGTTAAAACAAATAGATGCTATCTATCTTTTAATGGCTTTACATGTTTTATCTTCAGAATAATGTATTAAATATTTTAAAGAGACTTTAAAAATATCAAATTTTTGCACTTTTGGTACTCCAGTACACCGTAAAGGAATTTCTATTCTATACACTGAAAAAAGGACTCGTAAAATCGGAAGCGTAATGAATCAAATTTCTTTGCAATTAAAACGTGTTTAAAAATGTTTATACAAATTTAGTAAATAGCCTTTGAGAAATAAATTATCACATTCAGAACAGTACATGTATATTACTAACCACAGTATTTTGAAATTTGACTCCCACATTAAAAAAAGTCGTGGAATTGGGAATTATTATTCATCGGCTCACGGTCAACACAGTGCACTTGCTGGACATTCAGTTATTAGTAAACTGTCATAATCGTCAACAATCTGAAACATACGAGATTTATTAAACATTGCTATTCATACGTCTTATTATCTTTGATGGTATTTCTAAATCTTTAATCGAAATATTTCAATACCCAGACCGAAGGCTGGGGGCGAAGCAGCTAGTACTATCTTAAAATTCACCGATATTAATTCATTATATTGTTTTACTCATTGAGGTGATATAAATAGTGAATAATTTGTGGTTAATTTAATTATTGTTTATTACATTAATAATAATAGCTGTCAATATTCGTACTTTTGGGATATACACTATGACTCCAATCAAGCCAAAAATACTTCAATATTATATATTATGTTGTAATTTGTAATTTCTAAAAAGAAACACATTAACCCTTTTGATGTCTTCGTATCAGAGCATAATTATGTGGTGTACATTATATACAAAGCTTTAAATTTCATGACTAAATGAAAAATATAACTAAATTATGCACGCTACATTCCGCTTATAATATAGTTATGTATCACATATGATATACAAGTGTATAAAGCATTAGATGTGTATGTCATATGTATACAGGACAAGTAGAATGTTAAACGATCTAAAATATGTAGTTACTTGGTACAGATAAATATTTAACTATTTACTGTAAGCGGGGCCTGATTATCGTATGGGCATTTGGGGCACGTGCCCTGGGCACGAAAATTTTAGGGGGCACAAATATTTACTAATAGTACTAATTTACTAATGCACTAACTGTTATATATGACTGCTTACTTGATGACCTTTTTTCTTATGCCAGCTGTATATTACTACTGCTTTAGTTAATGCTTTTTGTATGCATATCTTCTTGTATTCATCTCCTGGAGAAATTTATAATTTTTTACCTTTGTTTATCATTTTATAATGTGATTATTATAATGTGCAGTAGTTGATATTGATGTTGATGATAGTTGATGTGTAGTAGTTGAATTTCTGTGCTTAAATTTTACCTGCTAAATATTTAGTCCTGATAAATTTTAATCAATATCTTTGACATTATTTTGTGCATAACAATTGAATTTTACGTCAATGTCATTGTAGTAATTTCATTTCCCTCGTGATATCTTGTTCATTTGAACTTCTTCAGTATAATTTTTAATCCACATGCACAATTACCCTTCCGTTAAGTTTTAATACATTATTGTACGGAGTAATTATGTTTGTCATGAACTATATTGTTTCCTATTTACTTTAATTGTACTGTTATTTACCTGATAATTAATTCCCTAAACGAACCTGGTGCTCTTTTTATCCTATGGGTTATTGCATATTTATAAGACAGATTATTAGCAACATACCACTATAAACCATTAAATCATCTCATCAATTTAAATTATTTTTAATTCTATTATTAATATTTATTTTCTGCACCACAGAGCTTGTGAGTATGACAAGGTAGAAAATAAAAAACTGGGTCACTCTTGGTCCTTAAAAGTCCTTAATATTTTAGCATGGCTAAACAGAAATAATAATGATTAATTAAAATGAAAATTTGTTGTTTTTGATTTTAAATATTACTTTAATGATTTTTTAAATCTGTTTGATAATTCAATGTTATAATTTTTATATGACTGTAATGATGATAATAACTTGTCGCTATAAGTGGAGGGCACAAAAATTGGATTGTGACCTGGTCACAAAGCTATCTTAGTCGGGCCCTGACTGTAAGAACTAGTGAAACTCATATTAAAATAAAAGGTGAACTGACTGTTAGAGAAGTAAACATTTGACGTACCTTATTTGAAATAACTGAATATTTTTTTCATGAGTTCAAAATTGCTACATTTTCGACCAACTCGAAGATTTTGCGAAGTTATTTCCTTATTCATTAATAATACCACTTATAAAGACAAGATAATGCTTTTTTTTGTGTGTGTGACCTCAGAAGTGAGAGAAAAATTAGATGATTAAAGGAAGTATTATCATTTATTTTATTTTGACACTGTTATTCACTCAACGTCTGAAAGGTATTCCATTCCTCGTTTTTGACGGCTATTGTACGAGACTTTAACTACATAATCATCCTAATGAGAGGTAGGAAAGTTCTCATTTAAAACCTGAAAGTATAAGGTTAAAGGCTAAAGCTGAGTAGAAGGGTAACCTGTCTAGTTACAATTACATACTTTAGGGGCAATTATAGATGCGAGGCTTTAGCCTGCTTTTTCTTGATGATAACAAAACCCACTAAATCTTTTCCTTTCAAATATTTGATTAATTATTACGAGCGTTAAATTGGATGGCTAAATTATTCTGAAGTACTCTGAGTTTTGTTCTGTTATGAAGACGATATATAAACATTTTGATTCAGCTGGTATTTGCGAAAAATTATTAATATGTTAAAAATTTCTAATAATTCAAAATATTAATAGTTATAAATAGCATACACTGATATTTGTATGAATACTTTTTATTTTGGAGCAATAAAGATAAGTTTATATCCTATAACTCTTTATACAGGGTGTCCCAAAACGATTGTTATTATATCACCTCTCTCTCGATATATATATATATATATATATATATATATATGTATATATATATATATATATGTATATATACATATATATACATACATATATGTATATATATATATATAATATATATGTATATATATATATATATATATGTATATATATATATATATATATATATATATATATATATATATATATATATATATATATTATATATATATATATATATATATATATATATATATATATATATATACTAGATTCCTCGTTGGGAGTACATAAAAACTGCCCAAAGAAGCGTTCCTGTACGATCCATAGTTTGCGCGTAAAATACGTAAAACAAAGTATGACGTCACTACCGGTGAAAGAAAAACACTTTATTGAACATATCAACAGCAGTATTTGAATATAAAATTTTTCCTGCGCATATCGTGTCATGCATGCGCGCGCGCCATGGAATGACGTTAAGCAGCCGTTGAACTGGTATTTAAAAGGCTGTATCTTGCAGCTACCGGTAGTCTTCGTATGGTGGCCATGTATTCCGTTCGTGACTACTGCGACATGTACCTGATATACAGCCGATGTAATGGAAATGCCTTACGAACTATTAGGGAGTATGCCCGTGCATATACTGCTGTTGATATGTTCAATAAAGAGTTTTTGCTTGCACCGGCAGTGACGTCATACTTTGCTTTCCGTATTTTTCTCTTAAACTATGGATCGTACAGGAACGCTTCTTTGGGCAGTTTTTATGTACTCCCAACGAGAAATCTAGTTGTGCAGAGTTTACGCGGTCGTTTTGGGACACCCTGTATTTACTAGTACAAACTATTCAGTATTTATAATGAAAGACATTAAAAATTAACAATTTGAAAGACGTATAATAGAGGGCAAAGCTTTTATGTCAAAATATTGCAATTAATGCAAAGACAAAGCAAAATTAATCAGATAGAGAAAAGGTGAAAGCACATCTGCTTTGCTTTGCAGCTGGAAAAAAGCAGTATTATTACGTCGGGTTAAACTAGGCCAAAACAAACTGCGGTTTTTTTTTTACTGTTTTTTCACTAATTATCTTTTATTTGCATTATATTTTCATCAATTACTTTGATTTGAAGCACATTGAGATTTTGTAGACATATAGAAATAATTTTAGAGGAATAATTCGGCCTCCATTTACGCAGTACCATACATTCACTTCCAAAAGTTAAGCAAGAAGATGTAAAATGCAAAAAAAAAACGCAACAAATACTGTTTTGATTGATACAAGTTCGGCAGGAAAGTAGCATATATATTTATGCATAAAACGAAATCAATAATTATATACAGAAATGAAAACAATATTAAATTTTTGTAAGTTATCAGTTAATGGCATACTGGAGACTTAAACAGAATTATGTATAAAGTGAAAATAAACAGCATAAAAGGAAAAAAAGGACATTAATAGGGTATGGGATCCTCCCCTTGATCTATATACAAAGTTTACACCTCGTGACCATGCTTTCAATTAGGTGGTCAACCACCGCAGAATCAAGCAATCGCCATTCTTCTTGTAGAGCAGTTTTCTGCTCAATAGGAGTGGCTGGAGGTGGGAAGATTCCAGCTCAATAAGAGTGGCTAGAGGTGGGAAGATTCCAGCTCAATAAGAGTGGCTGGAGGTGGGAAGATTCCAGCTCAATAAGAGTGGCTGGAGGTGGGAAGATTCCAGCTCAATAAGAGTGGCTGGAGGTAGGAAGATTTCAGCTTAATAAGAGTGGCTGGAGGTGGGAAGATTCCAGCTCAATAAGAGTGGCTGGAGGTAGGAAGATTTCAGCTTAATAAGAGTGGCTGGAGGTGGGCCGAGAGCATCCCAAAGATTTTCAATGGGATTAAGGTCGAGCGAATATGCTGTCTACGCCATACATGCAATCCCTTCACTCTCAAGGTAGTCATCGACGATGGAAGCTCTATGGAGACGTGCTTTTTGCATATTTCTTGACATGAAAGCGCGATTGGCTGTTAACTAACATATTTGCATACTTCCATCTACCTCTGCAGCGAATTGCATCCTCTTCAATTCTGATTGGCTTCCGGAAATTAGCATTTTCATCTTCGTGCTTAACTTTTGGAAGTGAGTGTATATTGGAATTATTAATTTAAAGATATAATTTAATATCCGAACTTAACTACACTTTATTCTGAACCTCAACAGGCATCAATTAAATAACGAACTTCAATCGTTAAATCTCTAGAGTTTAACAGTGGAATTGCATATATATTGAATATGTCTAATACTGTTATATAAATTAGACCCCAATAGTTTTGCAGGCCAAATAATCATTTCTCAGAATTTCATATTAAACATTAATTATTCGCGAAAAAGAACTTGATTTCGTTTCTGTTTAAAAGAAACAAAAATAAACTCTTAAAGTGGCTAAAAATTAAGGTCAAGATCGCTTCTAAACTCGAAGTTTTTAATCCTGAAAAACAAGTTAAGTTTCAATATGTTAAATAGAAATAAAAATTTTCTCAGTCCTGACTACAAAGAGTCCCGCAATACATTTACAAAACAGTCAATAATCGGGACTTGAACAGTTGTTATTTTACTTGGAGATTTTCAAGGCAAAGTAATAGTTGTGGAGAATTAACAGAGAAAAGTATGTCACACGCGAAATTATCTTTCCAATATATGTGTAACAGACATTGCTAAACTATTCAACGGTTAAGAAATCCTCTGATCATTATATACATAATAAAGATAATCGTTTGGTTTCATATAACAAACTACACATAGGGAAAAGCGTAGTTGCCTAGAAATTCGTCACTAGTCTACCCGTGAGAGAACTCTCGCTTGTAGAAATCCTACCTACCCCAGAGTCTAACTAAAATACTTTTCTGTACAATCTCAATCCAATTTTTGTGCCCCCTCCTTCCTAAGCTATAATGGCTAATAGCATAATCACGTTCATATAAAGTTTACAGCATTTAATTAGGAAATAGATTAAAATAATATTTTGTTTCGATTTTCTTCCTTATTTACAAATATAGAACTATTTATTCAATCAGCATTTAAATAAATACAAAATAAATATTCGTAAATTAACATATGTTGGTTTGAGGGCAAAATAATGCAAAATATCAACAAAATTATCATCTATTGCCCTCTTCCCAAGCAGAAGCCCCCCAGGTTTGACCTCCCCCCTCCAGAGGTAATGTTTGACTTGGAGGATATTGCGACCACAAAACTTTTTTATGTGCCTCAGCCGCCATTAACGAACACGCAGATCTTTGGCCCGATTGAGACTCAAACCCAAAACCTTCCGTTTATGAGATCGACGACTTTATTGACTGAGCTACTATGGTTTACTCAAAAACTTACACCAAGAAAAATTCCTGGTATCGAACCCAGGCCGGGAAGGGGCATTTTATTCCCAAAACCACAATGGATATGTGAAAGGGCAAAAAGGTTAGATAACAACGATTCGATGATTTTTTAAAAATTTTGTTTTTTTTAATAAACGTTTTTTTTATGATATTCACAAGCTGAAAGTACAATTCGTTCCTGCTCTGCTTACTTTTCTTTCTTTTGACTTTTAAGACAGCTTTTATATAATACGTGCAAAAGGATTCTAAGCTACAGAAATAATACGATTAGAACATTTTATTTTACAAGAATTACTTTGTTTAAAAATAAAAACTTAAAAAATTCCTGTGACTTAAAAACTTTGAAAAAAATAACATTTTTAAAGAACACCTTCTTAAAATTTCATAAAATTAGAAAGAGAAGGTTTGGTTTGGAGCACTACGGTCTACTGTTTTGCACACGAGGGATAATGAGACCAGGACCTACTGCTTAAAGCCGATTCCGGACGGCTACGAACATCCATGCCATAGTGGGATTCGAACCCACGATTCCACCGACGATAAGCGCCCTAACCAATCAGCCAGCGTTCGGCAGAGGAAAATTGAAAATGCCAGAAAGAAAAATGCTTTATTTTTTAAATTTTAGTTCTGTCTGAGCTTTTGATCCTCTTTCCTTTGAACTGAGTAAATTTTTCGAATTCCACTGTAATAATTACTTGTTAGTTAAACATTTATTTTACAAGCAGTGCTTTTTTTTAATAAAAACTCAAAAAATTTCATATCACTTAGAAATTTGTGAAAAAATAGCATTTTGATGTACAAATTCTTAAAATTTTTAAAAATTAGATAAAGGAAAATTGGAAGTACCAATAATAAAATGTTTTGTTATTGAGATTTTGCTTATACGATGGATTTTAAAGACATCTTTCCTTAAAACTGAGTAAATTTTCCGACTTATATTGTAATAATAATTTGTTAATTAACAGTTCAAGAAACGAACGCTCTATAACTGTGCAGTTTCTATCAGAATAATCCAATGCCTTCATGCGAGAAACCGTAAAATCTATCGACCGTAAGATTTACTTTCTCTTCAAATAAATGGGATCCTATTTTATGAACATTGCAATAATTACACGGACTTTAGGTGTTTGCGTTTCATTTAATAATTCACGGATAGAATAATTCCTGTAATAGGGTTCTGTAATTTCTGTAAGTTTGAAATTATTGCAAGCCATTAAAAGAAATTTGATCACTTGGAAAAATAATTTTTTCCTTGGAAGATTTTAAATGATCAAAAATATGTGCAAAGCCTAAAAGATATATTTTAACGCTATATATATGTCTGATAATTAAACTTCTATATATGTTTGATAATAAAATGCACTAAAGCTACTTGGTATTATTTAAAAACTTACAGAATTTTAATATGGGAGTTTTCTTGAAATCGGAAAAATTTTTCATAAAATTTTACGAGGTTTTAAAATTTTAAAATACTTAATTGCAACAACTTTAATAATAGTAGCGTCATGCGTCTCAATTTTTTCAAATATTAGTGCAATAATCATAATTTTTTTTTCTATTACAGATTGTTATTTCATTAAAACTAAAGATTATACGATTTCATTCCAGAAATATTTTAAAGAAAATTGTGATTTATTAACACAATTAGATTGTTTTTATAGAAAGGGAACATATATTTTCATTAAAAATTTAAGGTTAATAAATTCCATTGCGTGAGTTAAAATTATTAAAGTGCTCGGCTCATATTTAGGAATAATTTTCAAATTATATATTTAACATGCAACATATATATATACTCGATATCTATGTTTGTTTTTTATATTACATATATATGACAAAAATAGTTAATCAGCTTATAAATAACCGTATACATATATTACAGAAATAGACATAAATGATTCTATAATCCTGGTTATTGAATTGTGTTGATTAGATTTTAAAACTCCAAATAAAATTTTTGTTAACGCTCTTAAAGAGAAATAAATTTCGATATGTACTTGTACAGAAAATTTTTCTGGAGCTTAACAAAGTAAGTAAAGATATTAACACATTGTATATATATATATAGTATTTATGCATATGACTGATACATACGCGGGGCCGGTATGTGGGATTGATACTTGAGCGCCTGCGTACTAGTACGGGTAGTGTAAGAACCACCTCCATTGTTATACAAAAATATACGCAGGTATTCCATCAGCCGTCTTAGAAACGAAGCCGAATGTTCTTGTCTACTACGTACAGTCTGGAAAAATTTAGACAAATAAAAACTAATTTTCTTATAAGTCGATGAGGAAGCACAGAACGGGAAGGATGATTAAAAAATCAATTTAAATTTAAAATTAACTACTTATTTATACTTGCAAAAAATGTTAATTTATATATATGTAAAAAAAAAAAAAAAAAAAAAAAAAATCTATACTAACTAAAATCAAATTATTTTTGAGTAAAATAATATAAAATACAAAAAGTTGGTTACAAGATTAAATAATTTTAGATCTATTGAGATTTAACACAATAACTAAATTTACGCGCAAGACGCCCGCTCCCGGTACAATTCCACTGCGAAATGTACCCGCACACAATATATTAAATTAGAACTGATGCTTGGAATTTTCTATGATATTATTTCTTCTGGAGCACTGTCCAATTTGTCACAGTGCTGCATTTAGGTATAGATTGTAGGTTTGAATACTACATTTAACTGGATTTTCTCAGAGGTTCTGAATTTCTATTAAGAATTAATTAGCATTCATGTAGCAAAATTAATTGTACCTCTCCCGGTAAACTAAAAATCTGATTCATACCAAATACCCACTATAGGTGTTTTCTATATCCTTTATGGTTTAAAATTAAATTAATTCATTAATCTGGAATAATATTTTTGAGTAATAAAGGCTATTGTATTGAATAACATCCACATAGAGAAATTGCAATCAGAAACAAATTCATTTCACAATATATCTTAAAATTAATCAAATTTTCCTATTACATTACAAAATTTTTCTCCAAAATTTAGCAATTAATTTCCATTTGCTTTGATTTATGTTTATATTTTTACGTGACTTTCTGACTTCTACTAAATACCTAATTGGTTTTCTGCCATGTTTAAATAAGTACATTTATTAATCTGAAATAATATAATCCAGTTATAAAAGCTTTTTCATTAAAGAACACCTTCATTTATTACGAAAAGAGAAATATATAAAACAAATTTATATCCCAATACCTAATATTTTTTTTTATTGCATTGCGTAACTTTCCCCTTAAAAATTGGCATTTCATATCCATTTGTTTTGGATATCGTTTTCCGACTGCGTGACCACTAATGTCGGTCTCGATTCGTGGGTTTGGTTGCTGCTCAGCCGTCACAGCAACAAACATTTCGTCATCGCTCTCGTTCTTCCACTTGAGCCGCGAACTGTCCTTTTCGTTGATCAGACCACAGCTGGACTGCCTCACTCGTGTGCGTTCGAAGGTATGACTCTTCTGCAGGACATCACGTAAGTCTCACTTCTCCATCTTCTTTCAAGCGTAAAGTGTATCTTACGAGTTGACGGGAGAAAAAAAAACCCGCATGTAAGCTCAGTGTTGGAGTTTTCGGTTTTGTTTTCTCACACTTTAAAATCTAAGTTTGTTATTATTTTAAATATATTCGAATTAAGGGAGAAGAACCCCTTCGAGCCTTTAAAAGAAAATATCGTTGAATGCTGTTCATCAGCGTTAAATGAAATAATAATTTTACTTTTACTTGATATTATTTATTATGTTGTCATTCAAATATGTGTACACTCTTTATATATATATATATATATATATATATATATATATATATATATATATATATATATATATATATATATATATATAAATATATATATAATATTACATATATATATATATATATATACATATATATATGTATAATATATATATATATATATATATATACACACACATATATACAAACATATATATATACACACACATATATAGATATATATATATATATATACACACATATATAGATATATATATATATATATATATACATACATATATATATATATATATATATATAATATATATATTATATATAATATAGATATATATACATATATATATATGCATAAATATATATATATACATATATATGCACATATATATATATGTATATATATACATACATATATACATATACATACATATATATATATATCGAGAGAGATATGATATAATAACAACATCACTCGATAAGTAGTTGTATAAGTTTATAGCTATATATGTAAACAATATATAAATATATATTCGTATGGTGATATTTATTAAACGCATATATTTTATAGAATAAGCAAATCCATTACAAAAGAAAATACTATATCTCTATTATTTGCATATAATTGCATATAAACCATATTTTAATAATAATTATATCCATTATTAGCATTTTAATACTTTTAAAAACAATATTTTGATAAATGTCTTTTAAAAGTTTTATTCGTGGAGGTAAAATAATAATTCAACCATATTCATCAGAATCAGTATGACACTATAATAAAATTCATTAATTTCTTTTTACATTTCCTAAGGGAATAATTTTAGTTTATTCATGCCTTTATTTTTCTTCATTTAATAATATCTAATAAAAACTGTTATGTCACAAAACTTTAAACTTTTAAATATAGCTTAACTATAGTTTAACTATAGTTTAAATATTGTTTAAATTTTATATCAGTTTAAATTATTGTCACTGTTGGTTTCTCAAGGTTATTTAAATTTATACAGATGTTATATACTTTAAACAAAATATTAAATTGATGTCTAGTTTCTTTAAATGTACATTTCTAATTTTGAAGTAATATAATATGAGATGAAAAAAAATAAATAATTAAAACTTTATTTAAATTATAATACTTAATTAAATCCCGTTTTTATTCCAGTGCATTATATTACATTGATTTCAAATTTAGTTTGTTAATATCATACATGAGTATGTTTGAGTTTATTTAAAATTTTTCTATCATAAAGAAACATTGAAATAAATTTTAGGTTTAAATGTACGAGAGAATTTAGTTCATTCCAAGTGCGAGAAAAGTTTCTTATCTGAAAAATGTTACTATCTTATTAAAGAAAATATTGAAAGAAATTTTGGTTTAGAAGTATGAACAAATTCAGATCATTTCAAATTACAAGAAAAGTTTCTTATCTGAAAAATAACATATACGAAATTATTATAAAAGAATATGTGAAATTTAAACAGTAGATTTTTCTGAATGAATCTTGGAAATTCTAATATAAAAAAGCTAGAATTGCAATAATTGATATCATATAAGTTACAGGGAAATGATTATTTTATTGAAATAAATTTTTGGTTTAGATGTGTGAGGGAATTCAGTCCATTCCAAATGCAAGAAAAGTTTCTTATCTGAAAAATGTTATTATCATCTTAAAGAAAATATTGAAAGAAATTTTGGTTTAGAAGTATGAACAAATTCAGCTCATTTCGAATGCAAGAAAAGTTTCTTATCTGAAAAATAATATAGACGAAATTATTATAAGAGAACATGTTTAACTTAAACAGTAGATTTTTCAGAATGAATATTGGAAATTCTAATATATAAAGTTAGAATTGTAATAGTTGATATCATATGAGCTACAAGAAAATGATTATTTTATTAGATATAAACTCTCCTCGGCACAACAGCCTAACTTGGGGGCCATCGTCTATAGTGCCATTCTCCGTTAGCATATGTCCCGGTTAGGGGGTCAACCTTACGCGGAACTTCCATGTTTAGTTCCCACGCATGCTTGGTCCTCAATTTGTCTACCCACTGCAGGCTGAGTCAACCTTGGACATCCCTGTGATCGAACCTTGCATCTGCGGCTTGGCAGCGAGAAGCGTTACTCCAACACCACTTCGTTTTTATATATAAACTACTTAAGTAAAAACAAATGCATCAAATAACTACAGTAAAATTAAATTTATGGTTATTTAGTTTAACAAGTCAAAAATTACACTGGTGTGCAAAGCTTAAGCAACAGGTGAGGTTTTTCCCATACCTTCACGAGAAATCATCTGAAAGACATGAAATTCAAAAATGGAGAGTATTATGTACGTAAAAGATGACGAAAGAATCGGCGCTGAAATCTATGAGCTACTGGAAAGTGAAGATATCACTCGAATGGATTGACCAGCTTTTTTTCCTGATTTAAATCGCATCGAACGTATGTAGGATGCTTTGTGGAGACGCACTGCAGTACGCTTCCATTCTCTGGAGAACACTCAACAACTCAAACAGCTGCTGATTGCGGAATGGGCACTCCTACCGCAAGAAGTGTTGGACCAGCTGGTTCCGAGTATGCGGAGACGGTGCGAAGCAACCATTGCAGTTAGGGAAGGGCATATCCCATATTAAGGAACATCCTCTTGTTGTTCTTCCTCTTGGATAGACAATCATGAGTTACAATACTATGCTATCAATAAAGCTTGTTTTTGTTTGATTCCATACCGTATGCATTGTATTCCATTTTCAGCGCCGATGCTTTCGTCATCCTTTACGTACATAATACTCTCTCTAATTTCTGAATTTCATGTCTCTCAGATGATTTCGCATGGAGTTGTGGCAAAAAAACCTATCTGTTGCTTAAGTTTTGCACACCAGTGTATTATTTTACACAATATTACTTATACCTTATGTTTCACGTATTTTACCCATAAGCTGATCTATGCTCAGCCTAACTGGTTTGACAAATTATCATAAACTAATTTAAACTTGATAAATCTTTAGTTTTTGCTTATTTAATTACATAAGTCAACACGGTATAAAAAACTGCCACCCAAAATTATACTTTCAAATAAATTTATTGTATATTCATATACCTTCCAGTATTCAATTAACTCCATTCACTGGAGAAGGGGAAGGGGAGATTGAATCCGTTTTTGACCTACGGCCTCGTGATCTATAGGATAAGTTCAAACTCCTGAGCGTTTCCTCGTTTTTTTTTTTTCCTCAAGGTTAAACAGTACTATGCATAATAAAGATTTCGTAACTTGCATTGATACTCATAAATACTATGATCATCTTTGAATGACGTCAAATTGGTTAAAGTAAAAACAAGAGTTTTTCATTTAAGTGAAATATTTAGGAGCACTTGCATTTTATGATTTACAATATTATTACTACTATCATCTTTGAAAACGTCACATCAGATGGATTAAAGTAAAAACTGGAGTTTTTAATTTCATTGAAGTGAAATATTTAAGAGTACTGCATTTTATGCTTTACATTATTATTACATTATCATCTTTGAATAACGTCAGATAGGTTAAAGTAAAAACAGGAGTTTTTCATTTAATTGAAGTGAAATATTTAAAAGCACTACATTTTATGCTTTACATTATTATTACTATTATCATCGTTGAATAACGTCAGATGGGCTAAAGTATAAACAAGAGTTTTTCATTCCATTGAAGTGAAATATTTAAGAGCTCTACATTTTATGCTTTACATTATTATTACTAATACCATCTTTGAATAACGTCAGATAGGTTAAAGTAAAAACAGGAGTTTTTCATTTAATTGAAGTGAAATATTTAAGAGTACTGCATTTTATGCTTTACATTATTATTACTAATACCATCTTTGAATAACGTCAGATAAGTTAAAGTAAAAACAGGAGTTTTTCATTTAATTGAAGTGAAATATTTAAGAGCACTACATTTCATGTTTTACATTATTATTACTAATACCGTCTTTGAATAACGTCAGATAGGTTAAAGTAAAAACAGGAGTTTTTCATTTAATTGAAGTGAAATATTTAAAAGCACTACATTTTATGCTTTACATTATTATTACTATTATCATCGTTGAATAACGTCAGATGGGCTAAAGTATAAACAAGAGTTTTTCATTCCATTGAAGTGAAATATTTAAGAGCACTACATTTTATGCTTTACATTATTATTACTATTATCATCTTTGAATAACGTCAGATAGATTAAAGTAAAAACAGGAGTTTTTCATTTAATCGAAGTGATACATTTAAAATCACTACGTTTTATGCTTTACATTAATATTATTATTATCGTGTTTGAATAACGTGAGATGTGTTAAAGTAAAAACAGGAGTTTTTCATTTAAGTGAATAAAAAAATATTTAAGAGCACTGCATTTTATCATTTACAATATTATTACTATTATCATCTTTGAATAACGTCAGAGGGGTTAAACTAAAAACAGGAGTTTTTCATTTCAATGAAGTGAAATATTTAAGAGCACTACATTTTATGCTTTACATTATTAGAACTATTATCATCTTTGAATAACGTCAAATAGGTTAAAATAAAAACAGGAGTTTTTCATTTAATTGAAGTGAAATATTTAAGAGTACATTTTATGCTTTACACTATTATTACTAATATCATCTTTGAATAACGTCAGATGGTTTAAAGTAAAAAATGAGTTTTTCATTTAATTAAAGTGAAATAGTTAAGAGCACTACATTTTATGCTTTACAGTATCATTACTAATATCATCTTTAAGTAACGTCAGATAGATTAAAGTAAAAACGGGAGTTTTTCATTTAAGTGAAGTGAAATATTTAAGAGCACTACATTTTATGATTTACATTATTATTACTTTTATCATCTTTTAATAACGTCAGATGGGTTAAAGTAAAAATTGGAGTTTTTTATTTAATTGAAATGAAATATTTAAGAGTACTGCATTTTATGTTTCAAATTATTATTACTATTATCAAATTTATGTATAGCTGACTTATCATAGATTGGTTTAGAAAAATCCATGGTCTACTTTTACTACTTATGGGTTTATTAGCCCTATATACATTGCTTAAAGGGATGTAGTAACTTTCGAGACTTAAAAATCTTTATTACTCAGGTAGTACAAATATAGCGATTAATATTCTACAAATGTTGGCTAATGTTTTGAATGTCGCTGGATGTCAGGCATCAATTTTTGATATCTGCTGACACTGATTGACAAAATATAAAACTCAAACTTGAAATAGTTTGAAAGAAAACATTTAAAAGAGTTGTTTGTATTACTTATAAAATAAATATGATTCTAAAAAAATTTAAATTCAATAAATCTGTCATTTTTTTACGAAACGCACTTTTTAAATATTTTTCTAAGTGTTAATAAGGTCGCGAAAATGATACCATTTTTATAATTTTCAGCGATATCTGTTGATATTTGTTAAAATAAATATCTTTTCCTGACATAAAATCTTATCTCATGACATTTCATCTACATTGGAAAATATAAATAAAATAATAATCAATGATATCATTTAGAGGCGGTTCATTTAATAGGCCAATAATACAATTTTATTATTGGCTCATATCTTTGTGCTACCTGGGTATATAAACTTTGTTTTGATTCCTCGTAAAATAAATAGTTTTGATATTGTTAGAAAAAAAATGTTGATAAGTTCCTTAGTTACTCTCTAGCTTTAAAATTATTTATTTTATCCTTTCAAGTATTACGTATTTTTTAATAATGCAAAAAAATACATATCATGTGAAAAGAAAGAAATTCACTCACCCTTAAAATAACTTTAAAAATATGTTTAGTAGAAACTAAATTTTATGCAAAATTGAAGTAAGTATCTATTTTATTCTGCAAACTAAAAGTTTTAAAGTAACTCATATATTAAATTTTTTTTTAATTTAAAATATTTAAAAACGTTAAGAAATTGAAAAGTAAAAAATATATTAGCCTTTGATCTTGCGATTTACTAACGTATATTGCACGTAATAATATAATTAAAGTTCACAGACTGAAAAAAGGATATTAGATTTTATTTGATTAAAAAATTATCTTCTAACACACAGATTTCGAAAGTTATTTTGCGAGTAAATAAGTTTTTATTATTTTACTTAAATACATTTCTTGATGAGTTAGGGTTAGCAAAATTCAAAGCTAGTAAAGTTTATCTTTTTCTACACTGTAGATACAATTCTAAAATAAATTGGTATAATTATGCTTCATACCACAGAGAAAAATTTTGTCGTCTTTAAAACATTCGAAATCCACTCCGTTCCTCCTTTTTGAGCGTTTAATGCTATTATTTCAAGTCCTATTTTCCCGGTTAAGAGCAGGCGATTAAATTTATCACATAATAAATGGATAAAAATAACATTTCTTTCAAGCATTATGGTGTCATTCCTTTAACCATCTCATTTCATCTTTTCTGTTTTTAAATTATTTAAATATCATCTGCATTATTTTCATACTTTTTATCACTGAACTTAGATATTACGTAAATCATTTTCTTTTATATTTAGCTTAAATAATAGATTAGGTACATATGTGATAATTTTAAATTTAAACATCAATTATTTTTTGTTGCAAAATAATTCTCAGGTAAAAAACAAACCATTTTTTTACCTGCCTCATAAGGTACTTTACAATTCTGGAAAATTAAAAATTTTACTGATCCCGTCATATGACGGGCTATATGATAGTTGTGTATATTTGCCCACAAGCACTCCACATTTTAAAGATATCTAGATGATATTAACTTAATATTTTAATAATTATATCTTTTTACACAACTGACATATTTTAGCATTATTTTCATGCAATCTCTCGAAATTGGACATGTTGTGACACCAAACAAGCCCAAGAAATGGATTATTCTCAGTCAAACTGCAACTGGTTCCCAAGGACTTTTGATTGCATGGGAAAAAGAAAAACTCGAATTCTTTCCGGGGAAAGCGAACTGGGAAAGCTTAGCGTTAATCAACATTTTTATTCCTTGGTTCAAAGCCTTTTTTTTATTTTTATGGCATTCATCAAAGCTTGAAGTTTCAATTAAAGAGAAATGTTATAGCTCGTTAACGAGACAGATTATTATACAGATATTATTCTTATGCTAAATTTCATTTGATTGTCAGATTTTTTTTATGTTACTTTGTTTTTATTCATGTATATTCTTATTTCCCTGCATATAAGATGTAAAATAATATCAATAAATGTCTTAACATAGTACTTACCATATTATGTAATACGATGGTTACTCTGAAATTTTCGAGATACGCGCAGACAAAAATTTACAAAATAAAAAAAACGGTTTAATTTTAAAATACAAAGTTTTTTAACACAGGAGACGATTTTTTACTGACTTATGTCGTGTAGCTCTCGTTTAAATTTAGGTATTTACCTATGATCAAATTTATAGTGGTTAATTATCTTGGTTAGTCACAAAGACTAAGTATTATTTGGGTTGCGTTGTGTAAAATATCTAAGTAATAAATTCAACTACAGGCTGAGAGGCTACAGACTTGAAATAAAAAAACTAATAAGCTAAATAAGAGTAAATGAAATCAGCTTAAAATAAAAAAAGCAAATTTATTATAATGATATATACATACCTATATATAAACAATCTGATTTAATCTTCATAAAATTTACATTTTCAACATGTTCAATTAGGTACCACACTAATTAAGATCTGAGAATAATTTTCTATAACTTAAGTAACTATATATAAGAGAGAGGACTTAATCTCATTTTCAAAATATTTATAATAAGTACCTTTGTGGGTCTATATGGTGTACCAAGGCGGTACTCCGGTCGGACTCTCTTGTGAAATGACGTAGATACTTTGCGTATTATCTCAATTGGTGGGACGACAACGTTAACTCCAGTCTCACTACTGGTCTGAAGACTTCTAAATAACTTGGAGTGATTTTGAAAAAGCGGATGAGCTGGAAACTTCTGGTCGTTGCGAGATGTCGAGGTCTTTCTTGTGCCCAACTCCTTTGATCCCCGTACTCTGTCCTCAAGTCCTGAACACTTGCCGTCGAACTCTCGACCTCCGAACTCTGACAGTCGAACTTCTCTCTTCGACTTCTGACCTCTGACAGTCCGAATCCTCTACTCTACTCTACTCCACTGCCGAACACCCCCTCTCTCTAGACTTTTCTTATTTTATGTACTTTCATCTGTGTCCAGTCTTATTTCTCTTCGTCCAATCAGGAAAGCTGTAAAAAACCAATTGGTCCCCTTATATTTTTAAAAATAAAAATAAGCAAATTTATTATAATGATATATACATATCTATATACAAACAATCTGATTTAATCTTCATAAAATATACTTTTCCAACACATTCAATTAGTTGCCACACTAATTAAGATCTGACAATAATTTTCTATCACTGAGGTAACTATATATAAGAGAGAGGACCTAATCTAAATTTAAAAATATTTATAATAAGTACATTTGGAGGTTTATATGGTGTGCTAAGGCGGTACTCCGGTCAGACGCTCTTGTGAAATGACTTAGATACTTTGCGTATTATCTCAATTGGTAGGACGACAACGTTGATTCCAGTCTCACTACTGGTCTGGGGCCTTCTAAATTACATGGAGTGATTTTGACTGGAATTTGGACTGATTTGGAGTGAAAAAGCAGATGAGATATAAATCCCAAGCATTTTACTTCGCGTATTAATTAGTCAATTATATTACTGATCTAAATCGCCTCATCACAACTTACTTCAACTTGCTTAGCGTAGAATAAATTTTAAACAGAAGAGAAAATGGAGTTGACGCGAGAACATTTTTCGGTATGGTTTTCTACGATTTTAAAACATGATTAAATCAAGAAGAATCCTTTCAACGGTTGCAATTGGCATTTGGTGATGAATCTCCATTTCGTGCTACTGTATTCAGAGGGTTTAAAGAATTTAGCAGAGGTCGCAATTTTCTTCAGGATGAAGAACACACAGGAAGGCCGTCGTCGGCAGTAATCCCGGATAATGTGTCTGCCATACGAAAAATGTTAATAGATGATAATCGCTGTACCTATAAAATTATACAGGAGGAACTTAACATTGGATCCGTAGCCATCACAAAATTATTAATGAAGAATTACATATGAAAAAAGTAGTTTGCCGTTGGGTTTCCCATAATCTAACTGAGCACCAAAAAGGGGAGCGTGTCAGAATCAATAAAGAAACTCTTAATTTGCTAAATGAAGGGTGCCACTGCATCATTTCTAAAATTATAAGGGGTGATGAAACGTTCATACCGTTTTTTTACGTTCCAACACGTCAAGAAAGCAAAGTATAGGTCTTTGAAGATGATCCCACGCCGACAATGGTGAAAAGACAACGCGCACTGAAAAAAGTGGTGTATGCCGTTTTCTTCAGAAGTACGGGATTGGTCAAAGCCATCTAGTATGTAAAACACACTAGTAAAGAGAAATGCTACGAGATACTTTATTTTATATATATTCTCATGCTAAATTTCATTTGATTGCCAGATTTTTTTATGCTGATTTTACTGTTCTAAGAAATGAATCATGATACCCCAAGAACAAACCAGTTACTTGTATATATCACATCTAGAACAAATATATATCACTTCAAAACTAATCAAAATTTACTCAGAGATGGTCAAAATGAGTATTTAAAGCATGAATTATAAAGTTACCCTGTACAGATGCAATGATGAAAATCAAAATAGATTCAGGCCAAAATGTTACTTATGTTCAGTTTTGTTCAAATTTTGAGTTTTTCAAATGTATTTTAAAAAAAAAAGATCTTTTACGTCGGCGTGCTAGTTTAATGCCGAAATAGAAAATACTTTCAACCAGATGTATATTGAGATGAATCCACACACAAGTGTTAAGAAGTCTGTCTGGGGTCAATTAAAAAAAAGAGTGTTAAATGATGTTTTTCAATAGAAACAGAACAAAAAGGGTACGATACAATTTCTTTATGAAGAACAGGAAATTAATTCGTACTAATGAGACCATAGTTCAATCTGACATGTTTTTTTTTCAAAGAATACATTATAATATAAGACTATAATGAATTTCCTTACAGAAGCTTAAAATAGTTTTATTAGAAATAATAACTTGTAAGGGAGAAAGAGAGAGATAAAGATGGGTTATATTTATTTAACTATACGACATGTAAATCCCTTTTCAAGTTATCTTCTTATAAAAGTTTCTCCCCTAAAAAGTGCATATTTTATGCACAAAGAATATTAAAAAATAATAAGCACGCAGTTATCTAAAGGACAATGGGATCTTAATGACTTCTTGTGCTTTTTAACTTTAAACAAAAATGTTTAAGAATGTATCTCAATGAAAATCAGCATGAAAAAGATGGGTTATATTTATTTAACTCTATACGACATGCAAATCCCGTTTCATGTTGTCTTCTTATAAAAGTTTCTTCGATAAAACGTGCATATTTTATGCAGAAAGAATATTAAAAAGTAATAAGCACGCAGTTATCTGAAACACAATGGCTTCTTTATAACTTCTTGTGCTTTTTAACTTTAAACGAAAATTTTTAAGAATGTATTTTAATGAAAATCAGCATGAAAAAGATGGGTTATATTTATTTAACTATACGACATGTAAATCCCGTTTCAAGTTGTCTTCTTATAAAAGTTTCTCCGATAAAACGTGCATATTTTATGCAGAAAGAATATTCAAAAATAATAAGCACGCAGTTATCTGAAACACAATGCTTTCTTAATGACTTCTTGCGCTTTTTAACTTTAAACAGAAAATTTTTATGAATATACCTTAATGAACATGACCATGCATTAAAACCATTAAAAAGTATATGATAGTCTGCTATAAAATAAACATTGAAATGACAATGAAATGACAATAGTGGCATAAACAAATTTAAAATATTAAAAGTTTTTTTCAAGTTGTGCCCTTAACCTAAAACACTCCAAAATTTTTTATAAAAATATAAAATTATTTTAAGATTTTAAACTGTTCTGGAACACGTTTTTTTAGATTCTTCAAGAACACGCGCGTCTAAGCTCGCTGTCATCTAAAAGGAAAAGCTAGCGTAAACAAAACCAAAGCCTTTTAATGAATCATTGAAGCATGTACAAAGTTATTGTGTAAAGGTATAAAAACCCGGTTAGAAATAAAAAGTGTGTGTAAGGAATGCTAATGTTATCAATCATTTTTGAAATCTTGAGGTTCCTTTGTATTTTAACGCGTTAAAATGGATGATTGTCGGTCAAGGACCAGTGATTCTGAAGTTTTGTTCTTGATATTACTCTCTTGAGGACTCTTTGGACCATCGCGGGAAAAGTAATTTGTATTTTAATTGTTTCTTTGTAGTTTTCGAAGAATTAACCTTTCATGTTGTGTACTCAAGAAATAAGGAAAACGAACTGCAAATATCATTAAAAGATTGTAAAACATTTTTTGCTCTCTTTTATGAATAGTTCCATTAAATATCTTTTATAAAAAAATGATAATAGTAGGTTCTCTTGTATGTTTTAGGGTGACGTCATTTATTCCAATTTAAATCTCTTTTTCTCTAGTACCAAAAATTCAATAATTTTTCATATAATAATTGATTTAGTCTTGTAAAATTAAAAAATACACCACAAATAAAACTGATGAAAAAATATGCTTTGAACACAAGTGTAGTATCATAACATTTTTTAGGAGTCTATATTTTGTAACCCTCAAGGCTGAATCGGATAAGGAAAGCTCTTCCTTTTTCACTTCTGTATGGTTGCGTCGCTAACACGACGCGCGTAGCGTGTGTCTGTTAATTAAAATAGTAATATTTTTTGTCCGGATAATAAAGGTAGTTTTTCAATGACTGTACGAATTATTTACTGTTTTACGCAGTTTTTCTATATCTAATGGATCTTCAAAAAAGGATAAGAAATTTAACTGTAGCTTAAATCATCTTTCTACAATTCATAGTATCCAAGAATTCAGCATCGTTCAATATATTATATATATATATATATATATATATATATATATATATATATATATCATTAGACAAAAAAACTGGGCACAACAGTAAATTCTTCAGACAGTCTTTGGAAAATCCCCTGTATATATACGTACACACATACATACACATACATGTATATACGTATATGTATATATGCATGTATATGTTACGGCCAAAGCCCGAAGTTCGGCCAGTTCCCGAATTGGCTGGCCAAATCGCACATTAGCCGGGGCGTGTGGCCAATGTCCGATGTACTGGAAATGAATATCGTAAATGCGACTTTGGCCGGCCACTTCCCGAAGTGACTGGAACTTCCAGCCAATGTTCGATGTGCTGAAGCAAGACTGTTCGGTAGGGAGCTCCGCTGTCGGTTGGTAGCATGCACATGATAGCAAGGACAGTGTGTCATATTTTCAGTGTATCTAGCATCCATGTATCAAATCACGAAAAATCATTACGAACCGTTGCCTCTTCACAATATCTGACCGGCGGCCAAGGCTACACTCGATGCTGTTGCACTACCAAGTGCTCAACAAATCGCTGCAGATGTAAAAATAACAAACTGCTGGGCAATTCGAAATGTCATAAAAGTTCATCTTGTTGTCACAAGTGATGATACTGATAATTTTCTGTAATAAACTAATTCAGAAGATAATGTGATATATTTTTGTTTGTTTGTTTTCTCTAAGGGAGGGGAAATTTTCATAAGAGACCAGGAAGTTTCTGGTACTGTGAGATTCTTACTCACTAAAACTTCTCCCTTGAGACTACAGCCCACCTAGGGCTACCGTACCTCCTTGTCCTTTGTTTCAAAGGACGATCCTAGGCGCCTAAGAGGGGCGGATTGGTCGGAAAACTCCTCTGTGGCAGCTATAATGTTATTATCATTAGCATTACGCTATACGAACACCCAAAATTTGCTCATGACCTTTTTCTTTTGACTTTGGCCGATCTCCCATGCCAGTTCCCGAATTGGCTGGCCAAAGCCCGAAATCAAGGAAAGATCGGACATTGGCCCGTCATTGTGAGGCGATTGGCTATTTCGCTATTTGGCCGGCCGATTCGAGAAATGGCCAACTTCGGGCTTTGGGCGTAACACACACATGCACACACACACACACACACATATGTATATATATATATATATGAGTGTTTATGTAAAATGCTAGAAGAGAGTATGAGCTCAATTATTACATTAAAAACTCATTTTCCTTTGAATAGCAGATTAAATTTATTTATTCGTAAGCTAAAGTTAGTGTAGACAGACGAATGAGTCCCCGATTTCGCCAGTGGATTCCACTCATGGAATGCTGAGAGATAAATGTGTCACATCATCTCTTCAAATCTATATATCCATGTACCATAATAAGTCACACCCTTCTTTGTTGTACCTCTGTCTGTATTTTAATCTTTTTAGCTGCCCAGTTTCTTAAATAAAATAGGGATGCCATTTAAAAAATGTTTCATATTTTGCTTCTTGAAAACCGTTCTTCATACCTTCTAGATTTAATATATTATATAGAGGTGGATTGTAGAGAAATTCCGATGTTCCACACACATTGCTATTTTTTAAATTTTAGAAACCAATAAGGAATCTGAAAATAAAGTAAACATTCTTAAAATTTTAAAAGTATTTGTGTTATGATTATCAGAGTCATCTAAAAGCATCTCTAAGCAAAGCATTAACTATTAAAGAATTAAGGAAAGCCATGTGTGATAATGTCAAGATAAGAGGAAAGTGTCCATGACTCAAGGACGAGGTCAATCGAAGGATGTTATCAACCGTTATTCGATTCATTTTATATTAATATGCATGTATACCATCTGGAGAGTACTTTCTCTAAACTACGGAGTCTTCTTTGCACACCAAGGTAAGGATTTCAAGGCTAATTATTCGACGAACGGTATAAGAAGCGGTTAAAAAGACGTGCTTCGATTTTTTTTTTACCTCCTATCCTGTTGCCTTCGCATTTTATTAAGTTCGATAATGCATATTCCTACCAACTGCCATATCTATTAATAGTTTTTCCTTTACACATCGTTTGAACGCTGTTTTCCTAACGTTAATTGAAGCGATGGATTTGTCATCAGACGAACCAATCTGGATATCTACATGGAACATTCCTGGTTTTAATCTAAATGCAGGTTCTTGAAATTTATCTGAAAAAGTCACACTTTATTAACTGTGTACAAGCACTGGGATGCGTAAGGGGCAGTTAAAAAAAGAAGTAAATGGGTTCACGGAGACTTCTCAAGGAAATATTATACTCGAGGCATACCAGTCTATCAAGCCATTTCGTAGAAAACTCTAACTAATAATGTTAAAATAATTTTATAGAAGTAAAATAATTTCTATTGAAGCAGTTTTTTATAACCATTTTTGTGTATTAGGAATAGAATTCCATTTGTATTTTAAAACATTTCCTTTTAATACAAAAAATCTTTATAACTCTGTTTATCTTCCATTTTAAGTATTTTATACTCTTACAGAAAGATAAAATACTCTAGTAATTTAAATGTATATCTTTCAAATTAAAGACACGAATGTCGAATAGTATTCGATCGTATAAAGAATACTTTTAAGTGAAGACTTACCTCTATAGTGAATCTCCAGAAGTTTAGAATAAATATTTATAAAGAAAAAGAATAAGTAACGTTAGCACTAAAAAAGAAATTAATAAAATATTGATAATATGTGATAAAGACAATATCACTAGATAAATTTGTCGAAAGACAAATAGAAAATTAACGCCTTAACGAGCACACTCGAGTTAACTCGAGCGCGCTACACTCGAGATAATTCGAGAGACGTTGTAATTTTGTAGATATTGCGCTGTGTGTTGTTCTAAAAGAGATATCAAAAGAAAAAGGAAAAGAAAGGAGAGTCGTTACATGTGTAATAGTTGCAATGCTGTGCTATGTGCTGCACCTTGTTTCGAAATATATCACACAAAAGAAAACTTTGATTAATTTTATAAATACTAGTATTGTTGTTATATATGTTTTAAAAGTATAAATAAGTATTTTTACTGATAATAATGTTTATTCTGGAATGAGAATTCAAAGAGAAAGATAAAAAAAATGTCGATGTGCGTGTAATATTACAATATTCGACTATTTTCTGCAATGTTATCCAAAATCCAAAATTGCAGTAAAAATTTTGATTATTTTTGTATTTTTGTAATTTTCTTGGCAAGACAACGTTCTAAATTGTGTTTTTTACACTATAAAAAATTGATTTTTTTGGCCGGCCTTTTTTAAAAAAACTGTACATTAAGGAGTTAAATCTGAAAAAATGGTTTGTACCGTTCACTGGGATCTGAACTTGATCTAAAATACACTTCGGGGAAATTGTTATATTTACATCATGAATAAACTGTCTTTAAGTGCGTTATGGGGCATCATGAGAATATTTGAAAAATAACTTTTATGATATGCGATTAAAATTTCAGATACTTTGAATTTCCTGGCGGTAGGAGTTCTCTGTCCAAACCTTTCATCCACTCTATATTATTAACATTCCAAAATCAAATTAGATTGTTTACTGAATATGGTGTATTTTGTACTCCAGAGTGTGTTGTTAAAGGTTAAGGAGTCATTTAACTGAAAAGATTCTCACAGGAAATAAAGAAATCAGGTAAGGGAATGAAAAATCTATCATTTGTAAGTAAAAGAAAAGATTTTTTTGCATACATGCATACACACGTATCTCACTCTCACAAGCTAGGGATACACCATAACCAAATCAGTTATAGGGAGCTGAGCTGTCTTTCGCTTCTGCAATCCATGAGTTTCGAAATCCGCTATGTGCTTCGATGTTCATAGCCGTTCAGAATCATCTTTAAAAAGCAGAGTCCGTCAAAAATAATACTTGTAACGTCAAAAATTATAT
>CM063510.1:139310068-139322568 GCA_032207245.1 Pardosa pseudoannulata
TATATATATATATATATATATATATATATATATATATATATATGTGTGTGTGTGTGTGTGTGTGTGTGTGTGTGTGTGCTTGTGCGTTTATTTTCCTGGAAATATTTATTTATTGATAAATATAATGGCAGATGTGAATTAAATATTGCAATGAATCTAAAGGTGATTGTACCCAGATTAACTTTTCAAATCTTTAAGCAGAAAAAAAAACACTTCCGACAAATATTATAATTATTAACAACCCGGTTCGTTCAACTGAATGTATGCCTCATAAATATGAATTGTGTATTTGCTAGTAAAAACTGATAAACAAACTCATAAAAACAAAACTTCATTTTGTTTTTAAATTAAAATTTCGCTTATCTCGTTTGATATCTACTTCATGTCAACAACGATAATTATTTACGTCTTTAAAAAATTATTTCAAAGATGAAACTTAATAATTGACAGAATCGTGAATATCTCGCCTTTAAGTTATGTTAGAAAATATGCAAATGATTTTTTTCGCCAAAGCCCACTTAGTGACTTTAAAACATGATAAAGATCAGTAAAGGTCTGAAGGATCATTTTTGCGCGAATTCTTTTTAAGGAATAAGGTGCAGTGAATAAAAAACTATCATTTGCGAAATCGTGATGATGTTATTAAATGCTTTATGCTTTATTATGCGGAGTCTTGTTTAGTTGATAAGTAAATGTAATTCGACCTATTTCGTTTGCTGTTGAACAGGAAATTCGTTTTAAAAGAATTACTAGATGTTAAATAATAATTTTGTTTCAAAAATCATGTTGATATCAATCTCTTTTATTCATTTACTTCTCTTATCACAGATAACGTTGTGTAAGAAAAATAAAGGAAAAAATAATTTCACTAAACTAAAAAATATAATTTGATTTATGTTATAAAAATGAAAGTATTCGATATCAAAATCTTTTTTTTTAAATATTATTACTACCTATTTAATTTTTAAATCGGATAACGTTCAGATTTTCATAATCTATATTATTTTATCAAGTATTAATAGTCAGATATAAAGTTATAACAGTTTTATATCCTTTGAACTGTTATATCATAAAGCAAAAAATTAAAATAGCTGATGATTCAGTTTAATAATCATGATAAATACTATTGGAAATTAAAATGAATTGTATGTTATATGTGTGTAAGCTTAGATTAAACGTTATTATACGCGATAAATAATATTGGAAATTAAAATGAATTGTATGTGATATGTGTGTAAGCTTAGATTAAATGTTATTATACGCTATAAATACTATTGGAAATTAAAATGAATTGTATGTCATATGTGTGTAAGCTTAGATTAAACGTTATTATACGCGATAAATACTATTGGAAATTAAAATGAATTGTTATATGTGTGTAAGCTTAGATTAAATGTTATTATACGCTATAAATACTATTGGAAATTAAAATGAATTGTATGTTATATGTGTGTAAGCTTAGATTAAACGTTATTATACGCGATAAATACTATTGGAAATTAAAATGAATTGTATGTTATATGTGCGTAAGCTTAGATTAAACGTTGTTATACGCGATAAATACTATTGGAAATTAAAATGAATTGTATGTGATATGTGTGTAAGCTTAGATTAAATGTTATTATACGCGATAAATACTATTGGAAATTAAAATGAATTGTATGTTATATGTCCGTAAGCTTAGATTAAACGTTGTTATACTAAAAATTTTATAACAGTTAAATTTCCACAAGGCTTTGTTTATTGCAGTTAAATTTGTTTACACTTTACGATATTGCAAATCATCATATTTATATAAAGACATAGTTTTTGGATAGCTTGATATTTTTTCTATATTTTTCCTGCTTTCTTTATTTTAAATATTTTTGTCGATCAAGTGTAACTATTCGTGTTTAAGTAAAAATTCAAAAATCTGTTTTACTAATAATTTAAGAACAAAGATATTTTTCAGGTCTTTACAAAAGTAAACCTCTATGAAGGTAAATAATTTATCATTCTATCATATAATTATTTTTCAAAACGTTTAACAACAAGACTATGATCAGCAAAAATTTTTCTTTTTAATGTTAACACGAAGCTATGATAATCTAATATGCAAAATATCCATCCATCTTCATGGCAGTGCTTTCCAATCACCATATTTCTTATTCTGAGAAGGTCTCTAAAATAAACACGATAAATACTATAGGAAATTAAAAATGAATTGTCTATTACATATATGTAAGCTTATATTAAACATTGTTATACTTTTTATAATACTCTTTTACAATTTTGTATTTAAACTGTTTGATATAACAGGGAAGTACCTATACAATCGCAATGTAAAATTCATATAACTCTATAAATCTTGGTTTGTTATCATTAAAAATTTTATTTCATAAGCAAGTTCCTTTCATGTTACGTTCAGGGGCCCATAAAGGCAAAGCTCGGTCTAGGGCCTGTTAGTCTTTCTGTCCCCCCCCTACCCTCCTTTCAAGGCAAAAAAAAATTAGTTTATAAAAGAGGATACAAACGAATATTTTTGGAGGAAAGATTATATTAATTTTTTTATGTTTACATACCTTTGTAGTACACTCGAATGACAAAAATCTGTGTATCCTCAAGGATGCAAACTGTAACACTTGCAGTTAAGTTTTTATTTTAAAAAAATAAAATAAAACAGCATAGGTGAGATTAAAAAATAAGAGCTATTCGTAGATTTAAGACAAAATTAATAAGAGAAAAAAATAAAGAAAAAAGTGACTGGAGTGATGTAAATAAGTACACTGGAGTATGTTTATATAAAATTGTCAACCTTTTAACTGTTTTTATTTAATTTCTGAATAATGGTTCAAGAAATATTACTTAAAGAATTAACAAAAAACATTTTCAAATTTTGTTCATTAAATTATTTAAAATTTAATAATTAAGTACCAAATTTTACGGGGCCCCTAAAATGAGGGGGCCCAGTCAGCCCCTGCTTTAATCAGGCCCTCGTTACGTTCATAATTCAAGTTTATTCCTTCTATATCATTATCAAAATCCCGCTTTGTATTATAACTTTTTCATTTATTGCTTCCGTAATATATTATGGTACATTTTTATTTGGGACAGAGGAAAACTTTTCGGTGTCACACCTTCTTAAATACAAAGGAAATAGTCCTGTGAAAATATATAGGCTAATATATAGGAAAATATACATATTTTCATCACGTTGGGGATTAAAGTTTTTAATATTTCTTATCAACATTTAAACTTTACTGTCATACAATGGTTTATTTCGAGGTATTATTTGATACTTCTTTCAAAATATTTGTGGTTAAAGTAATATATCTATTACAATTTTAGACTGAAGCAGCGCAGAAAACAAATTTACAGACTTACTCAGAATAGCAAATATTGTGATTGGGAAGCACTGCCATAAAGATATTTTGCATATATTAGATTATTGTAGCTTCGTGTTAACACAAAGAAGAATAATCTCTACTAATCAACATCTTGCTGAGAAACGTTTCTGCAAAATATATGATAGAATGATAAATTACTTACATCCATACAAATTTACTTTTGTAAATACCTGAAAAATATCTTTGTTCTTGAATTAATAGAAATACAGATTTTTTAATCTTACTTAAATACGAATAGTTACACTTGATCGACATATATATATATATATATATATATATATATATATATATATATATATATATATATATATATATATATATATATATATACATATATACATATATACATATATTATATACATATATATAAATATATATATATATATATATATATATATATGTGTGTACATATATATATATATATATATATATATATATATATATATATATATATATATATATATATATATATATACATATATATATATATATATATATATATATATATATACATATATATATATATATATATATATACACACATATATATATATATATATATATATATATATATATATACACACATATATATATATATATATATATATATATATATATATATATATATATATACATATATATATATATATATATATATACATATATGTAATAATTCATTTCCTCTAGTCACAATAATTATGTTTTTTACTTGCCCGGGCTACTGGACAAGGAGAAGCCTAATCAGCTAGCAGTAATACCGAACGATGCAGTTGGGCCATGCAAAGACCGGCATAAGTCTAATTAAAACTTTATTTTAGAGCTGCTAAAACGGACATCTTTACTAGTCAACGACAGACAACAGAAAGACTCAAAAATCATTCTGCTCGAAAAGAGGTGCACCCAAGAGCGAAGACAGAAAGAATTTTCCCAAGGTAGAAGAAACTTACTCATCGAATTAAGTGTTAAGATCACAAAAGCGTGGAGCCATTTGCCGGCTACAGCTGAAAAACGTGTTGAATAGACAGAAATTTTATATCTATAGGATAGAAAACTTTGGGAATTGTATCGAAAGAATTTTAAGTCGAAAACATTCCTTTGATTAAGACATTTAGAGGCTGGGAAAAAGATTTTAAGGAGTTACAATGGGAGTGAGGTGGTTTTTAAGGAAATATTAAAGTCAAATAATTTATATATATATATATATATATATATATATATATATATATATATATATATATATGTATATATATATATATATATAATATATATATATATATATATATGTATATATATATATATATATATATATATATATATATATATATATATATATATATATATATATATATATAAATATATATATAACAAAAAAAAAACAGAAAGATATATAGAAAAAAATATCAAACTATCCAAAAACTATGCCTTTATATGAATATAATTTGCAATACAGTAAAGTGTGAATACATTTGACTGAAATAAACAAAACCTTGTCGAAATATAACTGTAATAAAATTTTCATATTTGTTATAGAGGTGTAGATGGAAATGGCAGAATATTGCATCTGGACTATCCGTCTTAGAAGGTTGCATGGTTTAATATTTTTTTCCTCTTCAAACCCTCTGGGTCCCATTTTTTTCCCATCCTAGAAATCGAATGTTTCATAATCTAGTAGATAATTAGGCCGAGAATTGCTGCTTAAAATCGATTCCTAAGGGTACCAAACATTCATGCCACCTATTAGACTAAACCACACGTGCTGTGGTTCCGAACACCACAACGCCCGTGCTAATCGCTCGATACACAGAATGTAGAAAACTCACAAGAAAAATAGTAGCAAATGATGGTCAATTTTCGATCCTATTATCATTATGCAACAGAAATGTTCAATCATGTAATAACGAAGTGTGGAATTGCGTAATAAATACTTACAAACTTATTTTATTATTTCATTTATTATTTTACTTTAGGACTGTCATAAGCTTGATTATCAGTTATAGATATAAGTATAATAAAAGTATTATTTCGATTATCTATAACACCTTGGGATGAACTTCCTTATTCATGGGAGGAGTCGAATAGCTTTTATTTCTATCTCTGAGTATGAAGAACGTGTGTCGATTTAGCAGCACCATGGCAGTGATTACTTTTGTTCAAATGGTGTCCTTCAAAAAACTTCTATATTCAGTGGAATGCCTTTGTGAGTATTAGAGTCCTAGAAATGTACTGAAATAAGGAAGTTTGGACTTTAATTTATGAAACTACCTCGAAAAAATACTGAAAATGTAGTTAAACTCAGTTTCGAAGATTTCAGTTTACTCTATTCCCCCATAAGTTTTGTTATTGTAGATAATTTTATAATTTTAAAAATATTTTGTGCTGGCTATTTTTATTTGCTTAGACTATTCTGCAATATTTAATAAAAGTAATCGGATCACAAAATAATTTCTGAAAATAATGAAGAAATGGGCCTATAGACTTTAAGAAGAAACTTCATATGATATCCTGCCAGAAAAAGATATTAAATAAATGTATGTTTATGCGTACACATACATATATTGATGTATGAAAAATATTCATATGTATACTGAGATAAAAAATATATATGAGTGTAAGTACATATCATGAGAAAATATACAGGCTATCTCTTTTTTTGTACACGATTATTTTATTTTAACACTTGGCATGCAGGTATACTTTACCGCCAACTTACGCATGCAGTGGGCATTTTTTCGTGAATCACGCGAAAGTTTAGTTATTCAGAAAAATTGCAGTAAATCAAAAACTACTTTGTTTTTATGAACGAAAATTTTTTTATTTTACACTTTAATATATAATGTTTGATTATTTAACAAAAAAATAAACAATATTTTTACGAAATCACAAAAATAAACTATTTTTAGAATTAAAGTTCGATGATCTGTCAGCGCATATTTCTTCATCACTATCTTTGTCACAACGGCTCATTTTATCAATTTTGTATTCAACAATAAAAAACCAAGCTTCAAATTGACAAGACACGACTTGTACGTTCTGGAGCTAGGAATTCGATTGAAGACAAAATAACGCAACAAAAGACCGAGTAACTCGACAATCATAACTTGTGGAATGAAAAATACAAAGCGTTGCATAGCAACCCAAACAACACGCATGTAATGTCACACATACATATAATTATACGTATTTAGTAGATTAGTGGTGGTAGATTAGAGGGTATCCACCACAAGTCTACTAAATACGTATTTTTATGTGACCCGCGCTCCAGTGACAGACTGCAAAAAACGGAAAAATACGTTGCCCGCACGCGAAGTGTTAAGTTGAATTAATTCTACCCCATGTTTGTTATGGTAGATGTATTTTATAAATTTCGCTTTAAGCTTATAATACCTCAAAATATTTTGTTCTGGCTAATTTTGTTTGCCATGATTAGTCTGCAATATTTAATAAAAGTATTCGGACCACAAAATAAATTCTAAAAATGATGTGAAAATGAACATATAGATTTTTAGAAGAAATTTCATAAAATATTCTACTAGAAAAAGATATCAGATAAATGTATGTTTATGTGTATACAAGCATATATACATATATAAAAATATTTATATGCATAAAGAGATAAAAATAATTATCCGTGTGACTACAGCTGTAAATAGGTAAACAGAAAAAATATACAGGATATGTATTCTTTAGTAGACACTAAATTTATTTTAACCGGAATTAATACAGACCCATATTTGTTGTGTAAATTTCAGTTGCAGTAGGAGATTGCGACATACATTTTAATTATATTTCTTTACAAAGCAAACGTAATATTCAAAAGAACGGTTTCGATTAACAAAACTGTGTACTTCTTTTCATAATTCAGTTCTGAATATTTTAATCTTGGGTGGCAATTGAATTCGTGACACACCCGTGATACTTCACCAATGAATCAAACAGAAACATGCATATATAATGTTTCTTATAAAATTTTCGGGAGAGATTAAAATCTATATCATATTGTAGTTCAGAGACCTGCGTTACTTGATAATGATCTGTCCTTTCATTGTCCAGCAGATACAATCTCGCTCAAAAGGGACTTTCCTATTCTTCCATTTGTACCCCTCTCTGAGTGGAACAAATATCGTGCAGAGCTGGACTATCTTTTTGATACCATTTGCCGTGGGGTTTATCGCTCATGACCACACCTGCATTGGAGGCTGTAGCCAACAGCGACCTCCTTTCAGTAGTGCACGTTAAAGATAAAAGGCCAATTACTGGGTTAAACAAAGTTATTACCTCCCTTTTCTCGAATTCTACAGAGAAAAAAATGTTCACCATCTTAAGCCTCGTTGCTGCATTCAAATTTGCCTATTAACTCTAATTCTTTGTTTAGAGAATCATAATAATAGGATTAATTTTAAAAAGATTCGAATGACTAGATTACATGTGCTGTAAGAGAATGTAAATTGAGATTTTGTAGATCTCGTGGTGAAATAATGCTACATAACAGGAAACTGATTCTGTTTAACCTAACATAAAGTAAAAAATCACAGTAAAAAATGTTAGAGTTTTTTGGGTTGAATTAAAATATATTAAAAAGTTAAATTTTTAATTTTCTTAAATTTTAACTTAAGTAATGTGAAGTTAGAAGAATTTAATATTTTAAAAACAACTAGCATATAGCCCGTCCAGTGCCGTAACTAGGGCGTGGCAAATGGCATTTGCCACGAGCGCACCAGTCATAGGTAATCGCACCGTGATGAAATGGGGTCCAAAGAGGATGATTCGTACCCGAGTAAAAATAAGGAAAAGTTGAAAAATAATTCATTTTATTATAAAATGCAATGTGTTTAAAAATTATTTTTTATGAATTTTCTTATTTTTTTTAAATGCTCCTAGAGATTAAACTTCTTATAGATTCTTAGAAATTGTTTACAAACAAGCTTAATATGCCTTAATATAAATCCTCGTATTCGTTTTAAATCTTGAATTTATTAAAGTTATTAAAATTTTAAATTTGAATTAAAATTAAAAATTACATTTAATTATTCATTTTTTTTTTTAAAAATTCAACGTTAATAATAAAAAAAGTATTCCCCAAATAAATTTAGATTGAAAAAATTTTAAAGTATTAAATAGTAAAAATAGAAGAAGAAATTAAAAATTAATGTATTGTGAACATTTTAAGAATCAATAAAATATTTTGTGAGTTCATTTTGGGTATATGATAGAGAAAAAAATATGAATTGCATATTTTATATACCAATATATACCAAAATATATGTTCTCACTATATTTGGTAGTAGGGGCGCAGACCAGTTTTTTGCCACGGGCGTAAAAATTACTTACGATCCGTCATATGACTTTAGTAAAATTTTTATTTTTCTAGAATTGTAAAGTACTCTATAAGGCAGGCTGAAAATTGTCTGGTACACGCTCAGTAAATTGTTTATATTTACTGACCGCATGCTAGTTGCCAACTTTAATTTATCTTCTCATAATACGTGATAGGATGGACAACAGAGATTTTAATATTGACACTGATTATTTGGCGGTATATACAAATGATGTCCAAAATTTAGCGAATCAATCGCAAACCGTGTGGTTGTGTATAAAAAAGCACACACAAATAAACAAATTTCTTAATTTTCAAAGATATATAACTTAAAAGCTAGATATATATTAGTCCGTGAAATAGACTCCTAGACTTTGTTGTTAATACCGGTGATAAAATTTTTGTTGCAACAATAAATAATCGTTGATTAAATTTAAAACTATCACATATGTACCTAATCTATTATTTAACACAACTATAAAAGAAAATTATTTACGTAATATCTAAGTTCAGTGATAAAACGTACAAAAATAATGTAGACGACATTTAAATAATTTAAAATAAGAAATGATTAAATGGTTAACGGAATGACGTCATAATTCTAGAAAAAATGTTGTTTTTACCTATTTATTATTTCATAAATTGATAAATTTAATCTCCTGCTCTTAACCGGGGACAATAGGGCTAGAAATAATGGCATTAAACTCTCGAAAAGGTAGGAAGGGGTGGATTTCGAACTTTTCAAACTTGCTTTGAATTTTGCTAACCCTAACTCATCAAGAATCCATTATAGATACCTCTATCCATTCCAGGTTCAACCGCTTCATAAATTCGAGGACAGACGGACAGATAACTTAGGCTATTATTATATAGGGGATCTTGAAATATTTTGAACTCTTTGTAGGTTGAGAATCTAGAAATGTATAAGTTTATTTAACTGAGAAAAGAAGTATGTTTATTTCTTTAAACTAAACTTCATATTTCATATGAGTTTTTCTTTGGGCCTTTTACAAAGCTCTGCATATTTGTTTATTTTGTTTATCATTCTTCACACGCTAATTTTGCAATAACTAAATATACTAGACACTGAAGTAACTATTCATTAAGGTCATAGGTTAATCTGCTTAAGTATTGGTAGTACTGTAAAACATATATAAAAAATGGAAACTTTCAGGATCGATGATCAACTGTTCAATCTGTTACAAAGTAAATGTGTGTATTGTATTTCTATGTAATAGATCCATAGAATTTACGATTTTTCCTGCCTCCAATTGTAATCTCCAATAGCTGCTACATTTCAGATTTGTTATGAAGCAATCACATATGCTCTATGGTTTGGATATGAGAAAAAAACCTGTTTATATAAGATTCCTTATCATTATATTGGAGGATACTGAAGAAGCCTCAATTTCCAATATAATTGATCTCTTAAAACGTGTACTCAAACTTCTTTGTAAGTATCATAATAACAACAATTTGATGCAACTTGAGAAATGGACTTCGTAATCTTTGACGCTATGTTCCGAGATTTTACCTTTATCTGACCCTAAGAGATTAAACGAATAGAAAACATTAAAGATTTCGCTAATGTGCTTGCTTTCATGAAGCATTTCTTATTTGAACATTTCAAAAAACGGAAGCGAAAACCTGATGCTAATGTCCTTGAAGAAAACGCTCTTTTTCCCGCCTGACTATTTTGAAAATCGATTTCCCGCTGGAAATCGGTTTTATATCAAGGCGCTAACATCTTTTCTGTTGACCAAATTTAACTTCTTTAAGCGCAATATGTTCATATAAATAAATTTTATTGTTAAAGATATACACTGAAGAAATGAAAGCATATTTCAGCTTCATTTTATGAGTACTAAACCATAGAGGTTTTAAAATGGAGAAGTGAGTTGCAGAAATTAATATATTTTGATATCATTTTAATATATACGTACATGTTTTAAATGTTCATATTTTTTATATGTTTTATAGTTCAGTGTATAACGTCATTTAATAATGTTGAATGTAATGTTGACTATATATAACATCAAATACATATATTTGGCTTCAGAAGTGCAACAGCAGTTTAAAAATTCTGAAGTGTACTTTTAATATTATTTTTCCTGTTTAATTACTGTTTATTTGGCATCAACAAAGAATGACGAAAGGACACAGATATTTTGATTACGAATAATATATATATGCATGTATATATATATATATATATATATATATATATATATATATATATATATATATGTAACATATCAAAATTATTTAACTTTAATATTTCCTTAAAAACCTCCTCTCTGCCATTCTAATACCTTAAAAAAATTTCCAGCCTCTAAATGTCTTAATCAATGGAGCTTTCTCGACTTAAAATTCTTTCGATACATTTCCCAACGCTTTCTATCCTGTAGATGTAAATTTTCTGTCTATTCAACACGTTTCCCAGCTGTCGCCGGCAAATGGCTCCGCGTCTTTCCTAATTTTACACTTAAATTCACTGAGTAAGTGGGAAAATTCTTTCTGTCTTCGCTCTTGGGTGCCCCTCTGTTCGAGCAGAGTGATTTTTGAGTCTTTCTCTTGTCTGTCTTTGACTAGTAAAGATGTCCGTTTCAGCAGCTCTGAAATCATGTTTTAATTAGACTTGTGCCGTTCTCTTCAATGTCGGCCGACTGCATTTTTATTACTGATAGCTGTTTAGCTTTCTCCTTGCCCAGTAAAAATAATAGGGGATACATAATTATTATAATTGGAGGAAATGATTTATTACATATATGTAATGTCGTGATCCAGAGTTAAGGCGAATGGAAAACAGTCTTCTTGATAATAACAATTTTATTAAATCATCGTTTCTTCTAAAACCAAAACCTGCGCCATTTTCATTGTTCATGGCGGAGCTAAGCGTGGAAAAGGTGTTGACCGCTACATATCCAAGCGTTGCTGATCTTATCTGTTTGCAAGCTCATCAAATAGCTCAAAAATGCTTCCGCCTGATCGGATGATCCCAAAAGCTTACGCGAGAGTGGGCCTTTTTCATTTATTTTATTATTATAAAAGAGTTCCCTTGTTAAAATCGCTTTTAACTCACGTAATTTCCAACTACCCCTTTTTTAGACCTGACATATATATATATATATATATATATATATATATATATATATATATATATATATATATATATAAAATGTGTGTGTGTATCTCTGTATAAAGAGAAATAGCGACTAATGAAGAAAAATGTTTCATATATTTAATCTTAATAAAATGCAACTCTAGTTTCCATGAACACTTATGAACACTTAGTAAATCTTTTAAACATTTTGAAATATATATTTTTTTTCCTCTGAATAAAGTATTAAAATTAGAGAACTTTGTTATTTTTTACTTTCCTTGCATTATAGCCTAAAATTTTGAAATATAAAAATAATGAAAAAAAATTTAATTTTAAAAAAATTTAGATTTTTTTAAAATTAATTATTTATTTATTTTTGAAAATGCAAGAGGATAAGTTTTAAATGTCTAGAAATAATTATATATATATGTATATATATATATATATATATATATATAAATATATATATATATATATATATATATATATATATATATATATATATATATATATGTATATATATATATATGTATATATATATATATATATATATATATATATATATATATATATATATATATATATATATATATATATATATATATATATATATATAAATATGTATATATATATATATATATATATGTATATATATGTATATCTATATATATATATGTATATATATATATGTATATGT
>CM063510.1:139330068-139332568 GCA_032207245.1 Pardosa pseudoannulata
GAAGGAAATAAGTTAAAAAACGGGGTTTCTTCAAAACGCAATAGAAAAGTAGCTGAAGGTTAAATATCTGAGAGGACTTTTAACAAGGTTATTCCCTAAACATGCGTAAATTTCAGCTGCATTTTTTATATGAATTATTTGTCGATGTTAAAATGCACGTTTATAAATTTAATAGTGCAAAAAAATTAATTTTAAAAGATAAAAATGTATTATGAAATTTTTATTAAGAATTTATTTCCTAGAAAGGGTTTCATTAAAACATTACGCGTGAAGAATTTGTTTTTCTAATATTAATTTTTTGTTTGTTTTACCTTATAATTATTATCTTAAAGTAACTGCTATTAATGTACTACAATATTTTATGGAATCAATATATTTTTATTATTTCATTTGCAAAGTCGAATAAAATACAAAGTAGTCACTCATAGAAGTTTTTAAATAATCTTGCTCTTTATTTATGGCTTGTTTTGCCGGCTCTTTTACTACTGGAGCTAGTTACTAGCATGGATGTATTTATACTTATCTACTGTACAGAAGGACATAAGTTATAAAACGTAATTTCTTCAAAACGCAATAGAAAAGTAGCTGAAGGTTAAATATTTGAGAGGACAATTAACAAGATTATTCCCTAAACATGCGTAAATTTCAGCTGCATTTTTTATATGAGTTATTTGTCGATGTTAAAATGCACGTTTATAAATTTAATAGTGCAAAAAATTAATTAAAAAAAATGATTATGAAATTTTTATTAAGAATTTTTTTTTCCTAGGAAGAGTTCCATTAAAATATTACGCGTGAAGAATTTTTTTTTTCTAATATTAATTTTTGTTTGTTTTACCTTATAATTATTATCTTAAAGTAACTGCTATTAATGTACTACAATATTTTATGGAATCAATATATTTTTATTATTTCATTTGCAAAGTCGAATAAAATACAAAGTAGTCACCCATAGAGGTTTTTTAAATAATCTTGCTCTTTATTTACGGCTTATTTTGCCGGCCCTTTTACAACTGGAGCTATTTATTAGCATGGATATATTTATACTTATCTACTGTACAGAAGGACATAAGTTATAAAACGTAATTTCTTCAAAACGCAATAGAAAAGTAGCTGAAGGTTGAATATTTGAGAGGATAATTAACAAGGTTATTCCCTAAACATTCGTAAATTTCAGCTGCGTTTTTTATGAGTTATTTGTCGATGTTAAAATGCACGTTTATAAATTTAATAATGCAAAAAAATTAATTTTAAAAGATAAAAATGTATTATGAAATTTTTATTAAGAATTTATTTCCTAGAAAGGGTTTCATTAAAACATTACGCGAAGAATTTTTTTTTCTAATATTAATTTTTTGTTTGCTTTACCTTATAATTATTATCTTAAAGTAACTGCTATTAATGTACTACAATATTTTATGGAATCAATATATTTTTATTATTTCATTTGCAAAGTCGAATAAAATACAAAGTAGTCACTCATAGAAGTTTTTAAATAATCTTGCTCTTTATTTATGGCTTGTTTTGCCGGCTCTTTTACTACTGGAGCTAGTTACTAGCATGGATGTATTTATACTTATCTACTGTACAGAAGGACATAAGTTATAACGTGGTTTTTTTTAACACGCTATAGAAAAGTAGCTGAAATTTAAATATTTGAGAGGAGAATTAACAAGGTTATTCCATGCACATAAATTTCAGGTATTTTTTATGACGTATTTGTCACTGTTAAAATGCATGTTTATAAGTTTAATGTGCAAAAATTTTAAATAAAAATTTTTATGAAATTTTATTAATAAATTTTGATTCATTTAACATCTTTTAGGCATAATTATCTCATAAATGTTATTAATGTAATACAATATTTTATGGTGTGAATATAGTTTTGCTATTTCATGTGGAAAGTCAGAAACGGGTTCTATTTGGAGCAACTAGAAAAGCAAAGTTTCGTGTCAACACATACTAAAAACAATGCTGTATTATTTATTACATTTCATGTTTATAAGCTTTAAAGAAGTAACTTAATTCTTCTTTGGTTTTAACAATTTCATTTTTTTTCATTCAGTTAGTAGTATTTTTATTCTGTACCATAAAAAAACGTTCTTCAGAGAGTAGGGCTCTCATTGTAGGCAACTGGAAAATAAAAGTTTCATGTAAACACATACTTTAAAAAAATGCTGGATTACTTTATTACATTTTATGTTTATCAAGCTTTAAAGGAAGAATTTAATTTTTCTTTGATTTTAACAATTTCAATTTTTTTTATTCACATTAGATGGAAAGGGTAACAGCCATTCCTACAATTTATAGATGCTGGTTTGCTTGAAGCTCAATGGTAATATCCCACATGCAAAACTTGTAAACTTCATTTTTTAAAATTAAATTTTACTTTCTTTAAAATTTAAGCCGAACGATGACCGAATCGTAGAGCGCTACTCTTCGAAAGCAAACTTCGTGGGTTCGAATCCCGATGGCGTGGATGTTCGTAATCGTTCAGAAT
>CM063510.1:139340068-139410068 GCA_032207245.1 Pardosa pseudoannulata
TACCTAATATCGAAATTCAGTGACGAAACGTATGAAAATAATGCAGACGATATTTAAATAATTTAAAATAAGAAATGATTAATTGAGATGCTTAAAGGAATGACGTCATAATTCTAGCAAGAAAATGTTATTTTTACCTATTTATGTGATAAATAGATAAATTTAGTCACCTGCTCTTAACCGGGGAAAATAAGGCTTGAAATAATAGCGTTAAATGCTAGAAAGGGGGAGAAGGGGTGGATTTCGAACATTGCTAACCCTAACACATCAAAATCCATTATGGATGTCTCTATCCATTCCAGGACCAACCGCTTCATAAATTCGAGGACAGACGGACAGACAACTTAGGCCATTATTATATAGGGGATAGTAGATATTTCGTTTAATTTTTTTAAATAATCGATTTCTAACATTTTTATTATAATGACTAACAAAGTTAAAAAGAAAACATTTTTTTTGGCATGTTTTCTCAAATATATTTTACAGGCAAGGAGTTAAAAGAAAATCTTGAAACATTTGCGTGAATATATATTCTAAATTTATAAATTTTAAAAAATTTATAAATTTTAAATTTATAAATTATAAATTGATAAATTTAGTCACCTGCTCTTGGTTTGGTTTGGAGTTCTACGGTCTACTTTTTGCAACACGAGGGCTAATGAGACCGGGACCTACAGCTTAAAGCCGATTCCGAACGGCTACGAACATCCATGCCACTGTGGGATTCGAACCACGAACTCCGGTACCGAAGGCCAGCACCCTAACCAATCGGCCATCGTTCGGCGTCACCTGCTCTTAACCGGAGAAAATAGGTCTTCAAATGATGGCATTAAACGCTCGAAAAGGGGGGAAGGGCTGGATTTCGAACGTTTTAAAGACGACAGTATTTTTCTTTGTGATATGAAGCATATTTATACCAATTTATTTTACAATCAAATCGATAATTTAGGAAAATATAAACTTTACTCGCGTTGAATTTGGCTAACCCTAACTCATCAAGAATCTAATATGGATGCCTCTATCCGTTCCAGGTCCGACCGCTTCATAAATTCGAGGACAGACAGACAGATAACTTAGGCTTTTATTATAAAGGGGATTTTACACAGTTTTCGTTATTTATGCTGTATTTATAATTTGTATCTTATTAACTCTTTTTCTTCACACATAAATCTCTATGAAAAAGTATGAAAGTACATTTAATTGCTCTTTTATGAGGATTCCAAATATAGGTAACATACGTATAAAAAAAACAACCAACAATTTGATAAAACTTTACGAAGACACTTTATTTTCATCCGAGCATGATCTATACTTTCTTAGACTTTTTCAGACTGTAAAAAAAAAAAAAGAAAAAGGAAAATCTGTGCCGATTACTTCGATAATAAATTCTAACTTTAAAGACTCGTGACACATTAACTTTTCCGTCTGCCAACAAAAGCTTACACGCTACTCAGATCGTGAAAGAGGAAATTACTGGCTAGCATTCCGGTGATTCCGATAACAAAAGATTTTGGGACTTCTTATTATAGAGTGATGGAAGTTTCATTCAGTTTACAACTGACAGGTAAATCACTTGTAGTTATCGTCAATAAATGGGCTTCATTACGTAAGTGTGTTTAAATGTGTTTTGAGAGCAAAAGGCAACGACATTTTTAAAAGGTTCATTATGAAAACCTATTTGTATGTATTGCTTGTGAATTTCTATTTCGCTTTATTTTTAAGATTACAAATAAAGGATTCGAAAGTAAATTACTATCTTGAATACAATAAGTGGTTTGGGAAAGTTTTTAAGACTTAATTTTTATTACTTATATTATGGGATAGATATACATTCAAGAGCCAAAACATTATGACCAGCTGTCAATAACGAGTTGGCCTACATTTGGCCTCGCAACAAAACTTCAACCCGGCTTGGCATGGATGCCACAAGTCCTTGGTAGATGGCTGGAGACAGATTGGACCAGATGTTTAAGCAACGGTTACGCAAATCCGAGATATAGCGAATTGGTGGTCTTTGAACTCTGAGCTGCCGTCCCATGACATTCCAAATGTGTTCTATCAGATTGAGATCCGGTGAGTTAGGCGACCAGGACATTAACTGGAATTCAGCATTATGTTCCTGGAACCACTCCAACACAGTTTTAGCCTTGTGACACGGGGCGTTGTCCTGTTGGAACATTCCATTTTCAGCTGGAAAAACAGAGGCCATGTAAGGGTGTAACTGGTCCGCAATGATGTTCAGATACCCCGTAGCATTCATGCTCTGCTCTACCACAACCCAGCGAACCCCAAGAGAACGTCCCTCAAAGCATAATACCGCCACCAGCGGCCTGTGTATGACCTGCTGTACGTTGAGGGAGCAATTGTTCGCCTGGAAGATGGCATATCCTGACACGGCCATCGGCGTGATGAATGACAAACCGTGATTCATCTGACCAGGCTACTCTCTCCCACTGATCCATGGACCAGTCGTGATGTTCCCGGGCCCAGCGTAGGCGCTGTTGGCAATGACACTTGGTCAGAAAAGGCACACGAATGGGACGCTTGCTGCGTAGCCCCATATCCAACAGTGTCCGCTGAACAGTGTGCTCCGATACTATTCTACTTGGCCCTGCATTGTATTGGGTTGTCAGCTGAGCCACTGTATGGCTCCGGTTTTGCTTCAGCATGCGATACAGTCAGACTCTCCAGCAGCAGTTCAATACCACTTCCCCCTGATCACGTGTCTTCCACGACATCCAGGCGAGTTCATTGCAAAATGTAGGGGTGGTCATAATGTTTTGGCTCTTAAGTGTAGATTTACTCTCTAAACTTTTACCTACCATTTTATGGTATTATTTTTTCAGGTCTAAAAAAAATTAATAATTTGAAGAAATATTAAACTCATGATTATTTATACTACTTATGGACAATAAAAAATATAAAACCTTTCTTCAACAAGTATCAGATATCAGTAAAATAGTGAACTAAAATTACATTATCTGTAAAATTATGCTGCACTTTTTTCTATTTAGGAATCGTGACAAAATTTTATACGAAATAAGTTGTCGCTCATGAAAATGCACGTTGCTGACTTAGTCCTTTGCACCAAAAACTTTTAGGAGATAACCTAATATGAGCAAGGAATTAAAATATGTCTTATATATCTAATCAATAAACGCTTTATGACTAATGTAATACCCCAAAACAAACGGATTGTGAACTGACGTTTTTATAAGTTTGTAGATACTTCTATACAATAGATTTCTGACTGGCGAAAGGTTTTTAAAAATATTTCTCGCTTGTAGGGCTTTCTTTCATAAAAATTCATTAAAAATCAGTGCAGAATTTGATTTGATAATTCGTTCTTGAGATTAGCATTATCAAAGCTAGTGGTGGGCAACCGTTCATTGGTTGATACAGGTGACCTCATTTAGCACGTAAAGCTTAAGAAATGATATGAACACTAGTAAATTCTCCCATTGGACCCTTATAATTTATAAGCAGGGCCAAGTTGAAGACCCAGAGATTCTTTGATTATTACCACGCAGACGCTAGCAATCGTAAGCGCTCTAAAGTCAAACTTTCTCTCTAATGTCTCCTTAAAAAAATAAATAAATAAAAATAAAAACATTAAAAATAAAAACGTGCTTGCACGGTAATAAAAATCATAAAATTTTAAAATTTAATACGTTATGAAGTCTCACTTCATAACGGTTTAAAAAAAAAAAAATTCACTCTCTTTGAACCCTTACTAGTGACTGAGAGTATTTACTCAAGGTCACTAGTCTCATGAAGTTCGTGGATCCAAGACTCTATCCTTTGCTTCTTTCTCTACTTCTGTCCACTAACTCTTATCCGAACTCCACTGACAATCCAACCAAGAGAAATAGCCAGCGCCCGTGGGGAATCCTCGCCAGATGACGCTGATCCCACAATTCCTCCTGATGGTCTGAAGACCCAGAAACTTGGCCTGCCATCTGTAGAGTTATCGTTTAAACTTGGAGGAGATTACGACCTTAAACCTTATTTTACGTAGCCCAGCCGACATTTCTGAAAACTGTGAATCTTTGCTCGGCTCGAGTCTCGAGCTCACAACCCTCTCGTTGGGAAATTGATGACTATATCGAATAAACTACCACGTTTCAGTATTGCATTACTAATTGTCAGCATCGTCGTTTCATTATTATCTACAAAAATTCAAGTCTTCCTCACTCATGGACACTTGAGTTTGGGAGTTTCAATGAATTTTGGTGAGTTTGGCTAGATTTTGAACAAAAATGTTATTAATATCTTTCTCTTACTTTTTCTTTAAATATGGAAAATTCAAACAAGGGCACATATCTTTTGGAAATATAAGTTCTTTTTATCTTTTATTATATTCTACATATAGATATCTTTTATTATATTTGTTACAACTTGTAACAAATATAATAAAAGCTAACTTGTAGACCTTTTTTTTAAATTTCTTTTTTACATTTCAAATATATTGAAAAATTATTAACCGTCAATTTTGGGGTGATAGTGGGGGGATAATTCAACTTCTTAGGTCAAATCTAAAGGTTTACTTCTCAAGTAACTTTATTTGAAAACAATCAATGAAGCTGCCGTGTTTCACAAACATGGCTTGCTTTAATGTACCCTAATTCTGATATCATGCCTAAATTAGACTTTTTAAATTTCTTCTTTACATTTTAAATATATTGAAAAATTATTGTCAATTTTTGGGTGATAGAGGGGGGATAATTCAACTTCTAAGGTCAAATCTAAAGATTTACTTCTCAACTAACTTTATTTGAAAACAATCAATGAAGCTGCCATGTTTCGCAAACATGGCTTGCTTTAATGTGCCCTAATTCTGATATCATGCCTAAATTAGTCTTTTTTTTTTTAAATGTCTTCTTTACATTTCAAATATATTGAAAAATTATTAACCGTCAATTTTTGGGTGATAGTGGGGATATAATTCAACTCTAAGATCAAATCTAAAGATTTACTTCTCAACTAACTTTATTGGAAAACAATCAATGAAGCTGCCGCATTTCACTAACATGGCTTGCTTTAATGTGCCCTAATTCTGATATCATGCCTCAATTAGTTTTTTATTAATTTCTTCTTTGCATTTCAAATATATTGAAAATTTATTAACTGTCAATTTTTGGGTGATAGTGGGGGATAATTCAATTTCTAAGGTCAAATCTAAGGATTTACTTCTCAACCAACTTTATTTGAAAACAATCAATGAAGCTGCCGTATTTCACAAACATGGCATTCTTTAATGTACCCTAATTCTGATATCATGCCTCAATTAGTCTTTTTTTAAATTTCTTCTTTACATTTCAAATACATTGATAATTTATTAACTGTCAAATTTTAGGTGACAGTGGGGGAATAATTCAACTTCTAAGGTCGAATCTAAAGATTTGCTTTTCAACTAACTTTATTTGAAAACAATCAATGAAGCTGCCGTATTTCGCAAACATGGCTTGCTTTAATGTGCCCTAATTCTGATATCATGCCTCAATTAGATTGGGAAATTGTCCATCATCCCTGAATGGAAAAATTGCCTAACTGGAAATATTGCATGCACTGGATTCGAAAGTAAGCGACGGTCGAATGCTATGAACACCGAGGCCAGTTTGTTCAACTTCCGATTTCTGTTTCTTTGTTTGAACTAAGCAGGCCTATCTCCTCTTCCTATCATTTTCGTTGCTTTAAATGTCCAAACGTGTCGACGAACAGGAAAACAAACTTGTGCGCCATCTCTGCAATAATGACTATTCAATCCAAACCTGTTATTTGTGAACATCTTTGGTTTCAGAAGAATATAAAGAATAATTTCTGTTACTTCAATATCCTCTATGGTTTTATTTCTAAACCCGATTGAAACTTCTTTTTAAAAAATCTTTAGTGGAGTAACTAACTGGCGGAAGTAAGATGCCCGCTTGTGCTACCAAACTAAAAACAATAATGTTTTTCACTCGTGAGCTATTTTAGACGTTGAAATAAAATAAATAACGTTACGCTAGAAGGAAGTAATGAAAACTGATTCATATTTTGATAAATAAAAACTCAATCCCCTAGCAAATGAGATTTTCCCCCTCATTACTTTAACCTTAAGACCTTTAATGTTCTAATACAGGAACATACAATTTAAAATTCAATTAAAAAATATATCATTAAAATTGGGTTGTAAGATTTTTTAATTACCAAAAAAATCATGCTTGATATTTTTATGTAATAATTATTTTCTAGAAAACCTTTAACCCTTTAAAAGTCACCAACATAAATTCTTTAGAATTTAATGAAATTAGTTTATAAATGTTATCAATCAATCTTATAACTGTAAAATATATGAATTTTTTTCTATTCTTTAGAGGGGTTTGCGTTAGAGCAGGGGTGGCAAAATACTTTTAAGCAAAACTGGCAAATACTTTTAAGCGGGGGCCAAAATGAAATTTCCAAAATGTCTCCCGGGCCGGAGGACTATACCGCGTACGCTGTGCACATGCGAATGTTTTGGGTGGAGTTTTTTCCCTGCCCAAGAAATTTTTTAACAAAAACACTATAAGTATCATTTTAAAGCATTTGGACAAATAAATTTCACAGTTTATAAAAGATAATAGCAATAATAAATTGTCTTACTTAGGTGTATATGCGAACAATTTGTGCCCAGTAAAATATGTCACGTCATTTTTAAATAAATAGGATCCATTATATTAAATTAATGGTCATTAAATAAATCAGTTAATGAAAGATTTTATTTTGATACTTATTTATATCTTAATGATACAAATTCATTATAATCATAGTTACATTTTATATTTATATTACATTTTGTAAATAGAATAGTAAATAGAATCATAAAAAGAAAAGACAAACATCAAACGTTAAAATAGAATAGTTTTAGTTAATGCGAAACGGGAAATCTGGAATGTTCTTTTGATATTATTTCTTCAAAATTTGGATCCAAATCACTTGTAGCCATCCTTAATACCGAGTGTAGATTTTCGTCAGTAATTTGTGATCGATATTTATTTTTCGTGTAAATAATTAACGAAAAAGTTCTTTCACAAAGATATGTTGAACTAAATAAAACTAGGTATTTTTGAACATAGTTCAAAAAATGTTTGAAATGTTCTGTATTTAAAGCACCGTAGAAAACACTCAACTCGTTTGAGTGAAAATTTTCTTTTAGTAAATTATTTGACTGTAAGTCAATTAGTTCTAGTTGAATTTCAACAGGAGCTTCTTGCACGTCAAAATTGAAAGGTTGACAAAATCGCATATAAGAGATTAAAAAATTTGCATGCAGGATTTTTCAACGGGCCGGATAAAGTAAGCAAAAGGGCCGGATCTAGGCCGCGGGCCGGCTTTTGTCCACCTCTGCGTTAGGGGATACTTAAGATTTTGAGGAGTGGTTTAACTGACAAATCTACTCCCATGTACAGCGTGTACATAATACTTTTTTAAATTTTAACTATATTGGAAGAAGAAAATTTAAATATCCTTAAAATAGTATAATAAATAAATAGCTTAACAGTTTATAAATGTGTTTTGGATACATATTTTTATTTGGGGTCATAATCGAATTACTGACTTTCCAGGTTTAGCAAATTTAAATACATGTATTTCAAAAGGAAAAATAAATTAAATGTAGTGGTACTATCTGCTGTCGGTTTAAAATGTTAAAAACATAAAAAAAAACAAAAAAAATTAATATATCTCCACAAAAGTAGAGAAAAATATGTTTAACAGGTGGTTTCGCTGCGGAACCACTGTCTACTAAAGGGTTAATGTACAAAAATTCATAAATAAAAAACAGCTCCTTGTTAAACTTCTGACATAGCATTGCTTGAAAATTCCCAAAATATAGAAAGTCAAATCAGATTTATTTGTATAGCATGTATTGAATTCATAAACGTTCACTTTTTTTATGGTAAAAATTAAATATGGGAAAGTAAGGTGAAGTTAGGGTCGTGTTTCACTTTGTTAAAAAGATTTTCGTATTCCCGTGTATCAGGAAGGACTGTCCTTCGAACCGTGAAGCAACTGGATTCTCTGGGAAGTGGCCGCTAATCCAGAGATTTCTAACAGTAAGCATGAAAAATGACAACGAGCGGAAAATAAACAGATAAAAGATGAAAGAAAGAGATAGTGTGGTGGATTCGTGAATTCATAACATAAAAATCTACAGAGTAGAAAGTTTAAGGATAGAAAACACACAGTTTTCTGAGGACAGAGACATCTGTACTCTATGGCGATGAAATGTGGAATGAGTGGTTTTCTTATTCTATTAGGAAGTTGTTAATGTTTATGTTTTTAGGAAGGACTGTCATTATAATATATATATATATATATATATATATATATATATATATATATATATATATATATATATATATATATATATATACATATAACAGTAAAAATTGAAGTTGGTCAAGTTTTTAAATTATGAGAGTGGTGTCGTTTTGTTTCCGATTTTGATGGTCACGTGACAGGGCCATCAATACCGGAAGTATTCCATTAGATGACGGAATGTGGTGTGTGGCGTAAGGCCTACATATTTCGATATGGCAATAAAAGTTATTAATTACGAATACCTTATGTGATTGGGATTATGACTTTATTCTTGTGATCGGCGACGAACTCCTGAATATGTTACACACACATATAAATATACATATATATATATACATATATAGATATATACATATATATATACATATATAGATATATATATATATATATATATATATATATGGGGGGGGGCTTCCGTAACTGCAACGTTTCGCCTGTTGTTGAGAGGACGCCTCTGTCCCTCTCACTGAAGCAGCTAGTGTGTATGTGTCGGCATAAAGATGGTGTTGTATTAAAGACGACGTAAAATGCGCTTGTAAAATGTGCTTGGTTCAAGAAATAAATATGTAAATGTCTAACTGTGAATTTCCGAGTTTGTCTTTTCAAAGATTTACTATATATATGTATGTATGTGTATGTATATTTATATGTATACGTATATTTATATGTATATTTATATGTATACGTATATTTATATGTATACGTATATTTATATGTATATTTATATGTATACGTATATTTATATGTATATTTATATGTATATTTATATGTGTATGTGTGTATATTTGTATGTTCGTCTACAGTTTTGTTACACTCTCGAGAGGACATCTTGCACACTAGAACTTTTTTACGATTGAAAGGTCATTGCCTACTTTAAAATTTTCCCAGTCTTTAAATAGACGATATATTAAACTTTCAGAGCGGTAATTTCTCTACTCTTTAAAGTGCATTTTCATATGAGGCTCGGCTAAGCGGCACTCTCAACGATGTTTGCTGAGGATTTAGAACATTTTAAATTTATCATCTGAAGGTTGATTTGGATACATTTATAAGAAGGTGATTTTTAAATTGTCTTCTACACTTTCGTAACTACTGAATTCAGTATTTTCTTGCATCATTGAATAATCCAGAATTTCCTCTCCCGAACTCTGTAATTAATATATATATATATATATATATATATATATATATATATATATATATATATATATATATATATATATATGTGTGTAATGATATTTTTATCCCTTTCGGTTTCAGATTCTATTTTCATGATAATTCTTCTCGTGGAACCCTAGCGAATATTCTCGACTGTTCGCTAGTAGAATTTCTTCCGGTTCCATATCTAAAAATAGAGTTTTAAGGCGTTGGTTACGTCACCCACTGGATTTCAAGTAATAGCGGATTGGTCGGTACAAATGACTAAGAAAATGTCTAGAGTTCCATCACAGTTTTCCTATACAGTTTTTCAATACAGGGTTGATGGAGTTTAGATTTTGATAGAGTTTCGTATAAGATTTCATGGTGATATTTTGATATGTCTTTGAATAAAGGAAGTTAGATTGAATTTTCGAGTGTCTTCATTGCCTCCTCATCTCGATTTTCCACGACTGCAGGGCGGCGAAAACCCGTCCGGAACCCCAATTCGTAAAGAGGCAAAAAGCCTTATTCCATACATAGTTCCATATTTTTACAAATTTTTTTTATAAATACTCCCTTTAAAACACGGTTTAAAAGAGACTTTGTGCCCCTGTCAAGCGAGAACAACAATTTTTCTAATGCAAACCGGAAATTTAAAAAAAATGCTTTAACAATAAATCAGCTTTAATCTAAATACACCAAAACCCGTCCTTACCCGGTTACCTTAGCTAGTAGTTAAGATTTTTAAAAAAGTTCAGATTGGAGCATTACCGCTCTCTTTTGTAATGCAACTACTTAACTTCAATGACAATTTTTTAGGCATCACGAATTTAGAGGATATTCCAATCATTAAGGCAAAGTTCACAATCCGAAAAATATAATAACTTATAAAATCTCAAAAAAAAAGTTCCTCTGTGATTAAAATAATTAAAAGTATTGAAAACTGATATAAAAGCTGTTATATAGTGTCCTTTTAAGTTATTTCCAAATAATTTCAACAATATACTTGATGTTATTTGAATTTAAAAATGCATTGTGTTTTTTCTGCGTCCTTGATCTAAAATTTTGTTTCAACCCGCAATTACTTTCTAAAACATTTCTCCCATGATCGAAAAGTTTTAGTCTTCTAAGGAATAAAACCAATAATATGGACACTTCATTTGTGGAACTGTGATATTTTTTTAAAATCATTGTTTAGGGAAGTCACGGAATCGCTGTTGCGCAAATAAATTCACGAGCGAAGGCCAGACAAAACCGTTAAATATTTTCCATTTGACAGAGCATATGAAATCTCTACTGTAGATTTCAAGGCTGTTTTCGGCGTCGCTTGACAAAAATAGGAGGAAGAAATATAACTGTGAATAGACATAATATTGAAAGTCCATACTTTTTCAATGCTTTCTCCAAGTTTAAAAAATGGAGAATAAGCATAATATTGACAGATCATTCATTTTCAATTCTTTCTTAAAGTTTAAAAAATTCGAGAATAGGCACAATATTGAAAGTCCATCCTTTTTCAATGCTTTCTTCAGGTTTAAAAAATCGAGAATAGGCATAATATCGAAAGTCCATTCTTTTTAAATGCTTTCTCCAAGTTTAAAAAATCGAGAATAAGCATAATATTGAAAGTCAATTCTTTTTCAATGCTTTCTCCATGTTTAAAAAATCGAGAGTAAGCATAATAATATTGAAAGTCCATTCTTTTTCAATGCTTTCTCTAAGTTTAAAAAAGCGAGAACAGCGTCCCCTCAAATACTCATAGAAGTAACTTTTTTCTCATCTAAATGTTTAGTATTCTTTACTTAAATTATAAACTTTAAGAACATTATAAATTAATAATGAAAGTATCAAAATTTAAGAAGTTAAGATACAAAATTAGGCCTTCGAACTATAATTTTTTCATTCTGATTATCTAAAAAATATTGTTTATCTAAAATATACCGATGCAGTTTAGGGAAAAAAAGGTTTGCGTTTTAGTTCCGAATGAATAATTTTATCTTTTGTATATTCTTATTTGGACTAAAAATATAATTCTATCATAAACAAAAAAGGTCAAAATGTCTATCAAACTTTAGAAGATTTTATTCTTTTTTTAACTGGTACACTATGTGAATTGATGCAATTAACCAACATGTACATACAAGTGGTAAGCAGAAAATTGCAAATATTGGCATGGTTATCCATTGTTGAAATTGCGTTTGACTACTGACAATTTAACTGAATTAAATCTGAATTCTAGAAGTAGTTTCACACGAAACCGAAGCAGAAAAGTACAAGTGAACATCAAACAAGAAATCGGATAGCAATGTACATGTTAAAACGATAGTTATGTGGTTGAAATTAAATTAGAAAATATTGATAAGCTGGTTACAGTAACAAAAGGACTGAAGATATATCGAACCGAAATAAATCGATATTTTTTTAGGTTCAGTTCTGGTTTCCGTTTTGACCATACTAACGTTTTTTTTTTCCCGGTACGAAGCCATGCACAAAACACATGAGATCAAAAATTTCCAACAGCCAACAGTTTGGCAGAATTGGCGATCGCTTTTCTTAAGAAATATCAAGTGATAATGACGCCAATAGTTTTTTGAAGCCTACTCTGCAATAGAAATGGACGAGTCACATAATTAAACGGCTTTCGGTCAGTGTTTAGTTGATAGTTTTTACTTGAATGAAAATAGCCGAATTGACTTTCTTGAGTCCTTCCCAATCTTTTAGTGTTTTCAAATCTTGCGATTTCAAACGGTAAAGCATGTAATTGACAGCGAGGAAGAAAATACAAACAAAAATACAAAATAAGAAAGCAGAGAAGATTAGATCGTGAGTTTACAAACATAACAAATGGCTAGAAAGTTGAAAGATTAGGGACAGGAAAAATATTTTTTCGGCCAGCGGCCAATCGCTAATCTAAAGTTAATTTACTACATTGTCTTACGCTTGTGAAACGTCAAAGCTTACGTGGCAGATTATACGAAAAGCAATTCCACACGTGACGTTTTAAAGCCTGACATTTTGGTTTTTTTAAATTATTGGAACATTAAACATTTAGAGATTCTTTGCAAATTTATTCAGTTTTGTCTCGAGAACAAACGTACTCGTATATGTCTGGTCAAATTTAACAATGACAAAATACATTAAAATATTAGTGGATGTTTACATATATTTTTTTATTTATAAAGTAGTTAAACTTGGAACAGCACTCGAAGCATTAAGGATTTTTAATTGTTGAAGCATGTATGCTTATAACTTAGGTCTTCTAATGAATTTTCCGACCGAGCAGATCCGAACGATGGCAGAATGGGTAAGGTGCTGCTTTTTGGTACTGCAGTTCGGGTGTTCGAATCCCAATGCTGGCATGAATATTCGTAGCCGTTCGGAATCATCCTTAAGCTGTAGCTCCAGTCTCATGAGTCGTCGAGTAGCAAAAATGTTCACCGTGGCCCTCATAATCAGTCAACCTACCGGGCAATATATTCGAAAACATTCTTTGGTAGAAAAATTGCCGTTACCCTGAAATTCTGATTGGGTAAATTTCAAACTTTCACTCCTAATGAAAAATCCTTGTTCGTTTATTCTACTGTACTTATAATCCTAGCTATTAAAATTTGATAAATTAATTAATTTAACAGAAAATTTTCCACAAACTCATAATCTGCTGTTAAAAATGGCACATCAGTATATAAATTTTAACGAGATATACTATAAATTCATTATTTTGCATCAACTAAATAGTAATTAAAAAAACAATAAATCTAAGAGAACACTTTACTGTTCTGATTTTAATTTTTAATGCTTATTTTATCAAATATTGTATTGACTTTCATTTGAAAAGACACCTCCAGGCTTGTAACTCGATCTGCAGTTAGTAACTTACACTTTGTAAGACTTTCTTCTCACATCACACATAAATGTTTATGCAAATTGTAAACACGAGTTTTTAAGGACTTCCTGATTGTGGAAATTTTAGTAGATTCGTTAAATAATCAAATAAAATGTTGCCCTATTTAAGAATATCAGGTAAACTCTCATGTTTTGCTCTGTGTAGTGAATAATTTTTTCATCATTAACACATTGTGTGCGGGTACATTTCGCAGCGGAATTGTACCGGGAGCGGGCGCTTTGCAGTTAAATTTAGCTATTCAGTTAAATCTCAATAGATCGAAAATTATTTAGTTTTTCAACTACCTTTTCGTATTTTATATTGAAATATAAAAACAAATATATAAATAGATAAATAAACAAATATATATATATGACAGGGTCCAGTAAACGACACTAGAGTCCTGAATACATTTTCATAGCTTTATTGAAATTTCAGAGCAAACTACTCATCGAACATCTTTAATGGCGTCGCATATTGGCGCCCAACTGTTAACAAAGGCAGTTTTCACTGCTTCGAGGAGCTACAGGTTCGACTTTCTTATCGCTTTCCCTCTCTCTCTCTCTCTCTCTCTCTCTCTCTCTCTGATCATTGCGCGTGAGCCGTATTTATGTGACTAATAACGCGAGGCGCGTTACTCCCATTAAAATAATCCCTAATTAAATCTCTTAAATTACTCTATATTTTATATCCTGACATATATATATAATATATATATATATATATAAATGCAAATATATATATATATATATATATATATATATATATATAATATATAAATATACATATATATATAATATCATTTTCGCAAGGATAAATAAAAAGTTAATTTTAAATCTAAATTGATTTTTTTTTAATCAACCTTCCCGTTCTGTGGTTTCTCATCGACTGATGTAAAAACTAGTTTTTATTTGTCTAAATTTTTAGAGAATCTATGTAGTAGACAAGAACATTCGGCTTCGTTTTCCTGTATATACCGTTATTTTTGTACCCACAAACAAACCCTGTTGTTACACTAACCCGTACTAGTTCGTGTCCCGCGCTCAAGTATCAATCGTCAGAAAACCTACTAGTACGTGTCCCGCATACAATGTGTTAACATCACTATTTTTGTTATTATTATTAAACAAACTAAGTATAAAATTGCGCATAAAACTGATAATCAAATAAAATATTGCCCTATTTAAGAATATCAGGTAAACACTCATGTTTTGCGCTGTGTAGTGAATAATTTTTTCATCATTAACATATTGTGTGCGGGTACATTTCGCAGCGGAATTGTACCGGGAGCTGGCGTTTTGAGCGTAAATTAAGTTATTCAGTTAAATCTCAATAGATCGAAAATTATTTAGTTTTTTAACCAACTTTTCGTATTTTATATTGAAATATAAAAACAAATATATAAATAGATAAATAAACAAATATATATATGACAGGTTCCAGTAAACGACACTAGAGTCCTGAATACATTTTCATAGCTTTATTGAAATCTCAGAGCAAACTACTCATCGAACATCTTTAATGGCGTCGCATATTGGAGCCCAACTGTTAATAAAGGCAGTTTTCACTGCTTCGAGGAGCTACAGGTTCGACTTTCTTATCGCTCTCCCTCTCTCTCTCTCTCTGATCATTGCGCTTGAGCCGTATTTATGTGACTAATAACGCGAGGCGCGTTACTCCCATTAAAATAATCCCTAATTAAATCTCTTAAATTACTCTATATTTTATATCCGGACATATATATATATATATATATATATGTATGTATGTATATACATATATATATATAATATATATATATATATATATATATACATATATATATATATATATATATATATATATATATATATATATATATATATATATATATATATATATATATATATATATATATATATATATAATATCATTTTCGCAAGGATAAATAAAAAGTTAATTTTAAATCTAAATTGATTTTTTTTTTAATCAATCTTCCCGTTCTGTGGTTTCGCACCGACTGAGAAAAGCGGATTTGTGTTAATATGTATGTTTTTTGTGTTTCAAGGACATCAGTAATTCATTTTGAAACCTCAAAATGTACTGTGTCTCGCACGTGTGACTTTCTGCGTCAAAATGACGTCAGAAAATCACCAGAGATGGGACTTTGATACCATAATTCTCCTTCTTTGACTTCATTATGACGTAGAAGTCACCTGTGACATATCTCGACCTCAATATAGTAGCACCTTATCTTAAAGTCATTAAAATCAAAGAGTCTTTAAAAATCCCGTTAAAAATTCCAAAAGAAATATTTGTGAAGGTGTGGCAAAGACCCACGAAAGAAATATTTTGTAAAGGTGTGGCATTTGTATAGGTGAACATTTTAAACGCACTGAACATTTTATTATCTGTAAATAATTTCTCAATATATCTTTTTTCCATTTGAAAATAAGCGTAAACAGAACGAACGTTTTGTTTAATGAGAACCAAAACTTGAAGCAGAGAGAAAAGCGGGTTTGTGTTAACATGTATGCTTTTTATGTTTCAAGACGTCAGTAATTCATTTAGAAACCTCAAATGCACTAAACAAATTTGAATTCATTAAAATAAAAGAGTCTTTAAAAAATCCTGTTAAAAATCCCAAAAGAAATATTTGTAAAGGTGAACATTTTAGATGCACTGAACATTTTATTATCTGTAAATAATTTCTCAATGTATCTTTTTCCAAGTTGAATATTAGCTTAAACAGAACGAACGTTTTGCTTAATAAGAATCAAAACTTGAAGCAGAGAGAAAAACGGATTTGTATTAATCTGTATGTTTTTTTATGTTTCAAGATGACAGTGATTCATTTTGAAACCGCAAATGTACTAAACAAACTTGAATTCATTAAAATCAAAGAGTCTGTAAAAATCCCAATAGTTACAAGATTTATGAAATGACGTGAAGAAGATGTAGGATTACCAAGGAGGCTTTCACAAAATGAAGAAACTTCTAAGCATTAAGAAAATGTTCAATTTTAGGGCCTTTTTATAAAGAAACAATATTCAATTTAAACACTAATATTTTTTGCCTTTTTAAAACAAATATTATATTTATTCCTGTCATTTGAAAATTTTGTATTATTGTAATGTCATTACGAGGGAGTAAAGTATACTTTATAATAGACCTGGCAAAACAAAAAAACAACGGGCCGGAACAAAGATGCATTTTGTTTCAGCGGGCTGCACTGTGTATATATATAAAATTAAAGCAAAAATTTAAAGCAGTATTTTATTAGAACTTTTTATTATTATTCATAAACTCAATTAATAAAATTAATAGCATTAAATCATAATATTAATAATATTAATATTGTTTTAATATTATAATGTAATATCAATTCATAAATTCTAAAATTTAAAACAATGCATTATTATTATAATTTTTGATTGCTATTCATATATTCATAATAGGATAGTTAAACATAAGTACATTAATAGTTATAACAGTAATAATCAATAAAACGGTCGAATATAATTACATATTTAGTCAGTGCGATGTTTGTATCAATTATATATTTTCATTTAATTTCTACGCCGAACGATGGCCGAATGGTTAGGGTGCTGGCCTTCGGAACCGAAGTTCGTGGGTTCGAATCCCACTGTGGTATGGATGTTCGTAGCCGTTCGGAATCGGCTTTAAGCAGTAGGTCCCGGTCTCATTGGCCCTCGTGTTGCAAAAAGTAGACCATAATGCTTGCTCTAAACCAAACCAAACATTTAATTTCTACGCGGGCCGGAAGCTGTTCGTAGGTCGCAGTTAGGCCAACTGTGCTTTATAAAACGATATATATAGGGCACCTCTTCATTTAAAAGGGGAAATAAAGCTAAAATTAAAGTCTTTGTATTTTGTGGGTTAGAGTAAATCAAACAGTACGTATAAATTTTACATATCGTTAATTATCATCATAATTTAATATACTTTTTAAAAGATTTAAACAAAATAATTTTAAATATATTATAATGAACTCATCGATGTATTTTTAGCAACAATAATGAAATATAATTAGATAAAAAAAAAAACTTTTCACGTTATGTTTAAATTGGACTATAAAATGCCCTAGAATAATTAAAATATTGAGAATTATTTTTCAAAATAGATCAAGTGCTAGACATTCAGCAGAGGACTAAGGCTAAAACGGGCCCTAGCAACATTGTAATTCTTGACCTATTTTTCAGTCACGACACATACTTTGGTAGTTTACTTTTAAAGCATATAGTATGTAATTCTAATTATCGGATTCCAAGAAAAAAAAAAGGAAAAAATATACATGTACAAAAATTAAACGTAATTTATTAAAACAAACAATACTTATATATACCCAGATTGAATAGCTATATTGCCTTTTTTCTTACTTTTAATTCTGCAAACTCATCAATTAGTTTGTTATAATTAATAGTTATTTTATAACTTTTTCTATATAAAGTAATGATAAACTGTTTCATTTTTGTTGGCCTAATGTGGATCTTGAAATTTTTTTTTCTGGCCATTACTGAGAATGATCTTTTACCGCTTGCATTGCTTATTGGAAGGGTTAAATAAATTCTCAGAATTATGTTTAAATTAGGGAATGTTGCAATAATATTATTTTCCTGAATAAATGACCACATGGATACAGGCGAAATAATATTTTCTTTACTTATAAAAGTCTTAAATTGTAATACTTTATTTTTCAGTTCTGCTAGGTTTAAATCTTGTTCATAACATTTTAATTCCTCTATTGAAGAGTCACTAACATCACTATCATGAAAAATTGTTTTGAATTTATTGTTAATAGTTTTGATAAGCGCGAGGCTCGATCGTATTTACACACATCGACACTCGCGGGCGTGGATGCATAAGCACGGGAACGCTCGTCCACACTTGTCGACTTTATTAATCAATGATTCGAATAATTTGGATACGTTTCAGCAATAATTATGAATATCACGTTTTCCTGATAAATAACAATTAAAAACCTAATTTTCGGGCCCTAGGCACGTGCCTAGGCCTTAGTGTCTAGGCGTGCTTAGGCCACTTGTCTAGGCCTTAGTCCGTCCCTATAGACATTGTACTGTTGTTAAAGATTCACGCAAATAGCGGAAAATTAAATATATATTCATGCAAATTTTATAAAAGCATTATGTTTGATACAAGAACACTTTTTTTTTCTTTGCAGAAAAGACAAATTTGGTGCCAATAGTCTATACAGCTGTATTTTAAAAAAAAAATAACGAGGCTTTAAAAAACAATATAAGCATAACTTTAATATGTACTAACTTATAGTTTTCTATCAGAGTTTTATGATCTTTTTTGTAGTTAGGGTAATGAAGTTCAAATAATATATCCAGATCACTGGATAAACAAAATTCTGTTTTCCGCAATGATCCAACATCTGCTATTAGTTTTAATATGTATTATCTTACAGTATCCTATCAGAGATTTATGATCTATTTTGTAGTTAGGGTAATGAAGTTCAAATAGTATATCCGGATCACTGGATAAACAAAATTATCTTTTCCGCAATGATCCAACATCTGTCATATAGATATCCCTTCATGAAAGCTTTAAATTCAGTTATCAATCACTGATGCAACGAGGCGTGAAACTGCATTATAAGTGATGGAAGAACGCTTAAGGTATTTGACCAAAAACATGCACTGGACGTTAAGTATGGATACTGTAGGCGCTATGTAAGGGGAAAGCGTAGGTTTGGTCACTTTTTTTCTTTTCTTTTGGATGTGAGGTGTGGTTACTCAATATTGTGCCACACCTTTACAAATATTTCTTTCGGCGTAATTATGCACCTCGTCAAAATATTTTTTATAAAGAGATGATGTTAATTAAAATGACCGTTAGCCTTACCGTGTCCGTTTTTTTATAAAAGAAACTGGGGCATAAATGAAACTGTGTATTCTTTATCATTATAAACAGACGCAATCTTTAAGACCACGGATGAAAGGGAATGTCATTTTATATTTGGAACATTTCCTACTGAACAGTGATATGTTGATATCAAACGCTTTCCTTCTTTAAGATGACTCGTATGTCCTCAATTTAGCTAAATAGGTTATTAATGCCTACACACGAGTCTTCAAAGTTGCAAAACCCTTTCATACGGCGATTATAACTCTTAATAAGCGAGGATACATTAGAAAATCTGTTAATCACAGAATGTGCTCTTAATGACCCAGTCAACAATCACAGGAAATAGCTATTCCATGCCGAGAATACTAAACTGGTTCGCTTAGTTGCATGTTTTGGGAACCAAATTCGGATATTTTGCAGCTGAAAAATAGCATATAATTTAGAAAATATTAATTCATTTGTAACATATTATGGGAGGTGATTCTGAAACACATATACAATGTCTAGAAATGATGTACTTTTATGAAAAAAATGATTTATTAAAACTATCTATTAAGCTGTGATTTTCATTAGATTTCATTAAATAATTTCTTATTTAAGGAGTAGGTTCCGGTTTCATTTCCATCTTGCAGCAAAAAATAAGTAAATAAATAAATAAAATAAAAATAAATAAATAAATGGACCATAGAGCTACAAATTAAACCAAATCATTAAATATTCTTTGTGCGTAGATTTCGATTAAAGTTTTGTCGAATTTCATCGAAAAATTTATCGTTACATTTTTAACATTCCTTTAAAATTACATCATGCGCATCAATAAGAATTTATTTTAAATAATAAATAAATAAAAAGGAGTTATGGGAAGAAATCGTTGATTTTATGCATTTTTGAAATCACCCTTTTCATTAAGCACCAGCTGAGCGACGGCTGGACAGGTCGTAAGCTGTATTTCTGTTAAAAATTGTTGAATTCTGTCAAATTCTGGAATCAGATTTCAGGCATAATTGTTTTTAACCATCGGAATTGGCTTTATGCAGGGGATCTCGGTCTAATTAGCCGTCGTGTTGCAAAAATTTTACCTAGCGTTCCAAACCCTTAATCCTAACTCCATGATCTGTAATTTATAACAAATTTCTACTCGTTATTTACTGTTATTTTATTTTAACTGTAAAATCATTTTATAACAGCATTAAAGTACACATGAAAGGAACTTTAAATTCGACATTCATGCAACATTTATTCCATGTATTCCTTAAATCAATAAAGCGGGATATTGGTCTATGACCTTTTTTCCTTTCCATATTCCTTTTATATTTAAGAAGCTAAATGTTATCTGCTCGAAACTAAAACATAACTGGGTATCATTAATTCCCTCCTAATACTTTCTAAAAGTATAAGAATGGTAAATATGAAATAAAATTATCTCCTTCTTGTCTATATTTAAAAAGAATCATTTTTCTTACTTTGTAAAAAGCTACAAAGGATGTTTGCATCTATATATTATTTATCTCTTTATCACCACAATTCTCAATTCAATTTTCTCCATATCTATGGTTAATTAATGTTCTAATCTAATTATTTTCACCAAAGCATAACTGGAATCTCTTCGATTTGTCTTTTTAAACACAGTCAAGATAAAACGGAACACAAATTACATGAGACGAAAAATGTAAGGATAACAGATAAATTCAATTTACCTTTCCGCTGTATAGTATAATTAATTTACCCTTTTATTTCAATGCACAAATCAAACTTGTATTTCAGGAAATAAGTCAGATAGTAACCAAGATAAGAATGTGCTTGATTTATCTTTGAATGTAACAGGCGGAGATGCGAGGGAAGTTAAACAATATGCTTCCACCTTGTAATAATATGAGTATAACAAAACGTTTATCCTTACTTAACATTTATCATTTCTTCTAAACACGATGTCTAAACATAACAATGAATTTTAAAAGGTTAAAAGAAAAGAGTTCCTAAAATGTAAATAGGCATTTTCCATTTAATCTGCAAGTAAACTAAAAATATATTTTTTACTTTATTGCTATTTTTTAATTTTCTAGACATGTAATCTTGTAAATATTTACAAATATTGTATTATTAACGTAAATTATATTTTATTTAATATAGGAAGCAGGGATGCTAAAGGTACTGCTGGGCCACTGGAAAGCCCACCGCAAGAAACCTTCTTTGCTTCCAGAGGAAGGTGACATCCACTTCGAAGAACCCTCGACAATCAACCCATTATTTGAAGACAGTGACTCGTCAATATCTTCGACCAAAAGGACCTCAAATTTAACAGCCGAAGAGCAAAATGATAACCCACTCCAAAGAGATGATGAACAAAACGAGAATGTAAATGGTGTGCCTGTTATAAATGAGCTCATTGATGTGTCTGTACCAACAGAAAACAATGACACCAATGTAAAAGCGCTTCCGGAAGATGCGGAAACTGCTATAAGAGAAGTAGAAACTGTTATAAAAGAAGTGGAAGCTGTCAGTAACTATACGGCTCCAAAATCTTATTTACATAAAACAGAAAACAAGGATGAACTTGTATCAAATTCTGAACCTATTTCAGAACCAAGAGACTTACAGAAGGATGACCTCTCAAATGACCTTAAATCTATAGATATCAACCCAACTTCTTCTAAATCATCTCCCCAAGAAAAATCTACAAATGATAACTTATCCAAAAGCAATGAAAAAACTACTGTAAATAAAAGTGAAAATATGAGAATATCAGATCAACCATCTACAAGTGCCATAAAACAAAATAACCAAACTTCCAATAATAATATTGAAAAAAATGCATCTCAAATTTCTAATTCAAAGGCCTCAACTGAACAAAAGAAGTCTGGGAATGCAACAAACAAAGCTAACAAATCAGAAAGCAAATCTGCTAAGCCCACTTCAACGCCACTAAAATCGAATGGAGAGAATTCTATGCCACAACAAAATATGCAAATTGATAATTCAGAAAAACCTGCAAAATTAAGGGCTAGAGCAATCGATGAGTTAATAAAAAAATTTCAAGGACCGTCAACTGAAAATGATAAAATTACTAACAATGCTGCAAAACAGGAGGTAAAAAGTTGGCTTCATCATTCAGCAGAAACGAATAATCCAGTAAAAAACGTTACAAAATTTGAAGAGAAAAACAAACCTAGTCCTTCAACAGGTAATGATGAAAATATCTCCAAAATATCAAAATCGGTGGAAAACACTTCACCCAAAGTAACTACACCAGAAGTTCAATCTAATACATCGAATAAAAATGAAGTACAGAAAGAAGCTTTGTCAAACATTTTTAAATTTCCTCCGCCACCTCCATTAGAACAACTTCAAAACCAGAGCAGTTTACATGGGAAAATAGCAGCCCAAAGGAAATCTAGCAATGTACCACCTACGTTAAATAATATAAATGAGAATTCTGATAACTCAAAAGAAAACGAAGAAGGAAAAACTCGATCAGATTCTTCTCTAGAACGAACTCGAACCACATCTTCTAACAAATTAAAAACAATATCAGAAAAGAAAACTCCAAGTAATTCTAGTACAAGTGTCAAAGATCCGTCTTTCAAAGCAGCGGTTGAACAGGTACCTGCTGATAACAAAAGTATTCGATTTAAAGATCTACCTGCTGAACGTAGTACCGCCAAGGAACCCGAGAATGAAATTTCACAAACCAAACCTATAAAGGAATCCAGACCCTCTGTTCTTAAATCTGAAAATTCTGTGAAGGCTAAACCAGAAACTAAATTAAGTGAATCCCAACCCCAAACTTCGAGCGGAAGTTTTACAGCAAAAAGAGAATCCCCAGTTTTAAACTCAAAGTTAAAAACAAATTCTAACGATCTACAGAAAAATAATTTTGAAAATGACCCTCCAAAAGTAAAGACTTCTCCTGTTCCTAAGAAGTCAAGTATATCAAAAACATCTGCTAAAGTTCTTTTAACGAATGAAAACGAAAATGGAAAATCACATTCTGAAGACAGTGGGATCACTCGTGGTGATCAAATATCCTCAGAAGCTACTCAAGACATTCCCCAAGGTAGTCCCTCTGATGACATACCTACAGGTCCGAATATATCTAAGAAAAATCGCAAAGATAAGAAACTAAAATCAATTCATAAAAAGGCTTGTAAAAATTGCAGGCGTGTTCATGACGACAGTACATCACTCAAGAGAAGTCAGTGTGATGAATATTACGATGGTTTGACAGGCACTCGGCACTTGCACAGAGGCAGGCATTCAGACAGTTGGAATTCAGATCTTTCTTGGGAAGAAAGAGAACTTCTTAGAAGGTTGCGGAGTAAAAGAGGAACGGTTCGGTCTAATACTCCATCGACAAGATCTCGTCACTCTAGACATCGTTTTATCAATGAAGACCATTTCAGGCGTCATCACAACTTCCGACGTTCTGTGTCAGATGAAAGCACATTTTATGGATCATCATTATGTTCTTGTGATGAATGCTATGCAATGTATATGAAAGACTATGCTTACGGAAGAGCATCTCTTCGAGGAATGTCTCCAATTCAAGTGAGCTATATTTCTTTCGATGTTGTTAAACAAATTCTAAATTATTCTTTAAAATAATACTAAGCATGATGCACTAAAATTGTTATTAGAGAAATGATATGGTGTAAATTATCTTTAGCATCAGAAGCTTGGATAAGGTACAAATATTTTTTAATCTGAAATGAGAAATTTATATATTGCAGATGATCAAAATTTTGCTGAGCATTGCACATCAAAAATCGGTTTCATAGAAACAGAAATGAAACTGAATTACCTTTATAAAAATGTATTTTGTTATTAGTGGGTGGGTTTACTTCGTGGTTTAAGTAAAAATTTAACCAATGCCCTAGTAAAATAACTTCATCACTCTAGAGTACTCTGTGAAAGTTTAAAATATTTTAATTAATATTTGGTATGGCTATAGATATTATACATTATAATATTAAATCTTAAAAAATTAATTAGATAATTTTAGGTTAGCTTTGATTCCTTTGGGGTGTTGATATGAATTACTCTTTTAACTAAAACTAGTTGGTAATTCATTTTCCTAGTGGCTATTTCCTTTCACTTTTGGGTCAGTTTTATTTTTAGCTGACTACTGTCCCAAGTATCCATGTTTCGGAAATCTTAGAAATAAATTGGTTTTGAGAACTTTCTATATGTCATAACTTTCAATAGACGACTGTTATAAATAAATGAAATTGTTATTCAAGCATTTTATTCGATTCGTTTAATCGTCTTTATTCATACTATTGTATTTATAAAATTTCATTGGTATCATTTTTTTCCTAATTTTATTTCTTTATGTTTGATTTATAAGGAAATGTGCACTTGTCGAACATACCGTCACAACCTTTTAGGAAGACGTGTACAATTCCGTTCGGATACCATACACGAGGCATCACCTTCCGAGCGGACTACTAGAACAACAACTCCAGCACCTCCTACGGAAAAGAATCAAGAAGAAAATGAGGAAGATGACAAAAGCAGTCAACAGTCATCAAAGACGAAAGACGACGAATCTGTTCGAAAACATCCTGAGGGAACAAAAGAAAAGAAATCGAAAGCTCCTGTAAGTATACATCGGTAGAACCAAATGATATTTTCTTCATTTTCATTAATGCCGCTTGTATCAATACCTTGTCAAGTATTTTAAAAAACAAATCATAACACATTAAGATCATCAGGACCGAAACTAGGTCATGGCAAGGGTAGCATTTGCCACGGGCACATCAGTCGTAAGGATGCCTCGCTGTGCACAAAATGCTTGCAAAAGGACACTCTGCAATGGGACCGGAATCTGAACGAGGACAATTCGTCCCCCGTCTACGAATGATGAAAAGGTGAAAATTGGAATCAAAATGTCATAATTGTAGTAAAGGGTAATGTTAAAAGACAATAAATTAGAATTGTTAAAAAAAAGTAGGCATGGAAATTCACATTTATGCACATTAGAATATAATTCAATAATGCTAAAACTTGAAATGTCTATGGAGAAGTTATAGATGGAATTAATCAGGTAAAATCAGAGAATATATATCCAAATTTAGTTACTGCGTTGAGAATCATTCTGTGCTTATTTGTAACGACAGTCCTATGCGAACTTTTTTTCAACAAACTGAAAGTAGTAGTATCATATCTACACCTCTCGAAAACCGAAAACCGTTATTTTTGGTTGAACGAAAACCAGAACTGAACTAATATATATATATATATATATATATATATATATATATATATATATATATATATATATATATATATATATATTTAGTAGAACCGAAACGAAAAAAATTACTGTTCGTAGCCTTGGGTAGGGGTACAAGACAGTTGTTTTGCTATGAGCGCCAAAAGATCTTCTTACTGCCCTAAAGATCAACAATTTCCATTATGATATAGTTTGCTAACATCTTTCAAATTTTTCCACTACGTCATTGATCTGAATCTATTTGTCATTCTAACCCTTTGCTAATCTTAAATGATTCGAAAATCATCATGAATTTATAAGAAATTGATAAGCAACAGATTTAAGTGAAAGTTTTACTTCTGGCGACAGAATAGATTAATTGGTGACGAAGTAACATGAAACATTACTTCTTGTCCAAAAGTCTAGTGGCGTAGCAAGTCAGGGACAAGGGAGTCTATCGTGCCATGGACACCACAGAAGGGAAAGACAATGGGTCTATCATGCATAGGGGCCACAGAAAGGGGCCAATAGCATATATTCTATATAATATATATAGAATATATGCTATTGGCTATAGTAAATATATATAATATATTAATATATGTTTATAGAGGTGAGACATTAAATTGTTATCTTGACCTGGGGGTCAGTTATGCTCGCTACGTTACTGCGATAGTCAGAGAAATCAAAAGAAAAAGATTTTGAGATTTCGAGCCCTTGTTTAGATGAGAACTGTCAGTATCTCATATAAGAAGGCAACAGATTTTAAAAGAAGCAAAAGTAAGTATCATTCATTTACCCCAATTCTCAAATCATTGTCGCAAGAATCCATAATTGTGAAAACCACATCAAATGGGATACCCATAAAAATGATGTAAAAATCTTTCAACCCTGTGGCTGTCATTCATTAATAAGATTTGTAGTTGCAAATTATTTGAAATGGCTTCACATCTCCAACTCGTTGAGTCTAGTAACTTCAAAAATCTTTCCTTAACCTCTTCTTTTTTTAAAGAGGATTTAATATTAAATTATGTGTAAATTAGTATGTACTATCAAATTAATAGATAAAAAGGAACTTCACTTATCCTTAAACATTTACTTTTTAGGTGTAAACACACAAATGTAACATGACTACAGTCTTCCCAAATAAATAAGCAAATAAACATGAAAAAGTTTTTCCTGTTTGTTTCATAAAGCATGTTACTGGAGAGAGGCGTTATAGTTTTTTGTGCACACTTATATAACTTTAACAGATAACAGATTAGAAAACAGATTATATTTATAAAAGTTTGTAACAATAGGGGAGGAATAGAATGTAATAATATTCACTAAAAGAAAATTTAAAGGAAGGTTTTTAGGATAATATATATATTCTTGGTTTACCAAGAGCCAGACTATCAGTTTAGCTGATTTTTTAGCAGAGAGCGAACTGAATCTAATTTCTTTGACCAAGTCTAGTTTTCTCTAGGTTCTTCTAAGTTTCTTCAGCAACGAATAGATTAGCTTGAATATTTAAAATGTCAGAACTGAAATTAGAAAAAAACTATAAATAAAGTAAGAAATATGTCAAATAAAAATAGAGAAAATTTAAATAAAAAATAAATTTTGTCAAAAAACAATCTATTATATATAGTAACTTCCACGTTGTAGAATATCGGCCAGATTCGACGTCCCTAAATTTTGCGAGAGTTCCAAGCATTCATTACATACCTGTCAGTAAAGGGCCAGAGCTTAATATGTGCAATGTTCATAAAACTTACACCTAAGTATCAATCCAAAAAGTTTAATTTTGTTATATTTCTGAATTTTTACAGGAAGAGAACTACCGGTATGTGTCTCCATGGGAGTTGGAGGAATGGGACTTGCTCATGAGAAAACATCTTCTTCAGAGACGCCGGAGAAGAGCCCGATGCATGGGTATCATGGCACTTGCCATGGTGGTTTTTGTTGGACTCGTCGTAGCAATATTGATGGTGTATTTAAGAAGAAAAGTGATCTAGTCACATAATTGTTAAATAATTGCGGGCTCTTACACCACCTTTGAACAGTAAAGTAGGTTTGCGGTTCAAAATATATGTTTACAGGTAAATGTATCATAATAGTTAATAACAGTTGTTTCAAAACGTTAACAATTGTATTCCCTGAATTGGAAAATTCCTATCATGGAAAAGCCAAGACTACAACTTTGTTACAAATCAACAGATCAAGGAATCTTGTTAATTGACTGTTCCCGCCAAAATATATTTTGTACAAATAAAATTTTATTTTTGTTGATGTAGTGTATTGTATTATTTCTTCTTTTCCTGGTGATCGATGTAACACTTGTATAGAATCAGTTGCTCCCCTCCAAAAAAAAAGGAAATACTGGTTGATACCAGTTTAGTCAAATATAAAGGTCACCAAACTGAAAGTGACACTGCCTTAATTGACCCATCGTGTTACGATATGGAAGACTACACAGACCCCTATAGAGGGCTCTAGGGGCTGGAAATTCATCTCCAGATTTAAGACAGATGTTTGTTCAAAGTTTTTTCAATTTATGTTATTCACACCGTTGTTTTTCACAGCACTTGAAAATTTTAAAACTTACAGCAGGTAGAGCTCTGTTTACCTATACGGGAGACTGTTACCAATGAAGGCAGGGACGCTCATAGCCACTAGAAATAGGAATTAAAGAGGTGGTCCCTATCTGCTCAATGTAGCAAAATGTCGACCGTAGCGATTCTGACCTAATCTAGTTAGAAGAGGCAAAATATGATAGCAACAAATTATTCCATACCCTTTACTGAGGGTGGTTTGGTTTTATTCTGAGCTTTTCGATATGCTATTTTTATCACAAAAGGGATAATAAGACCAGGTCTACCGTTTAAAATAGGGTTGCCAGGTACTCTTCCAAAACTAGTGGACAAGTAAATAGGGGGTGGGAAAATAGGAATTAAAAAAAATTGTGCTTTAACAATTAAATTATATATTTCTTACAAACCATTTAACATACATTAAAATAATCATTTAATTTTTTTTTACTTAAAGTTAATCAATGATTTTATCATAAAGCTTTTGAATAGAAAAATATTTACACTATTTTTCCTAAAAGTAGTACATGTGGTGTGAAAATAGAGGACTTTCAAATAGTGAACATCTGGTAACTTTAGCTAAAAGCCGATTTCAAATAGTTACGAATATTTATACCAACAGTGGGATTTGATACCGTTAACTCTAATATCGAAGATAAACGCCCTACTCATTTAATCAGCTTTTGGAGCCTTCAATGGGTAATAACGTTGGTATGAGCATAAATTATTATAAAGGAATAACAATATTTAGCGGTATAAGGTTTCAATCCAATTTATATACTAGTATTTAGCTTAAACATAGACTTTTTTTTCTACTTTCCTAGTAGGAATAATAAAATATTTCTCTCTAGAAATCATCTGCAAAATAATATTGCAGAGAGAAAATATAGTGTCGGGTCTTTTATTTTATTTAAGAAGGTGGAAACATAACAGAATTTAATTAAAGCAAAATAATTAACAGAGATGTCGAGAAACTAACCTGTACACATTCTGCGAGCAGTTTTGAACTTATCAGAATTTTATGGTTTTCTAGATTGAAACATATCCCAGAAGACTGTCAAAAAGATATGGTATTTCCCTTCAGAACTGGTGTCCGTCGGTTCGAATCCCCCTTCTGGTACAGACATTCAGGGTTGTTCGGGATTGGCTTTAAGAAGTAGGTCCCAGTCTCTTAACTCACATGTAAAAAATGTAAACCCTAGAACTCAAAACCAAACCCAAACAAATTAGAGGGCAACTTGAAAATTTGATCTGAGAAATCTGTTCACCTTATTAAGATTATGTCTTTCGTTTGATGTCACAACATTTTGTCAATTAAAGAAGACACCCGTAGGTGATGTTGATTTAAAAGTCGTTTTGCGTTTATGGTATGGTGCCAATAGTTTACATTCAAGAGAATAGATTATCTAAATGATATACATTTAATTTTACATTACTTACAAATCTTATTTACAATCCGTTAGCATAGAGAACAGCATTGCTTATTTTCCGAATACAATCTAGAGTTATCACATGTTGCCATATACAATGGTTACATTTCACATCTCAGCAATTAAGTGGCTTGAAGCTAGCGTCACCACAGTCATGCTGTAACATTTTGCAAATATATTACTCTTTTTATTACGGATAAAAAGAGTGATGTATTGAACTCAAAAAAGAAAAAAATGTAAAAGACATATTTTCGGTTTTCAGACCAATACAGCATTTCAGAACAGTACAGTTTATTGTCTTTTTACGTGCTGCTGAAACGAGGGTTGTGTAATGAGGTTGCACAAATAATGTCACTGCAATAAACACTTAGAAGATCACGTACTCATAATACTGGAAATAATTGTCGGGAGATAATGGCATGAATAATGATTTATACCAACCAACCTGAACAAAAATAACATCAACTACGCTAAAATCACAAGAAACATTTTCTCCCTTTTAGTTAGTTCTGTAAACTTTTTTTTTTTACATATCTTAAGTTGATGTGATCCGCAATCACTAAAATAGCGTTTTTTGCCTTTTTTGTTATTTAATTAAACATTTCGCTCATTTATATTTTTGTAATTAAGGATTTTATACATTTTTAGGTTTTAGACAGAAACAGTATAAATACTAACTGTAAATTTTTAGCAAAAGAAAAAATCGATTTTTATAAATTTCGATTAATTGAATATTTAACATAGCAAATTTTTTCTCACACAGCAGAAATACTGCCTCGGAATTTTAGTGCCCCGGTTAAATATCCAAGTTGTTCGGGATAGAATATATCTATTATTTGTCTAAGTTATAGTGTGTTAAGCATTTGGAAATAAAATAGCAACATGTTATTGGTTCAAGATAGAAAATTATATCTGAGGACGTGGGAGATTGCGTTTACCATTACGATAACTAGAAATAAGTTATTTTTACTTTAGTATACAAAACAAATTACTGCAGTCGCGAAAGATTTTAAAGGAAATAATCACTTGCAATATGTCTGAATCACTTTTTGTGTGTGCTTTCTCCACATATGAGAGCTATATTGCAAACTGGAACACAACTTCGAGAGACAAACCCCTCTCGGGAAAGAAAAAACGTAGACCAGCAACACAACTTCCAGGACAAAACCTCTCTCAAAAAAAATCAGAGACCAGCTCCTCTGCATCATCTCTGACCCCTTTTAAATTTCATTCCTGGGGCTGTCCAGGAAACACCTATTCAAAGGGATTTCACCGACCCTGGCCAAAAAAGGCGGTAGATTACCAAAATCGTCTCTCCATTACTGGCTCAGTAATGAAGATGGAATGTTTGACCCTCCATGGGTTCTTCCTCCGTCACCAGCATTGATGACAAGCCTTCCTAAATCTTTTGAAGAGCCCAGCCATAGAAATCCTCCAGACACCAAGCCTGGAATACGTGCCATAACGAATTTGTCTTTTGTCACCTCACCTACCATTGTCCGGTACACCACACACACACAATACGCTTTGACTATACATTCCTTTTGAGACATACCTAATCACTTTGTGGCACTAGGGCTGGGAGTCATTACAAAATACATACATACATATATATATATATATATATATATATATATATATATATATATATATATATATATATATATATGTGTGTGTGTGTGTGTGTGTGTGTGGGTGGGGGTGTGTGTGTGTATACATGTATATATGTATATACATGCATACACATATACATATTTATAATATATTTATAATTCGAACTGCTTTCTGCACATCTACCTTTGATTACAATCAGCACTCTATATAACGGGAAATTTCAGTATAACGTATTTTATCAGTTATGTCGATCGTAACTGATAGAATAATTAGCTGTAAAAGGTTCAAATTTTGCATTTATAACTGTTGTAACTTCTTGTTATGCACCACTTTTTTTAATTGCAATTCATACACTACGTAATGAAAAATCTCAATAAAAAATATTTATTAACTCTGCCTGACATAACTGAAAAATGATTAACCGTAGATGTTTCAAATTTTGTATTTAATATTGTTATATCATCTAGTTTAGTACCTCCTTCTTCCACTGAAATCTGCCTTCTATATCGCGAAACGCCTCAATAAAACGGACATTAATGCTACCAGTCTTTAACAATCAACACAATTATATTGGTATATCCACATAGTGTTGTAACAATGCTTTCTAAAAATTGAAACTATGAAAAATATATTTGTGGAGAATAGTTTTGAATTTTAACAATTTATTTACTTTCTGGTACGATTTGGATTGCTTTGGAGAGCTATGGTCTACTGTTTTACTACATAAGCGTTAATGAGAGATACCTATTGTTTAAAACCGATTCTGAACTGTTACACAAGTCCATGACTTCAGCAGGATTCGGACCTCAAACTTCTTGATGTAGAGTAAAAGAAGCATAGTAATTGTGAATGATTTCGGTTTAGACCCAGTTTTATCTTAGTAACATCAAGGAAAGGCACCGTTATGGTGGTCCTGGAGTTCTTGTCTGGGAAGGCATTATGCTGAACGGGCGAACTGAGCTCCACGTTTTCGACAGAGGTTCTGTAACCGGGGATCGCTATTGTGAGGAGGTACTCCTTCCCCATGTGCGTCTGTTCCGAGGTGCCATTGGCCCAGACCTCATTTTTATGGATGACAATGCACGGGGACATCGGACTCTTGCTGTTGAGGAGCTACTGGAAAGTGAAGATATCACTCGAATGGATTGGCCAGCGTACTCCCCTGATTTAAATCCCATCGAACATGTGTGGGATGCTTTGGGGAGACGCATTGCAGCACGCTTACATCCTCCGGAGAACACCCAACAACTCAAACAGATGCTGATTGCGGAATGGGCACTCCTACCGCAAGAAATGTTGGACCAGCTGGTTCTGAGTACGCGGAGACAGTGCAAAGCAACCATTGCAGTTAGGGGAGGACATATGCCCAATTAAGGAACACCTGCTTGTTGTTCTTCCTTTTGGATAGACAATCATGAGTCACGATACTATGCATTCAATAAAGCTTGTTTTTGTTTGATTCCATACCGTATGCATTATATTCCTTTTTCATAGCCGATGCTTTCGCCATCCTTTACGCACATAATACTCTCCCTCATTTCTGAATTTCATGTCTCTCAGATGATTTTTCGTGGAGTTATGGCAAAAAAAAACCCCACCTGTTACTTAAGTTTTGCACACCAATGTAATTCTGTAGGCCATACAGCAGTACTTGAGTTTCACTTAAACAGTACCGTTACCTTGAGAAATGAAACTAACTTTGAGCCTTGAAGAGAATGTGCAAATGGTAATTCTGATGATGAATCTTACAGAATAATAAAATATGCATAACTTACGCAAGAGACATAAGTAAATCATGTGGTGTCCATGTCAGTTTTTTTAAACTCAACAATCTAAAGTATTTTCGGTTAACTGATCAGATTACTAACATCGAACGAATCAATTATGTCGTAAATTTAAAAAAAAAAAAAAAAAAATCTGAAGCATCTTGTCCCATAAACTTTTTACAAAATTGATACTGTGGACATGAATATCTAAACTGCAAATTATAATGTAGATTTGTAAAAGCATTCTATGATAAGCTACTTACTTTTATGCAATTTGTACTTCTTTAATTTTTTAATAAAAATATAATAGTTAAATATACAATTGATAGTCGACTAATTGAAGGACATGCGTAAAACTCATTTGAGATTTTAAACTCTGTTTGCATAATTTGATTTGATTTTTTTTATTTATACAAATGAAATAAGTTCTCAAATGAGTTAAAAAATAAAAATATGAAAATCAACATTCTAGTTAAAATAATTCTAATGAAAAGCTTAGGGACATTAAATGTCTATTTATCGACTTCTAATACTTCTATAGATGTTATTATTATCGTATATTAACTTTATAAATAAATTAAGGTTCTGCCTTTCAGTACCAGAGTTCTGGAATTCAAATACCACTGCTGATATAAATGTCTGTAGCCCTTCGGAATCCGCTTTATCGTGAGTCTGTACCTACCATATTGTATTCCTCTCTCTCTATGTTAATCTATGAGAAGAATTAAATTCCCTCTGTCTCGTTCAAATTTTAAGAATCGATTAAAAAATGTACCACGAGATAGAACAGCAAATTCTCTAGAATGTTATCTTTTCTTTTACATATTTATTTATTTAAAATTTATATCTGTTAAATGTTCCTATTTGTATTTGAAAAATATATACTAAAATTTCTCACAAATAATTTAAAAATAAACATATTTTTCTCAGTGTTTTTTAAAAAGGGAAAAATAACATCCTATTGAATTTTCTGTTCAATCCCATGATATAATTTGTTTAAAGGATTCTTAAAATGGGAGACAGCCAGAAGAAAATTTTATTTTCCCCATAGGATAACATGGAATGATAGGAAACCAGTGTAGCAGGTATATACCCTCCTTAAGCAGTAGATTTTGCTCTAATCAGATCATGCACTTCATTCTTCGTATAATTATGGGTATGTGCTCTAATTTCTAATTGAATTGGGAGAGGTTAAATTTTGGAGAAAATTTAGAAATTATCGCCTACGTTGGAGTAAATTTCAAATACATATTTTATTTTTCTCAACAACTGGGAACAAATTTTCAAAAATTTGCACATTCTTCTGATTGAATTAGCCTAACTTTCTCAGGCAACCAAATGTCAGGATAGTACTATTCACTCCTGTTAATTTTTAAGTTAGTTCTACAGTTCACAGCAATAGCAGAATGTTTTTCTATTTTTTATGGTTTCATGGAAATGATCGAAAAAAGCAACGAAGAAGTTTCTCTCATTTCATATAAATTTCATTATGTGGAAAATTTCCCACATTGTGAAAATTTCTCGATTTTTATTAACATAAAATACTGATATGAAAAGAGCTATCAATTAATGACCACAGGGGCACAAAATCTTTTTAAAAATAAGTAAGCTATCATCTTTTGTTGAGAAGGCAAAACTTTTATGGCTGACTTATTTCACAACCAAATGCAAGTAATTAGTTTTAAAATTTTAAAAGAAGAGTAGAGAAATATATTCTCAGAAGCATCATCTGAAGTAGGAAAAGAACACATGTAAAGCTTGAGTAATGTACCCCGCTGAAATGAATGTGAACTATTTTCAAGTGTGAATAAGTTTCACTTCCGAATGTTTCTCCTCTTTCCAAGTGAAAAGGATAGAGAAATTATCTTTTTGGAACTATTGAAATTTTCTTTTCAAGTTTCGCACTCTAATTTATCCTGTTTAGCTCAATCAAATCTTCTTCCAATTATTTCCTTCAGGTCCTTCTTATCGTTACTTCCCCTCATATGTTAGACTTTGTCTATATAAGCACATCCTCTCCTAGGGAGAGTAGTGGAAGCACCCGCAGGTTAGCAGAGTTAATATTACAGTGCTTTACCGGAACGTAGCCTACGGAAGTTGATATCGGTCAGCACCGTAGGCTACAACCCCGAAACCTCGTCTACAGAGATAAAGAATTTCATTTCGGGAAATTCGTGTAGTTTTATGTTTTTTTATGGGGTTTTCATCGGTCGTCTTACCGATTTTACTTCCTTGAAACTTTCCTGAGCACAGTAGAGTATGTCATAATTATTTTAGTTAAATTTTCTTATATACACATTTTTAAGTTCATTTTTAAAAATTTCTTAACTTAATTTAATTTATTTGCATTAAAGTCCATTGAAATCAGCACCAAAATTCTCTTAAAATAATTTAATCTTCTGTTATGTCATAATTTAATTAATTTAATAAGTCATATGTAAAAGAAATGTTTTTTGCACTTATTATCTACCGGAGATAAAAAAATATAAGCTCTATATGGTACTCTCCCAAAATCAGTTTGTTCGTACTCTGTTATGTCTTGCCACACTGGGCTGATTTTGTATCACCGCTGAAGTACCTGCTCTATGAAGCAATGTGTTGTTTTCTCCTTAGTTTTCCCAAGATTAATGGTTGACTGTAAGACTATTATCTTAGGGCTAATCATGATCGTAGATCAATATGCCAGTATAAAATTTCTTGTTTTGTGCACTGTTACAATAGATGCATTAAAACATACATAGGATTTTTACTCAGTTTCGAAATTACGGTAGGCCAAATACTCCTTAATGTTTAACTTGAAAGTATTTTACCAATGTATCATTGCTTCAACAATTTAAATTATTAATGAAACAATATGATATATGAGATGGAAATTAATCAAACTGTCTGTTCAATACTACAGCTACCAAAAGTTTGCCAAACATTCTAAATATTAGTTTATCTCTCTCTCTCTCTCTCTCTCTCTCTCTCAAGCGCGCGCACACACACACATACATACACCTTTTACTTTTATTTATTATTATTTTAAATTAATTCATGACTGGTTGTTTCAGATTTTTTTGCTACTACGTTCTTATGAGACAAACACAAGATAACATTATGAAAATGTAACATTTATTATTTAACATTTATTGTGGAAATTCATCATTTAATATTAAGAATGTGGCAACAATAGACGTGGTATGGCTATTGTAAATAAACATACCGGCAACATGTGAATACAACATGAACTTTTAAAATGCTTTCGAAATATGGCCTGATATTTTCTAACTGAATTCTACTAATTTCTGATATTATTATAAGAAATTTAATTTTGTGCAGTGTATACTAAGTGTTTAAGCGTAAAACAACCATGCATTTCAATGGGAAAAAGTTATTTCGATCCTATAAAATTTTTTCACCTTACCTGTTTTACCCTTTTCCTCATGTACGATGCTCTACGTATAAAAATACATTATTTCTACCAAAAACAAACTTTCCACACAAAGTCAGCCCTTCAAATAGACGAGAACGAGACCGCTTGGTTGAAAACGTACGAAAGACATAAATTGTCTATCTATATTTATGCATAATGCTTGGCATGTATATAACAAACATAATATTGTAATGTTTCTTACATGTTAAATTTCTCTATACTGTCATATTATACATATTTAAAACAAAATAAAATTGGAAAGCAGCAATGTAGACATAGGTCTGTGTAGGTATAGGGGAGACCGGGGTAAAATGGTCCGCTTTTGTGAATTTTGAGTATTTACTCTCAAACTAATGATTTTTTGAATCTGAAAATATATATGAATATTACCTATATATTAGGCTTTATATTACACTCAGTCAAAACCATTTATTATAAATACTTTTTTTATTATAATTTTTTTTAATAGCAAGTGACAAAGTAGACCATTTTACCCCTACCCTGGGGTAAAATGGTCCATGGCACGGGGTAAAATGGACTGCAAAAAATTTCTGAAGATAACTTAAATGTATTACAATATTTAACAGTACAAAACATAAAATGTATTATATTTATTTTTTATAGCTTCAATCTGTACGTATGAAGCATAATATTAGCGAATATTGAAGTTAATGAATGATACACCAAAATATTTGTGTGTTAATGAAAATCTGCTATTTTCATGAGAAGCAGTAGGGTCTGGGAGACTCATCACAATACCTGAACATTTACAAGCGATTCACCAACATTGTCAGAAAAAATGAACACATTTTGATTAGGTTGTTGCCTTATAAATTTCACAAGAACATAATCTGCATCATTTTTTCCTGTTATCAAACCAACAAAATGAACCACTGTCCACTGTCTTTTTTGTCAAAAATTAAACCAAAATATACTTGCCAACTTTTAATTCATTACCAAAATTAGCATCATGCTGTGAATTGCTTTCTTTATCACTGTATTGTGTATCACTATAAACAGACATATTTTCCAAATCACTTGAGCTTTCTGATCCACATAAATTTTCTTTATTTGCTTTAAAATGCACAGTTTTATCATTTTTCTGCATAGTTAAGACTAACATTTTTTCTAAATTCTTCCTAGCTTTAACTAAAGCAGCATTTTTCTGTTTTAATGTTTTTTTTTTCCTTCTCTTTGACATCTTTTTCAATCATCATTTTCCCAGGTGTATCAGTTAGAATTTTTGATGCACCCTTCTTTCGCTTGTTTGTTGTCTTGCACATGCTAGCCAAGGCTCATGCAAAGGGCGTAATTCAAAAGGTGATATTGTTTTCAACTGATTTTCACTTTGTACAGATTGTGATGTATTTGGTTGCTGATGATCTATGCTTACGCTTGATTGCTGATCACCTGTGCTTGGTTTACAATCAGCTGTACTTGGTAATTCAAAATCTGGTGACGGTTGATCAGTCACATATGATGAGAAATATTCGATATCCTCAAAAATGTTTTCATTGAATGGCCATATATCTGTTACTTTAAATCCTGATTGCCTGTTTTTTAAAGTATCACACATAAAATCAACTTAGAAAAGCATATGGGATACATAAATAAAAAAGAAACACAACCATGGTCCACTTTACCCCAGCGTCTGGTGGTCCATTTTACCCCATGTGTAATTCTGGCAAAAAGTGTCCTAAAAAAAGAACAAATCTTATATTAAATTCTTCTAGCTACATTAAATATAATAATACATTATTTTAGCTCTTTATTGTGAGAAGTTAAATCCTCCAAATCCCAATTCTTAAATGAAGAGAAGATATGTTATGATGAAAATATTTACTTCTGACTATCACAAATCAACTTTCTAGAATGGTTAAATTGTCAGCTAAACACACAATTACACATTCATTTTCAAGACTGCAGTGCTGTCATCTATGTATCAAAATATTAAACATTAAAAATAATAAATAAAGTAAATAATAGGGGGTGGTCCATTTTACCCCAGTCTCCCCTACCTACTGTATTTTTTATTTGAATTTTTAATTTTTTACATGCGTAAAAGCGTTTAATTTTAATATGATTTTACTATTCCGAGTTATCTCAGGCAAAGGGAAAAAGTTAAATGTTTGTCTTTCTATGATAGTTTTTGAAGCAAGGGACAACACAAAGTGATAACTGACATTCTGAACACGGATATCTGGTCTCTTCTCTGAAATCTGCTTTACGGGAGCACAGAATTCACTGTCTCATTGGGTTTGATTTTTTTTTTTCAACAGCAGGAATAACATCTGGAAAATGCCTTGAGGTTAACCTGAGTACTAAAGGACTAATACTGGGCCTTCCTGATGTGGCAGAAAACTCGTCATGATGCTTTTTTGAAATAAGTTTTCTAATCAGTGTAAAATACTTGACCAGTTCTGCCCAAAGGACAGTAAAACCAACAAAACTTGGCAAACTACCTATCAAAGCTGAATATTTCCTTTAACTTTCCCCAGGCCGAGTAAAACCGGGATAAAACAAATTGTAAGACAAATTCTGACTCGCCTGAGTTTTCTCGGGATAATAATTAACTACAATATATATGAACCCAAGATAACTCAGGATAATTAGGCAAGCGGTTAAATATCAAGAAAAATCTTTATTGCTCATTTTTCAAATTTGAGAATTATGTAACCAGACTGCAAATTTCCAGCTTTATTGATTAATGAATAAAAATACAAAATATCTCTTTACAGATGCCTTTTTTTCCTTTTTTTTTAACGCAGAACAGAAAAATATTCGATATACTTAAAGTTTAAAATTTTTGCCTAATAACTTTTTTTTGGGGGGATAGCATTATGCCAATAGTATTACTTCTCTGAAATTTTAGTCATTACAGCTGTATAGGTGTAGTATGCTCATAAAAGCTGTTGATTTATCTTAATATGAATAGATATAATAAAAATAGATAAAAAACATGTAAATATTTATTTCCAAATTATTAAACAGAGAAATTAAACTATTAATTTTATTATTGTAATTTTGTTAGTTTATTTTTTTAAATTATGTCAGTTTTAAATGTTTCTTTATAGTCTATGAACTTTGAAGAACTGTATGAATGGCAAAGAAGTCAGGACAATAAGCATGAATTTATTTTACATGATGGTCCACCATATGCTAATGGTGATGTTCACATAGGACATGCAGTAAATAAGGTATATACAACAGCTAATTACTTTAAATATTTAGGTACTTTGCTGAATTAAAAAAAAAGTCAGCTCTATCTCAGGATATTTAATTTATCTTTGTAATTTTTTAAAATTGTGAACAATTGTCTTTGTTATTTCAATAAACTGAAGTAATTACTGTAAATGCAGATTTAAATTTTAAAAATATTATATAATTATATAAAATAAATGTTATGTTTTATAAAAAAAAAAGTTGAAATTTCTCATTGACTTTGAAATTTTTTCTCATTGTACTTCACTTTTTTTTTTTTTTTTTTAAAGGGCCTATTATTTTTGAAAAAGTGTTTTATTTTTTGCTCTATATCTTGTTTTATACGTTTGCATCCTCATGAATGTTTAAACAAAATTTGGATTGGTTAACAGAACTTTGTAAAATATTTTATCATAAAAACAGGCCCTTCACTTAAATATCTTAAAATAGACCCTTCACAATATTTTTTTTTAATGAACCCTTTACAAAATTCTTGTGAAAAACTGGTTTTTCACAAATCTGCGTTATCTTAAAAATTCACCTTCGAGTAAGTAACTGAATCCTTGAATAAATGCAGTGTTTATTTATATACATATATACATAAATATATTTAGTTTTATTTAAATAAGATGTTCTTTGATATAGAACTTTAAAATAGTACTAATTTCAGATTTGTAAATTTGTATATTTTCCCAAAGACAAGATCCTATTTTAGCAAATTCACAAAACAAAATCCTTGGTAGAGCCAGATTTAGCACTATTAAAATTACGAGTAGATTTTTCACAATTTAAAAGAAAAAAAATCAAGATTCTAGTCTGAAAAATCTGGACAGATCCCTGGTCTTTATATATAAGAACTGTTTTTAAAACTTTTTTTGTTTTCATTCTTAATTGAATTAAAAATTGAGCTTTTCAAAATATTGTTTATTTATTAACATTTGTATAACATTTTTTTAAAAATCATATTAACTGTGGATGTATTGTATTACTTCTATCTATTAAACAGAATTTAGACTTATTTGAGAAATGCAGCTTTAGTTTAACACTTAATTATGTATCTATATACATTAGGCAACTTAAGAATTTTTTAATTACTTTTATTTGTTTAATAATTTTCTACTTTGCTATTTGTAATACAATTTAAAGTTATTAAGGCAGATATTAGTAACTTAAATGTATTTATAAATTTTTAGGTATTAAAGGATATAACTGTTCGTCTTAAATTGCTTCAAGGTTACAAAATACATTTTGTGCCTGGTTGGGATTGTCATGGTCTTCCTATTGAATTAAAAGTTCTGAAGGAATGTGATAAACAAAATAGTAAAGCTGATTTGGTTGTGCGCAAGAGAGGTAATAGTTTGATAATTAGGAAGTATCTAATAAAACATTATGCTTATTTATTTTGTATGTGTTCTTTCATCTTTTATTAATTTTTTTTTCATTATATGCTAACAATTTTTCAGCATATGAATTTTCTCAAAAGACAAAAGAAAGACAGTTATTATCATTCAAAGAGTGGGGTATATTGGCTGATTGGAAAAATAACTATTTCACTTGTCATCCATCCTATGTGATTAAACAGTTACAAGTTTTCCAGGATCTGTATGATAAAGTGAGATATATAGCTTTTTAAACTTTTGAATATAACTTTAACATAAAAGTTTTCATTTTGTTAGTGAATTAACTTTACATCACTGCAGATTTGATCAATACAATGTTTTTAATTATTTAGGTATTTGATTAGATAAAATTAGTCTTTTTGATCTGCTGAAGTATATGATCAACATGTAGTTTGGGTTCTGTGAGTTGCTATTTTTTCATGTCACAGTGTAATTGACATTTAATTCTGACTTCTTATGTTAAAAAGTATGATTGGTATCAATCTAATTATCCAAGTGGTTATGCAGCTCCAAGCAGGGTTGGCATGATTTAAATCAGTTGATTTAAATCCATAATTCGGTGCTTAAAAATATTGAAATTGGGATTTTTTTTTTAAATAAATAGTTTGCATTAAAAGAATATTTAATTTGTTCTTTAAATTTACATCTTATTTAGTTTGCACTATCCAATTACAAAATAATGGAATATATTGAGATTTAAATTTATATATTTAATTTTAGGTAATCAGTGTGTAGGATATACGAGATAGATAAGATGTTACTTCTTATAACAAACTATTCTATGTATATTGCAAAAAATATAAAAACAACAATAAAAATTAGTATTCAGGAAAAAATCAAAGAAATCGAATTTAAATAAAAAAAAAATCTGATTTAAATCAAATAAATCTGATTAAAAAAATTTTTTTTTTAAATCATGATTTTTTTCCAACCCTGGGCTCCAAGTTAAAGTATTAGAATAATTGAAATTTATTTGTTGTTAAACTGTAACCCCTTCTGATTTTATTTCCCTTTGTTAATTGATTAATATTTATATGGTACATGCAAGCATATAAGAAAAAAAATGGATATGAGAAAAACATATGGATATAAGAAAAAAAATAACTAAATCTGTAAACAAATGCTGAGATTTTGTGTAAAACCCCAAATATGGCCCCTTAAGAAATACACTGTCAGATAACTTCCTATAATTTGATAATTTTAAAGATTGAAGCTAAGGTTTTTCTTTAAATGTTACATGTTTTTTTTTAAATGTATCTATGTTATATATTTTTTGAAATAGTTATTTTGCATTTTTCTCCTTTTTTATTTTTATATACTTTACTTAGCCCTAAAGACTTATGTAGAATATGTAACCATAAATTAAATTAGAATGTGGAATTCAATACTATAGTCAGGCTTTTTATAAAACACAGTAAACCAGGATGTGGCTCTTACTGATCTCATGAGTGCCTACCTCTGTTCTGTTTTGTCAGTTATTTCAATAAAATGGTATGTCTGCCATTAACATTATAAAATATTCTTTAACTTAATTCCTTGCCCTGTAAGGAAGGCTTATAATACTTTTTAGATGTTCAGTTTGATTTCGTTATTTTGCCCCATGGAAATCAGTTTAGTTCATTTACCACTATACTTCATAATATGTATGTGTGTGTATGCATTCCTCAAGCTGTTGATTCAATTGAAAATTACAACCTTATACAACTTCTTATTATAACAACCTTATTTTATATCTATGTTCTTTATGCATGCTTGTGGTAGATCTTATCCAAGCAAACTATTTGTTGCATTTTGTTGATCTTTCACCCAAATATAAAATTAGTATATTTTTATTGCAACACAAAATGCCTAATTTGTAATATATCTAAATGGAAGGTTTCATAAAGTGTTTATTGTGTCAATAATTGAATAATGATTAAGTGTCTGAAAAATATAACTAAAATTTTATCTGAACATGGTTGATTAGCAAGTAAAAAAGTTTATTTTCTTATAATTTTACCTTTCGGGGTTTTTTAATCTATATTTAAGAAATATTTTGATGTAATACTACAGGGGTGATTTTTAAAGTTAACAATTATTTGTCAATAGTAATTAACTAAATAATATTATACTTTTTTTTCTCCCTTTCTTTTAGGGAATTGTATATCAAGACCATAAACCAGTATTTTGGTCCCCATTTAACAAGTAGGTGAACTTTTTTAAATTACTGAATGTAATGTCCAATTTTTCGTTTTCTAAAAATTCTATCTATTTTTTACCTTTTGATTCCATGTTTATCTGGTAGAAGATCATTACTATAAAGTGCTTATTTTCTTTGTTATTTTGCATTTTGAAATACGTTTTTCTTGAAAATCTTTCTTATACATCATTTTGATTGTAGAACATCTCTAGCAGAAGCAGAATTAGAATACAATTCTAGTCATGTGAGGTAAAAAAAATTATATATTATTTAATAAATATATATTGACTTTATTCAGCACATAAATTGATAAATATTATTATATATTTGTTTATAAAATATATTAATTTATTAATAATTAATAGTAATTAAATATTTAATTTGATCTTTAAAAAGTAATATATTTTCAGTTGCAATGTTTAAATACTAAATATACAAACTTGAATGGTTATTATTGAATTTACAAACCCATATAATTAATAATAAATAAAATCCATCGCAAGAAGACAATTTCCTAAAGCTGTTTTCAAAAGTATTTTTTATGTTATATATAAAGATCTGTATCATTTATAAAATTTATTCTAATAAATTAATATAATTTTCTTTACTAGTCCATCTATGTATATAAAGTTTGGTATCACAAAATATCCAGATTTTATAAAGACTGTGCTTAGTAAGTATACTAACCTAGACTCTGTATTACACATTATATACATACACATATGTATGTGTATTTATTCATGTATATCTATATATTTATATGTAATGATATTTTTAGCTTAAAACTTATCAAGGTAATTTTAAGTGTATCTTAAAATAATTTTCAAGCTGTTCTATTCTATAATGGTGGTCTCATTAGCAATTGTGTGCAAAACAGTAGACCGTAGCACTCCAAACCAAACCTAAATACGTATTCTGTAATGGCAAACCTTAATGAATATTGTTCTTTCTTTAGAGTTGGTGTGCATGAATACATAAAAAATTAATTGTTGCTGACTCCTTCTCTTCTTACATAAGTTGATGATGTTTAAACTATGTAATCAGGCATCCCCATGTGAATGGCTCATACACCTATTAATTGACATGTACAGGTTTTCACCCCAGAAGCCTCTAGAATAAAATGTACTTCTATTTTTAAAAATTCTGTTCTTTGTTCTTCTCTCAACAATCTTATGTATGTCTGCACTCAACCCATTGTGAATTCCTAGATCTTTGTGATGGGCTGAATTGCCCATTACATATATGCAGACACACACACATGAATAAATGCCTTCCTTAATGCAGCTTTACTCAATGTTGACTACACAATAGTATGGTTAGTAGTTTGAGTAAGAAATTTCAGTTAGTACTTATTCATTTGCTGTATGCAATGTAAAAATTATTTTGTAAATATAAAAACCATGTGGAAATATATATTGCTTCACTGTGTTTTTATGGCTTTGATGAAATGGATAAAATCTCAGCAGATTTTGTTAAATTTAGACATGATTTAAGCTGTTTCAAACATGATTTGGGCTTATTGTATGCTGTCAATGTCATGGACTTTATTCAAATGGATTTCACAGGCTGTGAATGATGAATATCTTCTGTGAAAAAAATATTGGCTAATGGAGAAAATAAAAGCAAAAAAAATTTTTCATTGAATATTTTTGAAGAGATATTCAATGCCGTTTGAAGAGCATGTGAGTTGATTAAGAAAAATTTAAATGAAATTAAAGAACCAACCTTGAAACAAGACAAAAATTATGAAAGGATTTGCTTAATGTAATGTGTTATTGCTTTATGCACAGAGAAAATAAAATGAAATATTGGTGCAAAAATCTGATTTTTAATTAAAAAAATTAAAAATATTTCTTTTTACTTTGTAATCACTAAGTAATAAGTGTTCCATTATTTCTACTTTTCACCCTTTTGTTACTTTCGATCAATTTTAGGTAAATATACAAATAGTTTTGTTTTAACAAAATTTGTTAAGAACAAATTACTTATTTTTCTATAGAAATAATGTTTCAAACAGGGCAGATTCTTCTAATGCAGTACTCTAGAATAATCAATTCACAGTATTAATAAAGGTATTTCTATATGTATACACACACACAGTCTACTCTCAATATCTCAAAGTCAACAAGATATAGAAAAGTGTTTGAGGTGACCAAAGGTCAAGACATTCCTATTTACTAAAATAAAAATTTGTTTAGTATTTTTGTTTAATTATAATCAGATTACTGATTATTTAATATATGTTTTTTGATCAGATATACAGATAGGAAAAAAAATATGAATACTTATAATTTCCATGAAGATTATTTAGATTTTACTAGATAGTATAAGATTAATTTTAAATTAATTAATCTTGACTTTTAATATTATTTCTAAATACTTATTCTATTACACTCTTGTTAATTAAATTAAATGTAACAAACTTCAATCTATATGGTATTAGATAACACTTATGTAAAAAAAGTGAATTTATTTTTTTTTTTAGACAAAACTCTTTTTTTCTAATAATTTTAGAACCTCTGCATTCCCTTAATGCCTTAGTATGGACTACTACACCATGGACTCTTCCTGCCAATCAGGCTATTTGTTATTCTGCTGATAAAAGGTAACGTTTTGGTATTTTAAATTAGTTGTTATTCAAGGTCAAGGTAATTGGGTTTAACGGAGTACTTAGCAAAGTGTAAGGTCTTTGCTTTAACCTCCGAATGTAAGCAGATCAAAACATAAATTTAGGCCTCTAGGCAAAAAGTAATCCAAACAAAAAATTTAATACACTCCAGCTCACAAGGAAGCGAGGAGGTGAGGACGTTCTCATAAAAAATTATGAGTAAACAACGCGTTGTCTAATTAGGGGATAATTAGACTGTAACCTTGACAATGACCATTCGGTATGGTTAACAGCAATACATAGATTCAACAACATGAAGCTCAGAAAATATACAAAATAGGTAATACAATAATAAAAAATAGGGACATAAAAAAGTTGCAACTTGGCACAGCAAATAAAAATAAACAAAAGTGACAGCACTAACAAAAAGATATATTTTTGGTTTTTATAAAATTTTAAAATTTTTTCAGTTTTTTTTTTAATTTTTATAAACATAAAACAAGACAAAACATTACGTAAACAAAACATAAACGTGAACAAAGTAGTGGAATGATACGATACCCAAAATATTGGAAATAGAAAAAATAAAAATAAAATAAGCCAAAAAATAAAGAAAACGGTACTTCACCATTAAAAAATAGCAAATAATAATTAAAAAGACAATACAACATAAAACTTAATTTTTGAAAAAATTGCAGGTTGTGGTCGTCGCCAAATTAGTTGTTATTCTTTAACATCTTAGTTTAAGAAATTATTAATATATTTTTATTTTATTTTTACAAAATCTTAGGATCTTTAACTTTTATTAAATGTATAATAATAATACTGATTTTTTTCATATTTTAATGTTATTTACCCTTTTATAATTAAATTTTCATTCTCACATCATTTAAACTTTAGACTTATAGTGCTGAAACCTATTATTTAACTGTATTTTACAACTGACAAATTTAAAAACTGACGTCTTTATACTTACATATTATAAAAGAAGGGAAATTATAACTTTCCTTATTATTGTGCTAGATTTAGCATCCTTGAATAAGTCAATAACTTCAGCTGCTTGACTTAAACTCCTTGCAGTTCCTTTTCCAATGTACAGAATGAACATATATTCCCTAAGCATTTCCATTCCATAGTTATGATTTTAAGAGTTTCAGTGTGTTGAAAAATTTTCACATGAAACTGTTGTTACAAGTAGGAATAGAAAGATTCTCAATGCAGTTATCAAATTTTGAAATCACTGTCTGCTATTCAGAGTACCCCTTATTTCAAAGGTAAATACATGGAAAATATGTTTAATCAAATTGGTGATTGAAAAAGTGTCATTTATTTAGCAGTGTTCACTATGGAGGTGTTATTGTGTGTTTGTATAATTATACACACACATACACAAAGTATAAAACCATTATATACTAGCATATAGCACGTCATATGACGGGATCAATAAAATTTTTAATTTTCCAGAATTGTAAAATACCCTATGAGGCACATAAAAAATGATTTGATTTTTGGCTGAGCATCATCTGGTACACTCTCAATAATTTGTTTACCTTCATATTCCTCTAAAGTCTCCTGATACTATAAATGTAGTTTAGAATCACGTTGAATTCATTTAGTCAAACCGTATGGATATGTATGATAAACAAACACATAAACAGACAAATTTCTTAATTTTCAAAGATATATAGCCTAAACGCTAGATATTTATTAGTCCGTGAAACAAGCTCCTAGACTTTTATTAAACGTATTTATTGTTAATACCGGTGATTAAATTTTCATTGCAAAAAAATTATCAATGTTTAAATTTAAAATTAACACATATGTACCTAATATGTTATTTAATACAAATATAAAGGAAAATTATCTACATGATATCTAAATTCAGTGATAAAAATATGAAAATACTGCTGACGGTATTTAAATAATTTAAAATAAGAAATGATTAAATGAGATGGTTAAAGAAATGACGTCATAATGCTAGAAAAAATGTTATTTTTACCTATTTATTATGTGAGAAATTGATAAATTTAATCCCCTGCTCTTAACCAGGGAAAATAGGGCTCAAAATAATGACATTATAAGCTCAAAAAGTGGGGAAGGGGTGGATTTCGAACATTTTAACAACTACAGTATTATCATACATTATATATTGCATACATCATACATTCATACATTATTTCATACATTATATATATACAATTCTTATTGTGATGTTGTGCATAAACATCTTAGTAAAATAATATTAATACTAGCTTACATAATTAATAGCTTTAATTATTTTTAGGTATTGCATTGTGATGTGCAAAAAGAGCGAAGATTATTATATAGTTGCTGAAGAATTGGCACTTTCTCTTGCAAGTACTTTGAAAACTGAATTTGTTTCTATTCTTTCATTTGAAGGTAATTGTCAAATTTTTAGTTTTTTTTCTTTCAGGACTTTATTGAAGAAAATATTTTTCTGAAGCATGTATTAACAATTTTGTGCATTCTTTTTATCATTTAAATCAAGGGTTTTTAAAGTGTAAGGGCTCAAGTGTCATATTTGAACCAATCGATGGATCAAGGTATAAACCTTATATGATGAGCCTGGTAGCTTAATTGGGAAAGACAGGGATCTCGTAACTGGAGGATCCTGAGTTTAGGGCTTGAACCAGCCAAAGATCTGGTGTGTTCATTAATGGTGGCTAGGGTAAAATGAAAGGTGCATCCTTTGACTTTAATTCAAGTAGTTGTCCAAGGGGCATTACCATCACCATCAACAACAATTAATTGTGGGCTGCACCTTAATTGGGTAATTTCTGTAAAATTCTGAAAATAGGACAGAGGTATCAGAGTGAAATGATATGTATATTTTAAAACAAATGTTTACTCATATAACTCTGATTATTTTACTATTGCATAAAAATTTGATATTAAAAATAAACAAAAAGCTATTATGTCCCAAACAATAAAATTTTAAAGGATAATTAATTAATGCTGTCAGTTTACTTTAATTACTATTGGCAAATTGCAAGAAGAAAAAGTTGTCTGAATATGAACTAAAATTAATAATATAATCAATATAAATTTTTAAAGGTATTATTCAATAAGAGTTTTGTGAATTATCCTCTGCATCAACCAAACAATTAAACTTTAAAAACTATTTAACACTGTGGGTTTATTCAAATTACTATTTACAAATGGCAAGAAGAAAAACATTATCTAAATATGAACTAAAATTATTAATGTAATCAATGTAATAATATAAAAACAAAATTTTAAAAAGTACTTCCCAGTTTTGTGAATTGTCAGCATCAACCAAAGGGCTAATATGCAAGTTGAGTTCTGCAGTGATTTTTAATAAATTTTATTAAAGAAAAAACTGGGAAACTATGACATATTTTTTGATAAAACTTTTATGGGCCATATGCTGCTCACAAGCTGTCAGTTTCAAACACCTGATTTAAATTATCCACTGTATTTTATCTGTAATTATTTTGGGATTTTTTTAATCATGTAATTAGCTTTAGTTTGTGCTACTTGTTTTATATTAAAATTTGAAAGCTTATATGAGTTATCTAACATAATTAAACTCTTTTCTTTTAGGGTCATGTTTAAAAGATTTTAAATATAGTCATCCTGTTTACAAAGATCGTGAGTGTTTGATGTTTCCTGCTCATCATGTCACAATGACTAAAGGTACTGGATTAGTTCACACTGCTCCAAATCATGGTTTAGATGATTACATAGCTGCAATGAAACAAAATTTGCCACTTGATGTGAGTTGTAACTCTATAAATAAATTTTTAATACTACGCAGGATTTTTCACTTTATGTGGAAAATATTTCTGTAGCAATAATTTTGCTGTGCCTTATAATTTTGAGCAAATTTGAATAAAATGATTTGTTTATAGAGATTGAAATAATTAGATTTAATTTTTCTTTGTACTAATTTATTTTGATTAAAAATTCTTTTAAATATTTATAGTGGGCACAGAAAAATAATGCTTCTTTATTTTCCATTTCTTTATATTCTCTTTAAAAACAGTAAACATATTTATATGTAGTTAATAAATTGTTTTTAATTCTGATGATGATATTTAGTATGCTTATTACCTGATTTGTAGTTAGTAAGTGAACAGCATTAGTCTTTAAATTGATATGTCACAATAATAAACACTGATATAGATTTCATGGTATTGAATATTCACTCAACATGCCAACAGTATGGTTGGTTGCATTTATAAATGTTAACATCTCTTCTAGATTCATCTGTAATTTTTACCATCATGTAATGCACATAGTTATTCTATTCATTGGCAAACAGCTTCACTCAGTGAATAATAAAATATCCCTTTTATTGAAAGTATATAAACAAACTAGTAGTTACTGTATTCATTCCTTGAATCGCAAAATAATATAATCAAATGATAAATGACTAGTTACATTATAAAGCCTATTTTTCTTGGAAATCAATTTTTGTTAGTACAATATTTATAACAAAAGTGACATTTTTGCCATGTTTTAGATACTGTTTTATTTGTCTTTCACATTTGGTATAAGTGCTATTAGTTTGATTGCTTTGCTAATCAATAAATATATCTTATTTATTACTTTATTTAGTTATAATGTAGTAGATAATGCCTTTTACCAGAATATATCAATAAATACAAAACTAATGTAAATAAGACTCAAATAGAAAAAGACTAAATTCAAACAGCTATTTTAAAACTACTAATAAGCTGCTTTATCAATGCAGGTAATTATCAGCAACACAAAAATTAAAGCAGTGATGACAGTTTCATACATATGGAGTGATCAAATCCTGATTTTAATGTAATTCTCATACTCTTTCAAGCAAAATTTAAGAGCATGTGTAATCTAAGGTATATAAAAGGCCTCACTGACGAGACATTCAGTAGATACTGCATTATATGTTTAAAGAAATGGGGGTATCTACCAAATCTCTTGCTAGTGCAGCCTGAGTTATACTGCCAAACCAAACTTGGTCTTAACTTTTGCTTGAGAATGAAAGTTATGTTAAAAAGCAGGATTTGATATGCTCAGCATATGTAGAAATGTAATAACTACTTAACTACTTTGATTTTTCACTGTTGCCTTTATTTAGAAGTGCCATTCTCTTTTGGATCTTGACTTCTAGGAAGCTTTCCTTATTAATAAATGATATTAATTGTACTTTTAAGCTTCCTAAGATTTAGAAATTTCAGTTTTGTCCTTGTTTTAAGCTACTGAGCTCTCTTGTATTAATAAAGCATTTCATTCACTACTGCAAAACAGCTGTGTTCAGTTTTTCCTATTTGTGCCTTACTTGTATTTCCTTTGCATTTATTGCTACTTATCTAGTTATTTAAGTAATTATTTATTAGTTAATTAACACTAGATTTAACAAGAATATGCATTTTATTATATATATACATACATATACCGTAATTTTGCTTGTATAGTCTGCGGGTGCAATTTTTTGTTTAAAAAATGTCATAAATCATCAGATAGTCCGTGCATAAATGTGTATTTTAGAATGAAAATATTAAATAGTTTTAAGAATAAAAACCTAAGTACAGTAGAGTGCCGAAAAGTCTAGATTAGACTCAATTCCACCTTTTAATATTTGAAATCATTTCTTCTGCCATAGCCTTGGAGATGAATTTTAACGGAAGAAACAGAGCAGCCTAATCTCTCTATTCAAGAACCTTGCTATGTAAATCGTCTTCTAATGCTGGCCATTTTATTTTACTATGACGATTGGATTGCTTTCTTTTCATATTTTTAATGTTTCCCTTTGCTTGCGCCAATTTCTTACTGCTTTCACGTCGACCTCAATGTTGCCCTTTTGAACTTTCAGCTTGAAATCAGCAGTAAAATTGTGATGTTTTAAAGACATAATGACCAATGTTACCATAAATCAAAACTTTGAAAACAAAACAATCTGTTACGAGTGATCCTCTAGGTGAAATGACCATCGATCCTCAAACTTCTATTGAACCCATCCACTCGGTATTGTCAATATGATCTGTAAATAATGACTATCGATATTTTCCCGTACTCCAGGACACAATTTAAGATTGAACTACTTGCTACTTGCTACTACTGATTCGTTTTGATTTATGCGTTGTATTTTTTTTTCATGGTTTATTACCAATATGATACAATGTTTATGTGACGTCCCGTGAGTTGTGCTTTTATTTACATTTGATCATCAGCCGTTCGTGCGACCTCCTTTTTTTCCATCTTCTTCCAATTTTGATGATTTGAGCAATGAACAACTAGCAGATAGTCCACAGCTGAAGAAATAAGTTTTTTAAACACAAATAATCTGCACTATACGTGCAAAATTATGATATATATATGTGGGAGGTTTATTCCCACGGTGGAAATTGCTCCAAAGCTTAACAAACACTAACTTATTTAATTAAAACTATTTACATTATGTACAAATTATATGGTGTCTAGGAATGAGAGTTCACATCGGTGCCCGTCTGGCATAACATAAGCGCCCGTCTTGGCGATCAGTCGGTAGTGCCGTCTGCACTCGGTACCGTCCAGCTTAAGTCTGTGTTCTGTCAATCTCGGCGTTCCACTATTGTTGCCATACTGTAGAGTGAAAGTTCGTTTGCTCTAAGCGCGCATCAAATCTGGTGTTCGATGTCATCCAGGCTCCCACATATATATATTTCATATTTATGTATGGTAAATATTGCTGCTTTTTGAGGCCATTAAAATTTATTTTTTATTGCATTGAAGCAAAAATTTTATTTTAAAACCAAGTAATTTATTTTCTTAGGTCTGTCTAGTTGACGATAATGGCTGCTACACCATGGATGCAGGCTTGGAACTGTCAGGAAAAGAAGTTTTGAGTGAGGGAAATAAACATATAATAAATATGTTGAATAAAGATATAGTTTGTTTAGAAGATTATATTCATAGTTATCCTTATGATTGGCGTAGCAAGACACCCGTGATTATTAAAAGTAGTCATCAGTGGTTTATTAATGTCCAGGAGTTTCAGATGCAAGCTATAGTAAGTTGTAGTATATCAGTTAATATTTTATATGTGTTTTCCTTATTTCAAAAATAATACTTTTAAATTAATCAAAGGGTTTAAATCAGATAAGCAAATATTTGTGTTTGAAACTTTTTTTCTTTGGATAAAAGGAATATGAGTAATATATAATGCATATTTAAGCCCATTATATAATTTTACCTCTTATACCTTTAGAAGTATAAAAACAATATGCTTCTTAATGTTTCATTTAAATCTTGTAACATGAAGAATGACCATCAATGTTTATTTTTTCCTTATTTATTCTGATTGAAATTAGTTTTATGGTGTGAACTGTGGTTCAACTCTGAATTTAAATTCAGATATATAGGTTAGATTTGGCTAGACTTGGTAATTGAAGGTTAAATGATGTAGCAGAGTAAGAAAATAAATGTGTTCATGTGTGCTCTAGTCTACTAGACCTCCTCTTTTATGGTGTACAAAGATTGTGTGCATAACTTTGTGTTGTTATGTTTGTTATCAAATTCTACTTTAAATTTTAGAAAGGCATATAATATTAATTAAATTCTAATTAAAATCAAAACTCTATAAATATTTAAATTCCAATTGAGGTTGTAATTCCTGTACAGATTTATTTATGAAATATAAAAGTAGTTTAACAATTTTAATGTTAGTATGTACTCAAGGAATAAGTTTAAGACTATAGCAGTAATCAAAATTCAAGCTTTAATGTTCAATAATTTAATGGCTGCATACATTGTTTCTAATTAGGGAATATTTTGATTTATATAACTAATGGAATACATTTATTTGCCACATAATTTGACTTTTTATTTAGTTTAGAAATTCCAAATATTTTAAAGGTTGAATCATGATTATAGTAGCAGTATTTCAATGTTTTAGATTGTGAATTCTTTGATGCATTATTAACTAAATTATTAATTTATTTGAATTTCAAAAATATATTTCTTTAAAAATTATAAAATCAAAATACTTATTAATAGCATGAAATTTTAAATGCATTTAGAAGCAGAAAAAATTATTTGTATGAGATTAAAAATATGATGTTTGAATAGGAAGTAGAGTTTTGTTGTGTAGTTATAGGAATAATTATGAAATAAAATTATTGGATTTTTATCTATGAGAAATATTAATAAGCTGTTTTAAAATCTCATCTTTTCTTTTATACTATTTAGTTAATCATCATCCTTCAGCTGTAACCTACACTTACCCATTCACATGTAAAAAAAGTTTTAAGACGTTAATATGAAATGGAACATAAAAACCAAAGAAACCTATTAGATATCATATGCAACATTTTGTTTTCAAATAATAATGATCTTTTTGAGATTTTTAAATTACAAATTATGAAAAACTGTAATTTTAGTTAAAATCTTATTTTGATAATGACAAGTTTTCTACTTAAATTCAAAGATACTACAGCTAATAAGGGGAAGCCATCTGCAATATTCACAAGTAGAGAATTGGCAATGAAAATTGAAATTTTCTTTTATTACCTGATCAGCAGGCTTGCAATTCCGTCACTTTTCTCACCTTTAGTCACTTTTTTTACAATTGATCTCTTTTAGTCACTTTTTTAAGTAAATAGTCACTTTTCTCACCTTGTATCACAGCAAAAGTCTGTTGTTGAAAAAAGAAATTCTGAATTAATAACAAAACATTTTAATAAAAGACCAAAAATGTGATGATCTAATCTTATTTTTCTTATTAAAATGTAATTAGTCATATGGTTTCCAGAATTTAGTGATTTTAAAAAGTCGTAAAGAAGTTCCTGAAATGTACATTTAATACAGTAAAGTAATTTACTTCAAATCACACATTTCTCTTTTTCTTTTTCTTCACAATTTTTGTTTAGATTATCTAATCTAGCTATGTGCATATTTCAAAACATCACTAATATATGCAGAAAATTGTGATTATAAAATTAATGTATTGTATATATTCAAATCTAATTTATAGATTTTCATGAATGAAAAGCAATATTGAGTTGTATTAAACAAAATTTTTAACCTCTTTTGTATTTGATGCTAAAATCATGTCTTGCATGAATAATTTGATTTAGAGTTAAAATAAATAGAAAATCTTAATAATAGCATCTGTGATCAAGAGGAGAAAAAAATCCCTTTTTTTTCAATGTTTAGTCATTTTTTAGTTACTTATTCTGTATTATTTCTCACCTTTTTAAAAGTACCTCAGAAGTTGCAAGCCTGGATCAGTCATATGTGAAATTTGAGTTTATCTTGAGATATATATATGTTTGGAAGAAATGTATATTATTGAGGGTTTCAGTTGATTGTCTCTGCTTTGCTACTTCCTTATTTCATACTGACTTATAATAACACTTCCCTGAAAGTTTTTGTAATATAGTACATCCTTTTGTCTTATTTTCTTATTATCATTTACTATTATCTTAATTTTTATTACAGTAAATGCACATTTACTGTTATAAAAATTATCTTTCGATTTTCATTTTAAATATATTGAAAAATATTTTTATGTACTTTATTGTGGTTATTTAGTTACTTAGACATGTGTGATCAATATCTTATATATGAATGTATAGGAAATTTGAGCAATGTTCTTTCAAAAGATCCAGTTTAAAATGACTTGAAATGAATAAAGAAATTTTATAGCTTTGATAATATATATATATATACTTCTGTATTTATATTGATGATATATAAATGTACAATGGGTGCTTTTGCCTACTACAAAGTTGAATGGTATCCATACTGGATACATTACAGTTGTAGGCTATAAAAGAACACATAAAAATTTAAATTCATTCAGACAATCCATCTTTGGTATTCTCCTGCCAAAATGTTTTACATTTGCGAACTTAGTGTCATGAGGAACCAGTCAGAGCTTTACAAGTTAGAGACTTGGGGGATTAAGCAAAGAAGTGAAAATAAGTTATGTAAAGGAGTTATATAAGATTAGCAGAAATTAATTTTGATGTTCTTGAAGTCCCCAAACATTGTAATTTTAGAAACAGAATTGCCAGAAAATTATTTTAGAAGTTAATTAAGCTGAAAATATAGTTACATATACATGTATGTGTGTGTAAAAAAAATAAAATAAATAACGGAAATCTTCTTCTTTAAATATTTGCAGAACTGTTTACAAGATGTTAAAGTTTTTCCAGAGCATCTGAAAAGTGCATTTTTAAATCAGCTGAAATCAGCTCCACAATGGTGTATTTCAAGACAAAGATATTGGGGAGTACCTATTCCTGCATTTTATCAAAGTGGATCAAAAACTCCCATTGTTCATAGGTATGTAGCTGGTATAATTACTTCCCTTTTCTTTTGTGATAAGTGACACTAGGACAGCCATCTAGTTTGTTTTCCATGGTGTGAGTCATCTCTCTCAGTATGTGCGTTATATATGTGGTTTTTGTACTGTGTGTGGAACATAGCGAATAAAATAAAAAATGGTTCCAAAAAATAGACTAAATTATTTCACCATACACCTTTTCAAATAAATGAGTCTTCTACAGTGGTGTCTAATGTGAAATTTTGAAGGTATGAAAAGTGTCATCCAGACACATACCATGTTTTTTCCCGTCCTGGGAAATGGTAAAATTCTTTTTGTTAAAATATCGATTAGCAGGTACAATTACTCCCCTCTCTTTTTATGATAGGTAGCTCTAGAAGAGCCATTTAGTTTGTTTTCCATTGTATGAGTAATATCTCACAGTGTGTGCGTTGTATATGTTGGTGTTTTTGTACTGTGTGTGGAACATAGTGAATAAAATAAAAATGGTTCCTAAAAATAGACTAAATTATTTCACAACGCCTATTCAAATAAACGAGTCTCATCCTTCTACAGTGGTGCCCAACGTGAAATTTTGAAGGTATGAAAAGTGTCATCCAGACACATACCATGTTTTTTCCCGTCCTGGGAAATGGTAAAATTCTTTCTGTTAAAATATCGATTAGCAGGTACAATTACTGCCCTCTCCTTTTATGATAGGTGTCTCTAGGAGAGCCATCTAGTTTGTTTTCCATTGTACGAGTAATCTCTCAGTGTGTGCGTTGTATATGTTGGTGTTTTTGTACTGTGTATGGAACATATCGAACGAAATAAAAATGGTTCCTAAAAATAGACTACATTATTTCACAACGCCTTTTCAAATAAATGAGTCTCGTCCTTCTGCAGCTATAAATTATTCTTATATTTGTTGGCTATCTTTTTATGCTTTTAACATAAATAGAATTGTTTTAACAGGTTAAAAAGTAAATCAAGGTTAAAAAAAAATAAAACAGAAGCCTACATAATTTAAAAACATCTTTATAATTATTTTTAAACCATTATTGAACAAAAAAAAGGGTTAGTAAAAAAAACTGTATTAAAAAATAGTTTGTTATAGCATTTTGAAAAATATTTCCTAGGTTCATTATTTATATGTAACTCCATTGAAAAAAAATAGAGGAAAAATGATGTTCATTCAAAAACGTTTTTTAGTTTTGAAATAATTGTAATAATTGATGATAATAGTACCTTTTGAGCTGAAAAGTCTTCATTATAATAGTCTATATTTGATTTATTATAAAATAAAAAGTCCTGCTCTGTTTAGAATGAAGCCTAGTGACATTGGGGTAGCGCTTCGCCTTCCCACGCCAGAGGTCCGAGGTTCGATCCCCGGGCTGGGCAAGGTTTACTCAGCCTTTCATCCCTTCAGTGGGTAGAGAAACTGAGGACCAAGCATACTTGGGAGTTAAACACTGAGGTTTCTGCATAAGGCTGACCACCTAACCAGAACATATGCTTCGCACCCCAGGACCCTTGGTCTAGAAAATGAAGATTAGCACCGTAGGCACTGACCCCCTAGGGGCTGTTGCACTGAGGAGTTTAATTTTTAGTTCTGTTTAGAATAATTTTTTAAAATCATTAATAAAGGTGTAACTTAAAAAATTAGCTTTGTTATACGGAGTAATACATATTTTAAAAAAGTAGAAATTTGTTTACCTGAAAAATATTTTTGAAATATGCAAATTAGAAACTAATTTTTTTATATTAAATAAAAACCTAATTATTACTTTTTTCTATTTTCTGAAATTATATTATTAAAAATATATTTTACTTTATAGCATGAAAGTAGCTAATTTTTTTATATTTTCAGATTTTTAATTCTTTTTGATGTTTTTAAATTTAAAAATAAGATAAATTTTAGTAAAAAGTGATATTTTGCTTCTATTTAATATAAAAATTTAGTTTTTAATGTATATATTTCAAAATTTAACTTGTCAAAAGTAAATTTCTTTATTTTTTCACTTTGTGTGTATTTTTTATGTAATTTAATAATATATACTACTTGAAATGACTACTTGAAACTAAGTAATTTTGTAAAAGTTTTTTTGTTTTAATGGCAAGGCAGGTTACAATTATAAAAATAACAATTGTGGGAGAACTGTACAAGTAACAAAAGTAACATTGGCCAAAGTCATTGCCTCAGGCATTCTCTGGCTCATACAGGGTAGTCTCGGAGTTGGAAGAACCGCGAAGTGCCCCGCATCGACACAGATGACCTCTATTTAAAGGTTCTCCAAGGTCACATAAAGAACAAAGAGGGGAGTCAAAAATGCCAATTCTATGGAGATGTTCACTTAGGCAGTCATGTCCTGTCACTAACCAGAACAATGCCACTACTTCACGTCGAGGACGATCGGGAATGTTGGCAAAGTCTTCGGCACTCCAGGTCTTCAGTTTAACACAATCTTGCATTTGGGATTCGAATTTCATATTCAAAGCTTGTTTCCAAAAGAGCTTTTTTGAGTGAAAAGACAGTCCAGAAGCATTTGTTAGCTGTGCCTTTGTTGCACCTTTACGTGCAAGAAGATCAGCCTGATCATTCTCATAAATGCCGCAATGGCTGGGGATCCATTGTAACTATTTTGTAAAAGTTCGAATGTTAAATAGCTTGTATAAAATTCATTCTAAAAGTAGCAGACCTTTTGATTTTATAATGAATTGAAAATAGGCTTGTTGTAATAAAACTAATAAACTTAAATAAGTCTGTAAAAATAGTATGTTCCTTTAAAAGTAATTGTGATTTTAAATAAGGTATTTTAACAGTAAAATAAAAAATTATAAGTAGTTGTATTTCTTTTAAAGTATCATACATAAATTACAAGTTTTTCTTATAATTTTTAGACTTCTAACTGATCATCTTTGTCAACTTATTGAAAAACATGGAATCCATTGCTGGTGGGAAATGGATGTAAAAGATTTACTGCCTAGTAGTTTAATAAAAAAGGTATTTAAATTTATCATCCATGTGACAGTCAAATAAATTTTTATTGTATATTTGTTTTAAGAATTCTAAAATTGATTATCTGTTTTAAAAAATGTTTTAAAATGTATTTATTATAAAGTTAAAATAATTTCCTTGATAATTGTTTCTTTTTATGAATTATTTAGTGTGGATTTCAAGATGGTATTTATGAGAAAGGATCAGATATTTTAGACATATGGCTAGATAGTGGAATAAGCTGGAAAAATGTTTTACCTGGTAGGTATTTATTATTTCTTTTATGAATTTTCTCTTATATATTTTTTTTTATAATTTTACAATGTGGGTATTAAATATTCATTTTATATTAAACTTGAGAAAAAAATATCTATTGTTGTCTTTTTATTTCCTCGTATGAAGTAAATGAAGTATTATAATCACAAAATTTTTCGATTTTCAAATTTTAAAAAAAAAATTGTTCATTTTTCTTGAATTTATTTTGATTAGCTTAAGCATTTGTACATGCACACTAGGAAAGTTTAACTTTTAAATTTTATATATACATTTTGGCCATTCCTGAACACATTTTTGGTTAGTTTCCTCATGCTGCCTGTACAGTTGTATGCATCTCATGTAAAACAGAAATGATTAGCTATAGAATGTTGAAATTTTATATTTAGGATTAAGATAACTCACACCCACAGCCAATAAAAATGGATTTATGGCTACTCAAGTGCAAATGGTGGTTGGGAAAAACCCATCTGCTTTATTTAGTTTTCAAAAACATTTTTACAAAATTTTAAGTAGAATTTAAATTATTAAACATTTTGCATAAAACTTTACAAATAATTTTATAAATTTATACATTTAAAAAAATTTCAAACTTTTGCATTCAATTTAAATTAAGCAAATTTTTATGCACAGTTTCATTTAACAGGGCACAACAGATATCTTTTGTCTTCATATTTCATTCCACATATTTGTATTTAGGACTGAAATAACCCACACCTACAACTAATCAAAATGGGCTTATTGACAAGGTGGGTGAGGAAAACCCTTCCACTTTGTTAGATTTTCAAAGGCATTTTTAGAAAATTTCCTGTACAATTTAAATTATTGAACATTTTACATAAAATATTTACAAACAATTAGAAAATTGCTTAAATTCTTACATACAATTTAAATTAATCAAAAAAGGAGATGCACAACTGTATATTTCAGCAGACCTAAATAATTGTGTTTAAAAAGTACAAATTTTCAAACAGAGTTATTTAAGACTGTTGTAATAAATAATTGGGAACCTCCTTTCTTGATTGCAACCTGCACTCTATTTAATGAAAAATTTCATTACAACAGATATTAACACTGCAACTTGCTGATTACAAAAATTCAGCAGAATGATATTATTTTATTCATATGCAGTTCTAGCAATTATTTTTAAGCAATTGAAGCAATGGCTTTAAATTTCATTCCTGGTACATAGTAAAGGAGGTATTGTAATTACAAAAAAAAAATATGATTTATAATCAGGGTTAGCATGATTTAAATCAGTTGATTTTTATAAAAAAATGATTGATTTAAATAATTTTTTCACTTCTTTTAAAATCTATATTCCAAAGATAGGAGAATTGGGAATCAGTCAGCACAGAAATACCAATAAGTAAATAAGAGTAAATAGATAGCATGTATTCCAAGAATTTAGGGGTTGTTATCAGAAAGTATGTAGTAGGGGTAAGTACAATGACTAGTTATGACTAGTGAAATTCATTTTATGTAATGGGAGGTAAAGAGAGTATTACAGAACTTGCAATCCAGTTTGTCTACCAAATAACAACAGCCGTGGCTTCATCTGCTGTAATGGAAAGACAGTTTTCTTCTTTTGGTATTGCTCATTCTAGCCTTCATTACAAACTAGGAGTGGATAAAGCATAGAAACTAGTGTTTTTATTGAAGCATTTAAATCCATAATTCGTTGCTTAAAAGAATATTAAAATAATTGTGATTTTTTTTTTTTTTTTTAATAAATAGTTTGCTTTAAGTGAATATTTAATTTGTTCTTTAAATTAACATCTTATTAGTTTGCACTATCCAAATACAAAATAATAGAATGCATTTAGATTAAAATTTATATATTTAATTATCAGTAATCAGTGTGTAGAATATACAAGATAGATAAGTTGTTACTTATAACAAACTATTCAATATATTTTGCATAAAATAAAAAACACAACAATTAAAATTAGAATTCAGAAAAAAATCAAATAAATCTGATTTTTTTGGTTTTTTTAAAAAAATTATGATTTTTTTTCAACCCTGTTTATAATGCATTATCTGTATAACAAAAAAAATCTTAATATAATGGATATTAATACTCAAGGTTGCCACCAGATGGCAGAACTTCAACTTGATTCAGGCAATGCTGTTACCTTGAAAAACTTAACTTTGAATTCTTAAGAGAATAATCAAATGATAATTCTTATGATGCATTATAAAATCAAAATTTTAAAAATGTGTATAATTTAGTAGACAAGAAATCATGTTTTATCTACGTCAAAAATTTTTTCTTTTGTGATATTCTTAAATACATTTTAGTGTTAGATTAATTACAGCCCATTTTATTTTTCCATTATAATGAAATACTTATGTTTTAAATTGATTTTTTTCTAATTAGTTGTTAATACAGTCATTTTAATGTTTATTATTTATGTACAGAACCATATATATCAGATGTGTGTATTGAAGGTGTAGATCAAATTCGGGGTTGGTTTAATTCCTCCCTTATGACAAGTGTAGCTCTTAGAGGAAAAGCTCCATATAAGTAAGAACTAGTTATCTCTATATTCATATTTTTTACTTTAATGATTGAATGAAAATGTTAGTAAAGCTACATTTATTTATATTTTAAATATATTTTAAATATTTTTTTTCTTGTATTTCTATTTTATCCAGTTATATTTATAATTCTATAAATCACTTTCGTTGAAATAATGAAACTGAAATGAATTAATCAAATGAATGATTCAAAATCAAATTAATTAAATAAAAGAAAATGAATTAATTAAAGAAGAATTTTCTGCTTTGTTTTTTTCTTTCTGAAAATATAACAAACAATAAACTTTTTTGTTTTGGCAATTTGTTGTGTTAGTAATAGTGTTCAAAATAAATGTGTCAAATGTATTAGCTGTAAAATTTTGTTATGTTTCTTGTACTAACTTTGATTGTGTTATTAAGAAAGTCTTGATGTGATTGTAACTTTTTTTCTTGAAAGATAAATCTACCATTTGAAAAATTACTAACATCTGTAAGTAAATTATTAAAAAATATGGATGTTTTTTTAGGAGGATCATCTCAATCATTTTGTGGGAGGGTTCCCAAATAGTTAATTCTCTTATTGGTTATATGCATTTAAAATAAATAAATAACTATAAAATGGTTAGAGTTAGAAAAGAAACTATTTTTTTAATCTCTAGAATTTATAATCTATTTATTTTATTTATTTATTATTATTTTATTATTATTCATCTCTCTTACTCCATATAAATATGCCAAACGATGACTGAATGTTAGAAAGCTACTCTTCGTACCGAAGTTCACATGTTTGAATCGTTGCTGGCAGGGGTGTTCTTAGCTGTTTGTAACTGGCTTTAAGCAATAGGTCCCGGTCTCATTAGTCCTCATGGGCAAAAACAGTAGACCATAGCAATGAAAACCAAACCAACCATATATATATATATATATATATATATATATACAACATTAATGGAAAATATTCGAGTTCATTTGTAAACAATAAGTTGTAAACTTGAAAATTTTTTCTTATTTCATTGATGTAAAATGCTTAATAAACTTTCTTTTGTGTTTAAAATATGAAATTTTTGAAATAGGTCACTTGTTTTCCATGGTTTTACTACTGATGCAGATGGCCATAAAATGTCAAAATCTGAAGGGAATGTTATTAGTCCAGTAGATATTATAAATGGTTCAAAGGTATTATAAATTGTGATAATTTTAATTTTAAATATTTAAAGAAATAAATGTTTTTAAATGAATGTACTAAATTAATTTCAAATTTTACTCTTAATTTAAATTATTTTTTTTTTAAATATTTTGATTCATTTTAATAAATTGTTGTGAAATATAAGTGAATAATACTCTTATTTTTCTTTCTCTTTTAAAAAATTTTATCTGTCTATATATGTTTGTAAAAGATATAAAGAAAATAGTGAAGAAGGTTTCTACCTGATTTGTGGGTTTGAATCCCACTGTTGGCATGGATGTTTGTAGCTGTTTGGAATCAGCTTTAAACAGTAGGTTTCAGTTTTGTTAGCCCTTGGTTAGCAAAAAAATTAGACTGTAGTACTCCAAATCAACCACCATGATTTCCACAGTATGATATATTACTTTCTGTATAGTTTCAAATAAAAAAAAAATAGTAAAATTGCACTTTTATTAATTGTAAGAAGAACACAGTATATAAAACTTCTTTTTTTTTATTTTCCATAGCATTCTGTAAATTTATTACTTCAAAAATATATGAAAGTAAATTATATGAAGAAATAAAGAAAAGGAACAATAATTATCAATTTTATATTTTCTTTTGGGGAAAGTATTCCATTTGTCTGGAATACTGTTTTTCTTTTCTTTTCTTTTTTCAATAGTTATTTATTTAAACACTGTTTTATCTTTTACCTATTACAAATACTATTTAATTTTGTACTTTTCTAGAAAGGTAAAGTACCAGCATATGGTATTGATGTCTTGCGATGGTGGATAGCTTCTCATGCTTGCCAACATGAAAATATACCTGTAAAAATGCAAGTATTTGAAGAATGTTCTCAGAGCATTAACAAAGTAAAAATGTTTTTCATCTTAAAAAATACATTTTATGTTTAATTTTAGTGTATACATGGTTTCCGCGCACCTGGAAAGTCATGGAAAATCATGGATTTAGACAATGGATTAATTTTGTCATGGCAAGTCTTGATTTTTCAAGCAAAATGAGTAAAAGTCATGGAAAGTCATGGATCCGCTAAACTACCAATTAAAAAAATTGCATTGAATTGTTTAATTCTATTTTTACTTTTCATTTGACTGAAGTTACTGAGTTGGGTATTTATGTATTATCCCATTGATCCTATTGCCAAGTAAAATTTGTTCACCAAGGAAACTCAAAGCAAGAAAGCTTAATGGGTGGGTAAATGTATATTATTCTGGTTTTTTCTTAAATTGTAGATTAAAATTTTATTAATATAATAATAATTTGTTAATAAAAATTAGTTAAGATTTTTGCACAAAATATAAGTTTATCTCTAGGGATATTGTATATAAACATTATAGGGTTATATTTGGCTATTATTCATGGTCACCCGGATAATACCAAAGTACCCCGAATTCAAATTGGAAACATTTTGATTGAAAAATTGCTATATGATTAAACTTAGGTATGTAGATACAACAATTTATTTTTATGTGAGTTTATTAACACTTATAAAGTAAGTTTATAGTTTTTTATGATAAAATTCCTGTAATTTCTCTAAAAGCATATATTTTATTTGTATGTACATCAGAAGTTTTATTCATATATACTTTAACGAAAGCTTTTTAAAGTCATGGAAAATGATCTGCTAAATCAGGGAAGGTCATGAATTTGAAAAATTTTATTGTGGCAGATACCCTGTGTATTCTAGCAGTGTTTTATACCTCATACCAGGTATCCACAACCTATGACCTATGGGTCACTGAGGAACTCACTTGATAATTTCACATGATCCAATATTTTTGAAAAATAAAGCATATTGTATAAAAATAAACATACATTTTATAGTTTATTTTAAGTAAGAGGAGAAGCAGCTTAGCTACCAAACATTCAGATATTTGTATTTATCTTAAGGTAACAAACTATCAGCCTGACTTGACAAAATTGACATCACAAATTCAACATCAAGAATCCATTTATATCAAAGACAAGCCATATACATAAAGTTCACTCATTTATGTTTGTTTTCAGTATAGCTAAAATAATAGTCTCATAATTTTAAAATTTTATGTTACTTTATGATATTTCATCCATATTGTTTTGTTTTATATGCTTTATTGCATTTATATATTTTTGTAACTTTTTTAAGATGAAAATGCCACTTACCCAAAAGGATATTTTAATATTTGAATTTAATGTATTGATTGATTTTGACCCATAACCTTAGAAGCTTCTCTATGTCTGTTCTAGTCGCCCTTTAAAATAGAGAATTTAATTTTCATATAGTTCTTAACATAATAAAGTCAATATTTGGAAGTATGTAAGGTATTTTTCAAATTAAACCAGGTGATGAAAACATATGTGGGATCCACCTTTCAGTTCTGGAGTTCATAGGTTCAAATTCTATTTCTGGCTTGGGTATTAATAACTGTTCAGAATTGTCTTTAAGCAGTAAGTTGCAGTCTAAAAAATTTATTATTTCACTCCATACTAAATAAATATCTGTAAATTTATGTGGCCATGTAGAATGATACACTTTTTAGATATTAATTCATTAAGGATGAGCATATCATGGAAGGAACACCTTCAAAATTTATTCAGTCTATTGTGCTACTTATAAGTGCATCTGTAATATTAACAAATTCCTCTGTAATACACATAGGACTACATCTAATAGTAATGAAAAAATTACAAAATAATAGTTTCATTTAAAATATATGCTCTGCCCAGCCTCTGAATCCATTTAAAAGGCATTGTTTGCATTATAACCTGTCTTCTTAGGGTTAAAAAAGTTAATTAAATGAGTTTAATTTGAATTATTTCTCTATCTGAATAGCAGTTTGATGAAAATATCTTGAAATAAAGAGACTCAGTTTAATGTCAAAATAATCTTTCTTTTAAATAAAAGTCATTGTGTGTACATGTGTAATATAGGAATATTGCCTTATAGGAATAAAAGATCTAGGAATAAAGCTCCCCCCCCCAAAAAAAAAAAAAAATAATAATAATAAAAATAATAAAATGTAATAAGGGAAAAAACCCCACAGAGACCCTAAGTGTGGGAAATAAACAAGACCTATAGCAAACACACAGATGTAAACCTCCTGTGGGCTATGAAGATGCAATTTTAATCCCCTTTTGTTATTACAGAAGTCATAAAATCAAATGGATAAATCCCCTGTGATACTATAGAGTCACATAACATGCAAGAGTTAATCCTTGAGCCAATCACCTGTACCACACAGGATAACATCATATGCTATCTGTTCGGTTAGACTGAAAACAAAAAGGAAAAAAGGCAAGAACCAATGAAGAAGTCCAAACACACCTTCACAAATTCTAAATGGTCAGCTACAAAAACACCCCTCCAAAACCCCATAGTGTAAGATTTTATATTTTTGATAAAGAGTTCACATTTTCTATCAAGCTGTCGGTTAGAAAAGGAGATAGTCTCTCCCCAGCTGTCAGTTAGCTAGTTAGTATGTTCTCATCCCAGCTGTGAGGTAAACTATTCAGGTCAGTCACACTAATCATGTCTTTCAGATCAGTAGCTCTTATGTCAGACTTTGTGCTGCAACAGTACTCTGTGTTAAGCACATTAATTACTCAGGTTTTGGATCCAAATAAAGAGTAAATTTAAAAGAAAACTGATGTCCCGACTGCTTGGTTGAGGACAGAGAATCCAGGACATGACATATGTATGTATGTATGTTCCACATCTCTTCCTGAACTATTGGCTCAATTCCAAAGAAGATTGGTATTTTTATGTCATTATTTTCCTTGATTATACAGAAACGAGGAATTGTCAATAGTTGACATCATATTTTAATCATTTTTTGACATACTATGATATTTTTCATATAAATATATCATTTATTCATTACTTATATATTATTTGAATATCCCTGTTTCTCACTGACTTTGTTGCTTATTAAATTTAGATATGCCTTGATTAATTTTGTTTTGTGTATGCTCCAAATCATAGTTCAAGTGTATAATTTGTCTTACTTTTAAGTTTTGATAAATTTTTATTGTACAGTAAAAATTTTATCACTAACATTCTAGCAACAATTTATTAAGGCACAAATTCAATGCAATTCATTTCACAGGGAAATTAATATATATATATATATATATATATATATATATATATATATATATATGTGTGTGTGTGTGTGTGTGTGTGTGTATGTATATACACACATATATATACACATATATATATATATATATATATATGCATATATTATATCATAGACTTACCAAAATTTTGGACTATATTCTCTGATAAAGATAAATGAACTCTGCTTTCCCTCCCTCCCACCTTATTATATGATATGACATTGTAAATGATATTAGAATCATCAATCAATGTGTGATAGCTGCATATGAATGTTATTTTTATATTTTAAAATGGTAAAAAGTATGCAGCTTAACTCATAAGTAATTAAACAGCAATCTATCTGAAAATAAAATTTGTCACAGTATATTTTTAAGTTTTTTCCCACAGTAACAAAAATAAATTTCAAAAATATAATTTCACTTACAGGCATTTATTTAGAAATGAAGAAAATCGCACCAAACCAGGGGTTTAAATGAAAGTTTGGTATGCCAAGAACTTTGTAACTATTGACAATTTTCTTGTATTCTGATTCTGGAAACACCAGAACATAATAATATTATAATATTAACAAATAATATTAATAAATGAACAGTCACCATAGTAAAGTACAAGCACTCATGCTTGTTTTAAATCAAAGTTCAAATATCTTTGTTTTGTGTTTTGTATTGTATTTGAATGAATTTTCCTTTAAAAACAGACTTCTTCTTTATTATAGTTGAGAAACATGCTAAAATTTCTTTTGGGCAGTTTATCTGACTTTAATCCAAATGAAGATATTATTTCACCCCTTAAAATGTGGCCTTTAGATGTATATATGCTACATTTGTTGAAATCTTTTTCACAAAAAGTAAGTTTATGTATTTCTTTTCTTTCTTTTTCTCTTTTGATTTTCATGTATTTTTAGTTTATTTTTAAGTCCTATTTTCAGACTGATATGTCAAAATTACAATTGTATGCTAATATCAAATAATAAATTCATAATTTAATCATTTAAAAGATATTAATAAATAGAATATCAAATCCATAAGTACTTAATACTGCTTCATGCTAGCTACTGTGCTCCTTAAGTGAATCCTTGTGTTTATAGCTTGTAGTATTCTAATTTTTTTTCATTCAAAATAAATGATAGTTTAATAATAAAATAAGAATAATTTATTACAAATTCAGTGATTTTACAAATGAAAAGATGTTTCCTGTAAAATATTATCCTGCAAGATATATTATTCTTAATTATACTTCCATTTAAAATAAAATGAGTTTAGTTTTCTTGAATTACCACCATTTGTTTACTGTAATACTAGTTCAGGAAGATCTAGGTATTAAGTGTATGTTTAACAGATCCTTGAATAATCCTGTTGTTTCATTCTCAGATTTGAGATTTTAGATAATAAAAAATTAATTATTTTAAATCATGTTTTCTGCATAATATAGCTTTTTTTGCTTACATACCTGTATGATCTTAGGTAGCTGATTTGAACATACGGTTTTTAGAGGGAAAAAAAAGTGAGAATTTTAGATATGGAATCTGCATAAATTTAGTTTCTTCACAGTGATACGTAGTTTTTGGATAATCTGATAAACATATAGTTTTAAATATTTACATTTTATTTCTTTGTAAGTTTTAAAAAATCACAATGTATAATAGAGGTGTTCCAAAATCTGCTTTCATTTAACATTCTGTAACTCCTCAACGTAATCAATGACATAAATATATGAAAATCTCAATGTTTTGATCAATGGGGGCAATTATCCTCATAAAGCTTTTATGTCATGCTAAAAAATTTTTATGCCCATATCAATTTTTATTGTTTAGTCAAATTAAAGTTTTCAAGTGTTTAATTTTTAATGAAGTTTCTACATTTTCATTTGATTTATTTCATGTTAGAGAATACACATTCAAAGATGTACTTCCAAAACTTAGAAATTTAAAATACTAGTGTTGTGCAAGATAATTTTTTTCTGGGTAACATTTTACATGTATATTTAAGAGTTTATTGTATTTATTTTTAAATCCAAAGCATATAAATTCCACTCTTTAATTATTCTCTCTTTTAGGGCATGTACAGAATAATATTAATGTTAGTATTATGTTGAGTGATTTAAAAATTTTAAAAATATTTTATGTTCATTCTTTTATATAAGTAATTTTATATTACAATTTTGTTTTGTATTGTTTTAAGGTCCAAGATGATTATAATAGTTTTCAATATAAAAATGTGACTAAAAATATTGTGAATTTTTCTACCAATGAGGTATCATCTTTCTACTTCCACCTGATTAAAGATCGGTAATGTATTATTAGGTTTTTAACCATCATAAAACCTATTTATATATTTACTTGTATTGAATATACAAGTACATGTTCATAATAACTTCTTTGATTTGATAAATGTTTATATGTAGCACATTAATACATATAGAATATTAATGTATTGTATATACTTATTTTTATTGCTTGTTTTCAAACTTTTTTATGGCAATAAATAAATTTACAAGGAAATGATTACCATAAACAATAATATAATAATTTCTAATATTGAAGTTAACAAAAGTAAAAAATAAAAATTTTAATGTGTGAAATTTTTTTTAGTAATGAGTGATAATTTTCAATCATTAGAGTAAAATATTTATTAACTGTATTTTTTTTTTTAATTTAAAAAATACCTCTCTTTACAAAACTTTTGTAAAGTTAAAATATTTTTCTATTCATTCCAGATTATATTGTGACCAGAAGGATTCAACAGAAAGATTGTCATGCCAAACTGTTTTATATTATGCTTTAAACTCCTTAGTTCAAAGTATTGGGGCTATATGTCCACATTTAGCAGAAGAAGTCATGATGCATCATCCTAATAAGCAATTTGGTATGTTCTTATAGATGTTTATGCCTTGAAAAGTTAATATTTTATTTTTTTAAAGTACAGGATTCTGAAATTTTGAATTATTTCTAAAGTACAGTTACTGTTAGCTAGTTACTTTAAAGCATAGATTCAAAATATGGGCAATGGGTG
>CM063510.1:139415068-139606348 GCA_032207245.1 Pardosa pseudoannulata
GCAGAGTAAAAGAAAAGCTACTACTATTTTCCTTAATTTAACATTAGAATACCATACTAGTAATTAATTTGCTACTAGGTTTGATATTGTTTTAATTGTAAATATTTTTGTCACTCAAAATGTTGAAAAATGATGTAATAAAAACTTTAGCTGTCTCACTTCTGTTCTAAATTTTTGAAGTTTTTTTGGGGGGGTCAAATCTTTAATCATAAAGTTTTTTTTAACCCTATGGAATTTTTTAAATCCGCAAGTGCTCAAGTGCAAGCTATTTAATTTAATCAAATTATTTCAAATTTAATTTAAGAAATTCGGTTTAGCATTGAGTTTTTCAGTTTCAATGCAGATTTAATGGTTTAAAGCTATTGAAATAAATTATCACAATCATATAATAGTTTTTTAGAATTAGCCCTCTTTAAAAAGCTGTCAGTCACATAATTCTAAAAATGAAGTACAATGCATCTTGCCAAATGTGTAAGTAATCTGAAGAACACAGGATACAGTCAGGGCATAGCAATATGATATAGGTAGCAAACCAAAAAGTCGTAGCAAATCAAAATTTTAAATTTACTATAAAGACAGTGTGAGGCTGGTCCACAAGAGTGAAAGAACAGGGTTCTCACTCTTTTTCCAGAACAAAAATTAAGGACTTTCTAAGGACCAAAGTAACTTTTTATAAGGACCTACTTGAAATACATGGCACAACGACATAAACCCTAAGGAACATATTTTAATTATGAACCAGACAAGGCATGTTCTATAAATGCCCTACAATATTTCAGAATTAAGTTTTTAAAAATACCTAAAAATTAATATAAGATAAATCTATTTGACAAAAATATTTTGAAAAATGTACATCTAAAGTTTTTTGAGTGATCAAATTAAAAATAAATTGTGAATGAAATATAATAATATAAACAGTACTTTCTGAGTGTTTAAAAATGACATATATATATATATATATATATATATATATATATATGTGTGTGTGTGTGTGTGTGTGTGTGTGTGTATATGTGTGTGTGTGTGTGTATACTAACTGATTATACCTGATGTTGCCTGGGAAAGAAGAAAGTTTTAGACTTTTCTATTACAGTGGAAAATTAAACTTCCATAAGTAACTGAAATATCTACAAACCCCCCTCCCATGCTTCATTTAATTAAACTCTGCATGAATGTTAGCTATTAGGAAAAGGCAGCTGACTTTATAAACCTTTTCAGTATGCGAAAGATTTATTTGTCAAAAACGTTTTCTAGCTTGTGATCATAAAAAGTACTAATAATCTAAAAGTATTTTCATAATATTTTAAGGATATTAAGGAAAGGAATTTTGAATTACTACAGAAATACACTGAAAACATATATTTGAGGATTTTTTTTATTATTAATACTGCATTTTGGATAGAAAATGTAAAAGAATGTTATGAACATTATTAAATATTTTATATATTCTTTGACCAGTACTTATCGCCTGTACTGACGTTCTTAGAACCGGTTTCGGGCAAGTTAAACTCCAATTTACAAAATCAGAAAGTTTGGAGTGTATGGCGAAAACTGATAGGAAATCACAGGACGACGTATAAATTGATCAAGTTCCAATTTAAAAATTAAGGAGTTTTTAAGGACCTTTGACAAAAATTAAGTAGTTTTAAGGTCCTTTAAAAATGAAAGCAAAAATTAAGGAGTTCTTAAGGACTTTTAAGGACCGTGGGAACCCTGAAGAAGATAACATAGTGTTCTAAGCCTTACCTATCATGTTTTCATTTTAGGGATTTAGGTATAACCATAATAATTTTACAGTGGATCTGGGGAAAGTACAATGAAAAGATTGTTTGTTACAGTTTACAGTTTGTAAAGCTCTTCAACCTTTTCATTTCACAAATGTTGCAATGGTTGGTAGTATAATAAAGAAGACATTATTTAATGTATTTTCAAAATTTAGTTAATACTGCAAAACTGTTAAGTTTAAAGCATGTTTTTTTTTAAAGACAATATATAATTTTATTGTTATACTTACTTCACAATTTATAGTACTTATTTTTTCCAGGATTTAAATAACCATGTACCAGGAGATTCTGGATGTACTGAATTTTTCCAAGTATCATCTTTAGCATTTAGAAATGAAATTCCCTCAAGTATACCAGAAACAGCTGAAATTATCAAAGGAGAAATAAAATGCAAAACAGGTTGGAAAATTCTTTCATTTTATTTTGTTATCAAGCTTTTGTAAATAATTTCTTTCTATCAGTTTATAAACATTCCTTCATAGCATACATTTTAATAATCCCAAGATTTAAAAAAAAACATCTGAGAAATAATACCTATTTCTTTTTTTTTATTTCAAAATTAGAAGCATGCAAAAGAAACAATAGAAAACAGCTTAAAAGCCTTATCATTGTGTATAAAATGTTGATTTTAAAAAAAGTTTTCTATATCCCAGCAAAAGATTTAATAGTTTGGATAAACTTAAACTTAAAAATTTATTGTATAAAGGAAATTTATGTAAGAAGGCATTCTTTATTATGCGTAATTACAGAAAGCAAATTCAAATATTTAGGGGATCATATGATCCAAGATTACAAGAAAAGCATTAGAATTGAAAATAAACTCCCCATTTTCTTACTCTAATAAATATGGTATCAATAGATGAATTTTTGTTAATGTTTCAGAGCTTTTTTGGTTAAAGACAAATTTGGTGGTAGTTGATGACCAGTAACCACATATATATTTTATTTATTTCTATTGACAAATTTAAGAGTTAATGCCATTTAGGAATTCTATTCAAAGCTTAATTTTGTATTATACTGTATCTAACAATATAATTTATGTATTTGTAGTCTGTGATTAAATTCAAATATTTAAAATACTTTAACAATTGTAAAAATATGCTTTTATCTTATTAGGTACCTTAGAATCTTTCACTGTGATATTACATGAATCAAAATTAGAGAAATGTCCACGATGCAGACGTTATTCATCTTTGATGCCATCAACATTGTGTATTCGCTGTCAAGATATTATTAACAGTGACTCTATTGCTACATCAAGAATTTAGTTTACAGATTTGGTGTTCTGTTATTATTGATAAAATGTTTTTAAATAATACTATTACAAAGACATTTTTATTTATATACTGTACAGATAACTTTCCTCTGTAAATAAATCTTTAAAATTGGTTAAATAACATTAATAGTTAACCCAATTGTTCCCAACTGTGGCAGTATTACCTGCATGTAGTTTTGAAGAGATTTAAGGAGACTTTTTTTGGTTCAAGACAAACTTGGTGGTAGTTGATCACCACTTTCCACAGCAATTCTTTCAAGAATACATTTAAGAGTTTGATTAATACCAGAATTAATCAACCTCATTTTTTAACATATAGTTCTATATGCTTTTATCCATACAAGAATATGGCAGTTTAAGATTGCTAGCGATAATATGGGCACTAAATTGAAGAAACAAAATACTGTTGCAAAAATTTTAGAAATCTAATGATATTAATTTTTTTCATAGCATACATATTTGCTAATCAAATTTTAACCAATACATCAATACTTTATAACAACTTTTAATAAAGTAATTTTAAAATATGTCTTTATTTTTCAATATATGTAATATAGTATATAGCAGGGCTTTGAACCGGAACTGAACCGAAAACCGGAAAAAACCGTTATTTTGGTCGGAACGAAAACCGGAACTGAACCGAAAAAAATATCGGTTTATTTCGGTTCGATAATCTTTCAGTCATTTTGTTACTGTTACCAACTTATCAATATTTTCTAATTTAACGTCAACTTTATAATTACATATCCGCACTTGTATAAGATTGCAATAGTGGTTTTGGCAGCTCCAGCTACACAAGTTAGTGTTGAAATTTATTCTCCGAGACAACAGAAGTAATCTCAGTGAAACCACGTTAGAAGATATATTAATAATTAGAGGCAATTTTCATATGTGAAATAAATAATATATTTTTTACATAATTATTGCAAGGCCAAGTGCACGATGTGAGAGTCAAACGACGAATGTGGATAATCATGAACCTAGTTGTCAAATGCGATTTTGATAATGGATAACAATGCCAATGCTCGCCGCTCTTATCGTACCTGCTGTTTGTATCAATTCACATAGTGTACCAATTAAAAAAAGAATAAAATCTTCTAAATTTTGATAGAATTACATTTTTTGTTTATGATAGAATTATATTTTTAATACAAATAAGAATATACATAAAATGAAATTATTCATTTGGAATTGAAACGAAAACAGTTATTTTTGGCGGAGCGAAAACCGGAACTGAACCGAAAACCGTTATTTTTGGCGGAGCGAAAACCGGAACTGAAATTAATTTTTTAGTTGAACCGGAACGAAAACCGGAACAAAAAAAAATTACGGTTCGAAGCCCTGGTATATAGTGATAATCATTTAACACAGAACTGAGAGGACTTCAATATTTTTCATGTTAAAGAATATTGCATATATATATATATATATATATATACACACACACACACACACATATATATATACATATGTGTGTGTGTATATTCAACAAAATTAAGCTTATTGGAGTACATTTTATTTACATGGATATGCATGTATGTATTAAAAATCAATGAAACAAAACATTCACAAGAACTTCATGAAATTTAATAGAAAATTTTCAAGCTTTTAGAATTTAATTAACTAATTTAATTGTAAGAAATTCTCAGTTCATATTTTTTCTTTTCAAGAATATATTCAATGTTCAGTTTATCTTAAAAGATTTATGCTGATATGTTAATTATATTTTGTTATTGAAATGTGTAAGACTACACAAAAAATGAAACAGCAGAAGTAGATTATTTAATACTTTATTAAGTAGCAGTATATAAAAAATATATAACTATGATAACCAACACAAAAATAACAAAATCATTCAACAGAAAAATTGTCTAATTTTATGTAACATTGTAAAGAGCTGCATTAAACAATGCCATGAACAGGAGGGTGAGTGCAAACTTCATCGATAGCAGCCTTCATTCTTTGAAGAGAAATACCATTTTCACACATATTTACCAGAACATACAAATGTTCTAAAGCATAAGGATTCTAAAAAAAGAAGAAATAACATTAATTTTTTTAAGAAATAAATGAAAATTTTTATTTATTGCAATATTTTTAAAACTTCAAACAATCATTAAATAACACAAACTATCACAATTATTACCAATATATTTAAAAAGCTACAAATACCAGAGACTAGGAACAAAAAATTAGTCATATAGTGGGTCTTTGTCATAAAAGTATTTCCTTTATAACAGTAGTTGTAAAACAATCTCCTGTAGACCTGCCAACCTCAAAATATCTTAAATTGTGGAGTAACTTGTTTATTGACAAATGACCTTGAATACTATGTGTTTAAACTGAATTAAACTATGAAAAACCCAAAATCTTAAATGTTTATATCATATTTTGGAATAGGGCTGTTATATTTTTAATATATGATGGTTTTATCTGGTTTTAACCATGACTGTCCTTTCCGATGACCGCACACCTCGTTTCTGTACCTGATCGCCTATTGTTACTGGAGCAGGTATCATGGATTCAATGAAAGCCTATATTGCCGAGAATTAAATCCTTGACTATACATTTACTATTTACAGGTTTTGTTAAATATATTTACACACAAAACATGGGTGGATACATCATGTACATCATTATGTACATCATTACCCACAAAACATGGGTGGAAAACTACGAGAATAATCAAATAGTGGCAAATCAAGCACCTCTCTTGGTCTCAGCTCTCCATGAAAAAAAGTCCATTCTCTCTCATTTCCAGCAGGCATATCCTTTACTGCTGTTTGCAAGGGCCAGGTTGGAATCCCCCCTCTTGGTTTGGTTTGGTTTGGAGTGCTACGGTCTACTTTTTGCAACACGAGGGCTAATGAGACCAAGACCTACTGCTTAAAGCCGATTCCGAACGGCTACAGCCATCCATGCCACTGTGGGATTCGAACCCACGAACTCCGGTTCCAAAGACCAGCACCTTAACCATTTGGCCATCGTTCCCCCCCCCCTCTTGGTCAGGCTTTTTGCCTCCATGGGAAAAATGTCCTTCTCCTCCGCAGTTGCATGGGCAGCATCTTTCCCCCTCCTGGTTAACTTTTCACCACCCAGGAACAGGGCTTTTCTATCCTCTTTTGCTGAGTCAATCTTCAGCGGCCATAAAAAAAATACAGGTGTCCATGTAACACCAACTTGAGTCTACACGCCCCTTCAACACGATTGAATTTTCCTGTCAAACAGGCTAAATCAATCCACATTTCAACAACGATTTAAGATGCACAAACCTCCTCTTTTCCCCTGTGGTTATGAGGTGCAAGGGAAACAAGATTATTAAAATACCTTCAATTCTCACAAGGACTATTTATCTGTCATGTCAAAACCTCATATCTAAAACTTGAGGGTTTAAGAAAAAATTGGCATTTTGTACAAAGTCTGAGATATTTCAGTAACATTTAAGAATATTACAAATCTTTTAGTTCATAATTCTGGTAACTATATTAATAGCATACTGAACACAGTTCAAAATAATTCCTTAGACTTTGATGCAAAAAATCTGGTATCAATGAAAATTTTTACAAAAATGTTGCTTAAAAATTACTTATATTTTGAAAATTAATGAAATATTTTTGATTATATTTTACTTCACTGATTAAATTTATACATGTATGTTCCACACAATTAATGATCCATAAAAATTAATAGTATGGTATACATGAAAGCATTAAGGTAAATTTTGAAATTTAACATAAAAACAAAGTAACATGTATATTTGAAAGTCATCATGTATTGTAAATATATTATTATTATTTTGAATGTGCAGGCTACTCATAGATTTCACCATTAACAAGCCAAAGATATTTGTTGACCATTTTATTATGAGAGCCATCTCCAACAGTATAGTTACAGAACTTGGGGAACATTGTGACCATAAACCTATTTTACATGTCTTAATCACCATTAATGAACATAGCAGATCTTTGGACAGCTTGAAACTTGAACTTGTAACCCTTCACTTGACCAATATCTTATGAGACCAATACCTTTGCAGACTGAGCTACAATAGCTAATAAATCATAAAAAAAAAACTTTCCAGCATCTTATGAATGCTAAAAGGCATTTAGAACCCTGGGCAATGCTGGGTACCTCAATTAGCAAGTAAATTATAAAAATGAAAAATAACAATTTTCAGAATTTCACAGCTAAATACCCCGTTTTTAGTATTTACAATACATTATTTATATTTTATTATTCAATTTTCAATATTTATATTATATTTCAATATTTAAGTAAAAATTTTTAAATTATCTGGTTATTTTTACTTCAGTAAAATACTTTAATAAAAAAGAATTAATAAAATAAGTCATATTAAAGGTATACAATTAAAAGTGACAATGCATTAAAAATATATTAAAATTATGAAGGAACATTTTTATAATCAGATTTTAATATTATAATAACTCTATTCAAAATAGAACATTACATAATGGTTCTTTTCCTGTTGCTAGAAATAAGTATTACTGTTAAATATGGTAGCAGAAATACTTACCATAGTTCTGTCAAAGCATTCTTCATAGAAATACTGGCGAACATTATCATAGCACTCAAAGTTTCTTAATTTAGAATGTTTTGTTAACAAATCAGCTTTGTTTGCTCCATTAAATACTGCACGAACAATTTCAGCTACTTTATTTGATAAAAATTGTCGGTTCTAAAAAAAAAGAAGTTAATAATTATTGACTAATTTTACTACAGCAGAATGGATGAACAGAAACTAAATTTTCAATTTGGCAATAGTAATACGGCAATTATTCATTAAACACCCTTTTCATAACTACACAAAATGAATTTTAAAGCAATGGCAATTAGAAATTATATTTATAGTCATGAGTTTAAAAATCAATCTATTTCAAATACAGAAAAACAAATTATTAGATTTTAAATCTTTCAAATAAAAATTATCAATTTTAAGAGAAATAAAAAATAACAAAATAAAATTATTTCTGATTTTTTTTATTATTATTTTTTATTTAATTAATTTTATTTTGTTTATTGTTTATTCATTTTCTTATGTGTAATAAGCCATCATATAAATTTGGAAAGTATGCTTCATGGAAAAAGAAAAACAAAAGTGAGAGAAAGTTTAAATGTAAAACTTATTAAACAAGAAAATTTAACATAATAGGCATATGGATAAAAGTCAAAAACAGGACATCTTAAGTAGTTTCTTCTGTGTGTTTGTATTATATAGTGATATATTAACAAAGCAGTATCTAAAACTCAATATTAAACTTATGATTAATGCAACTCATAGTTAACCATACAGATGAGTATAGTTTTTACTTTAGTCTTGTCAAACTTTGTGCAGCAATATCAAGATGCACAAGATTACTTCTTCAGGCAGTTGGTGTGAATATGTTCAACAAGTGATATATTAAAGACAGAAAAGTGTAACATAGAATTACATGCCAATTTAGAATACAGTACCATATGTTTCTTTTCAGTGATTATCTTAAATTTGGACAATTAAGAAAATATTACAATGACTATATTTCTATTGATACTTAAAGTACTTTTGAATGTTTTCGAGGATGAATAAATTGAATGTTGAAAACCCAATTAAATATAAATAGTCATGAACTATTTATTATGAACAGATAGGTGAAAGGGCTATTATTTATAAGAATATAATAAAAATAATATTTGAAAAGGATAACTTAAATTTTCGATTTTAATTCAAGGAAAGAATATACAGTAGATTCTACCTATTGTGATCATGGTTAATGTTATCATTTGTAAAATATTATCAATAACCACCAATCCTGAACAGATATATTCAAATTAATGCAAAAATGATTGCTTAATGTTATCAAATTTTACGCCAATTTGTTCATTTTTGATGGGTGACTTTCACAAAGTTCATGAAGTCTCATTATGTGAGATAGAAGCAGAGTTACCCAAATTAAATCTAGGACATGATTCATTGAGATTGATTTCCTTTCCCAGTTCTTAACACCAAAGACTGAATTAACAATATGTGCTCTTTTATTGCACTTGTTCCCAATAAGATGTCAATTCTCTCAGAATAAAAATCAGATGATCCTTATAAATTTTACCTGTAGATTTGTGCATTTTTTTTCTGCCAAATGTTTTAACAACCCACAACAAAACCATTATCTTCATCTCTCTCCCATGAGGAAAAAAGCCATGTGATTGTTCACTCAAACATGGCATTTTCACAACAAGACAGATGCACATTAACTCTTTATTCAGTATCTCTCTGACACCTGAAGATAACAGAGGATTTTTATTAAGTATTCACCTGGTCTTAGAATTCTAAGAGAGTGCCTTTTTTGGAATGAGAGTATCAAACTAAAATATTGCCAAGCAAGTACTGGCAATTAAAAAATATAAACTACAGTAGGACCTCTTTTAAACGACCCTTCGATACAACGACCCCCTCATTAGAACGACCATCTTAAAAAGCCCCAATTATTTTACCATAGGAATAATGTTAATTTTGAATCGTTTCAATGGATCCAAGCGTATTATTTTTTGTTAGAGTGACTGCCAATTTTAGACCAAAGAACTCATGAGCAAGTGGGCTATTTTAAAATTATTGTACTGTGATGCAACTTCAAGAAACCTGTACTCCTCTCTTTATGTTTGCTTAAAGGAACCTTTTGTCACAACATTGATGTCCTAGGTTGATGACACTCCAAACACTAATGAAATGACCCAGCTCCTCAGTGTCAAATTTCCAGTTCTTCAATTATCTTTTGATGAGTTTTGATGAGCTGTAGATGAAACTTTACAGTGCTGCAAAGAAAATTTGAATGTGGACGATTTTATTACCCGTATTACCAGAAATGAAGAAATCTGTGATTCTGACGACTGAGAAGAAATCGTCCAAGCTTTTGAAAAAATGAATGAAAAAAAAGGCCATTAATGCCTTGCATCAATATTTTGAAGGACAATTTAATTCTGAAGATTTCCTTCAAAATCTAACGGATATGGAATCAGTAATAATGAAAAATTCCCAAATGAACATGAAACAGGAGTCAATCAAAGATTTTTTTCAAAAATTTAGTAATGGAAATACAAATAAACAGAAGTGTTCTCTAGGTATGTAGTGTTGCATCATTTCTTTGCTCAATTTTTTTTTTATTATTTTTTTCAATTCGTTACAATGACCATATGATGTTGGTCCCAAGGGGGTTGTTATACCAAGGTTCTACTGTATTTCTAGTGTAAACAGTGAAAAAAAATTTCACCAATTATACACACACACACACACACACACACACACATATATATATATATATATATAAATGTATGTATATGTACTTGTGCATAACACTTACATGACAACTAAAAAATGCATCTGCATTTAAGTAAAATAAAAACTAACTTACTCGGTACATTTTATGTAATTTCTTGAGTAATGTTCCTTTCTCTTCCACTGAATTTGACTTAAAAAACTTCCTTTTCAATATTTCTAGAGGGACATCTCTACTTTTTACAGAACCTTTCTGTAAAAAAATATAGGAATAAAGATTACAAAATTAAATTTTCATTGTGGTATGGAGGGTTACAACCCCCATGAACTGAGGTACTTTCCCATGATGGTCAGCACGTACATGCACAGCTGTGGAAGAAATTTCCAAGAAGAATTAAGGTGCAGTTGTTGACTTCGAGTTTTAGGGACCCCTGCAGAGGAGTTATAGATCACGGAATGGCACAAGTATAACAGACAAGATCTCACAGAGATGTAACCGTGAGTTTTGGGGGCAGGGGCTAAAAAATAATGTCAACTTTCACAAAAGGGAAAATTTTAATGAGCCCACCTGCGCCTGAAGGGGGTGCAGATGTGGGAAAATTTCACCAACAAGCGATTGGCAAAGAAAAAAAAGGGGCATTAAAACTGAGGTGATGAGTCGGGAAAGAGAGTGAAGAATGAGGAGTTGAAGTCGGGATTCAAGAGTAGCTGGACATTGAAATCCCAAGCCCTGCACGGCAGTACCGATGTTCTGTGCGCCCACACCGAGATCGACATATAGTATGATGAAAGCCCCTGCCTGCTTCCCTGTAATGACTGAAGGTAAACAAATTTAACATATAGTAATTTAATATTTTGATTAAGGAATAACATATAACAAAAGAGAATTGTAATAACTATTGTGTATTGATGAATATAAAATCCAAATAATTGCTGGTTATGTTATATGGTAATCAAGTAAATGTAATTTGTAAATAGTGTACAGAATAAATGTTTTAATCCAAATATAAGGTATTATATTTTTACTTTGTTTCCCCTTGTAAACAAACACTGGTGTTAGTGTTGTAAGTACATTACAACACCCCAAATACCCCTTTTGCTACATTACTTATGGAATATATTAAAAATTTATCAAAATAAGTAACAATTATTTTAACTATATTAAATCACAAATTCAAGAGTGCAATTACTTCCCTTTTCTCAGAAATAAGAATCATTAACTTGTAACTCTTCCACTATTTCAATTCCATTTTTATGAGATTTGAATTATTCATTCAGACTTTGTACCCTGTCAGAACAACTTTTCATGACAATCTAGCAACTGCAGCAGCCAAAAAGTGCTGAACTAAGACAATATCTCATAGAAATCTGTGTTCTCTTGATTTAGGGCTGACAAAGTTTTTGGCACTTTGATAGTGGATCTGTTGCTGTAAATATGTACATTAACTACCATCCAAAATTCGAAAGCTAATGTAAATAAAGTTTTAAAAAGGATTTTGACCATGAATAACTTGAGTTTTGAGTCTAGAACTTAATAAAAGATTAAGACTGTGGACTAAATTGCCAAATCTATCCCTGACAAATCAAATAGGGTTTAATTTTTCCTCAAAATGACATATCATAAACTATTAGGCATGTCAGCAAATCAATAAGATGTCTGAGTTAAAATCTTTGTAACATATAAATATATATATATATATATATATACACCATACATTTCCATGTATAAGTTGAGAATTTGGGGGGCTATTTAAAGACTTAAAATGGGGGGGGTCAGCTTATATGCAGGTCCATGGAACAGATATAATACATGTTTTTTTTTTTTTTTTGGCAATGTTTTCCGACATTGGTGAAAAAAAGGGGAGAGGTTAAGTAAAAAATAAAACGCATAACGATGAAAAATAAATAAAGCTTGTAAAATTTTTTAAATGAGAAAACATAAAAATTGAAAAATAAATTTTAAATGACTTTTATCTGTGTTATAATTGCTCCAACACAATTCTACATAACCCAGAAGCAATCGATACTTTGCCAAACCTAGCATCTTCTTTCCTTTTTTTCTGTTTTTTCCTCAGCTTATACTGCTTAAATTTAAGAAAAAGTTATCTTATATGGCGTTTCCAGGATTTAAACTTGTCGGTAGTGTCTAAGTAAGAATACCATTGAACACATGATCTACCACCGCAATTATCAAACCGTGCTCTGCGACAGTAATCTTAGATAAATCAGTGTACATTGAGAAACTAACTAAGATGCATGAATTAATTAAAATTTATTTTTGGCTTCTTGGTGACATATTTGAATGTTCTAGAAATTGTTTTTTCACTTCCACTTATATACGAGTTTTTAACTTTGGGTAAATTTTTGAAGGAAAATCATACCCTTGGCTTACATTAGGAAATATACAGTATATATATATATATATATATATATATATATATATATATATATATATATAAATATATATATATATATATATATATAATATATATATATATATATATATATATATATATATATATATATGAGAATCCTTAAAACATTTTTAAGCGTGTACTACTTCACAAAATAGCTTTCATATGAAATAGAATTTAAAAAAATTATTTTCATGGGCAGCAAATTTCAAAAATGAAATTGATTCAATTTCTTTATTTTCTATATATGCAAAATATTGGTAAAATTGGAATTGAAAGCTAATTCTGCAAAATCTACAAAAAAATAAGTAAAAGGTAGTACAGATAAAATACTTGTAAATCTAATTGGCCATTTTATCCAAACAATTTACCTACAGCTTAGATCCTTAATAGCATAATATAACATTAATTTTACATATAAATATTTGTATATGTGTATAATAGTTAGCAAATATTTTTTTTACATATGCTAGTTTTTAAGCATATTTACAATTAAAAAATTTTAAACTAACAAACTAACAGTAGAAGAAACATACTTTGTCAGAATCTTCCAACCAATTTACACTATAAAGATCCCCAAGGAAGGTTTCTCTTTCATCATCAAAATAGCAAGCATATGATGATTCTTCAGAATTTGCAGCAGTTGTTGCATAAACTAGTAAAATAGTAATAAAAATAATGAAATGAGGCTTAATTAGATAATTTTTCAAATAGAAAAACTATGCCATCAAAAATTAGATAAACAGAATGTAAAATTCATGTAATGATGAGAAAGTATAAATGGTAAAAAGGAGTTTTAAGTTTAGAGAATTAATTTAGAATAAATATAGTTATAGAAATCTAACAAAAAAGTTTTCTTCTAAATTAAATGTAATTTTTATCAGTATTTATGACGAAAAAAGATGAGGCATTAAGTAAGGATTAAACTTGATTATATTTCTGTTTCAAGAAATCATTTTTCAAGATCATATTACTATCATTTATTAAGAAATAAACAAATAAACATTTATACAAAACACTTCAATTTATACCAAAATATGCAAGTGTCTCACACATTTTGTAACTATTGAAAGTTTTTTGCAACTATCGAGTTCTGATTTTGGTTTGGAGTATTATGGTAAATTTCTTACAACAAAAGGGTTAATCAGATTAAGACTTGCTACTTAAAGTCAATCCTGAATAGCTATAATCAATCATGGCAATAATGAGATTTGAACCTGTGAACTTCAGCATCAATGGCAGCACTTAACCTATCAGGCCATCTTTCTGAGACTTGAATAAATAAATTAAGATTTGGATCAAGAAGAAATTTAACATTATAAATTCTGACACAGTATTAATATTTTCAACTTATATATTAAGTTTTCGGAATAAAGTTGAAATAATTTCATTTACATTGTTAATTTAATTATAAGTTTTGTAATTTGTCTTTTTTTTAATTTTGGGGGTGCAAAAAACTATTACCATCAATATCAGCAGAGGTACTAGTAATAAGGAACAAAATTTCTGAACAAAATATTTCTCAATTTTAGGACACTTTCAGGACATAATCCAGTAAAAAAAGTTATTTTTGCAATGATTATACACAGTTATAAAATCTGAAATTACATTATATAATAAATAAATGAAAAACTGGCAATATATACATACATTAAAGAAATAGAAAATATAAGTCAAAGACTTAATATTATATCTTATACCGATTATTTTATTAAGAAACAAGATCAACCTGTCTACATTAAGTGTTTCATAGTCAGTTATTCTATTTCACCTTTCATATAAATGTAAAATTCTAGTGTGAATAGTTTTGTGGTGTTTTTTAGTTAGTTTAGGATATATATATATTTTCAAATTTAAGAACAACTACCACCTAGGTTTCAAAGATCCAATAATTCCAGAATTCAAGATTCCCCCCCCCCTAGTATCAGACCTCTATACAGTTACACAAAAACTACACAATAAGTGTAAGAAGCTTGTAGTTTTATATGTTCCCTCGATATATTTTTTTAATGAATGAATTCAGTTTAAGTCAGTGTGGTACAAAACTTACATTACTTATGTTTGTGTAGCTTACAGCAAAAGTAATAAAAAGTGATTTTAAAAGAAAAAAGTAATAAAAATCTAGACTTAACAAAAAACTAAACCATTAAAAAGACAAAATTATGATAATGGTAATGCATAATTCTTTACAAATTACTTATCACTCCAGGGTTCCCACTGTTTTTCTAGAACAAAAATTAAGGACTTTCTAAGGACCAAAGTAACATTTCATAAGGTCCTACTTGAAATGCACTGCATAGCGACATAAATTCTATTTCCTGAGGAACAAATTTTAACGATTATGAACTAGGTATGTTCAATAAATGCCCTACAATATTCAGAATTAAGTTTTTTAAAATGCCTAAAAATTAGTAATAAGATATATCTATTTGACGAAAACTAATTTTGAAAAATGTACATCTAAAGCTTTTTGAGTGAACAAACTAGAAATAAATTGTGAATAAAATACAATATTATAAACAGTATTTTCTGAGGGTTTAAAAATGATTCTGACACACACACACACACACACACACATATATATATATATATATATATATATATAATAGCTGATTGTACCCAACGTTGCCTGGATAAGAAGAAAGTTTTAGACTTTTCTATTACATTAAATGCAAGGAAAATTAAACTTCTACAAGCAACTGAAATATCTACAAACTCCCCAATCTTCATTTAATTAAAAGCTGCAGGACTGTTAGCTATTAGGAAAGGGTCGCTGACTTCATACTTTAAACCTTTTCAGTATGCGAAAGATTATTTATTGGTCAAATAATAGGTAACTAAGAAAAAACTGTCCCATCAGAATACTGATAGGAAATCACGTGACGACGGTGGATTACTTTGATGTAAGAAATTGATCGTATTCCAATTTAAAAATCAAGGAGTTATTAAGGACCTTTGAAAAAAATTAAGTAGTGTTAAGGGCCCTTAAAATTGAAAGCTAAAATTAAGGAGTTCTTAAGGACTTTTAAGGACTGTGGGAACCCTGCACTCTGATAAATAAGAATGATACAAATTAAATATGAAGAAAATTTCACCAGTTACTTGATTGAATTCTGTTGAAACAAACAAAAGGCAATTAATTTATAATTAAATAGTAAAAACAATTACCATTGATATTATTAGGTAGGAGATCTTCAAACATAGATCCAGACTCACATGCTTCAATATAAAACACTAACTATAAAATATAATATTTTAAATTAATACCTCTTAATTTATAACCAATACAAGAATATTATAGATTATAAATTAGTACACTTTTATATACCACCTGAATAAAAATTGTCATATATATGTCTGTAAAACAAAACGAAAATTTCATTCCTTTCATGGAATCACTGTTTTAGGATTTGTTGTTAATAAACCCTAACAGCTATAAATACTATACAATATTTTAAAGCTTTACTTCATATAACTATAAAATTTAGAACCTTTATTCTTAAAGCAAGTACAGCTATGTATAATTTTTCATCATTACTGCTTTTACCAATTTATTTTTAATAACACATAAAACTAACAAACATAAAATATGTAATGAAAGTGACAACAAATATGAAATGTTAATAATTCTTAACAAAATATTCGAGAACAATGAAATACAAAGCCTATTTGATCACGATCTGCAATAATAAAATCATTTTATATGAAAATTAATTTATTGTTAAAATCTTTCTAAAAGTTCTACATGATCAAATTATTCTTAACATATTTCATATAATTCTGAACATAAACTAGTGACACAAAATATGAACAGAAATAATATTTTTTAAATGCATATTGTCCATAATGTAGGCAAAGTTTTAAATATATTCTAAACATATTAATTTTTTAATAAATAAGGCAAATATATATAAAATATACTTACTTTTCCATATTTTTTATTAGCATGCATGTAGTTAATAGTCTTTATTAAATCCTTAGAAGTTAGATCCTACAAAAAAATAAAATCACATTATTTAAAAAAATAAACAAATGAAATCTTAGGTACACATAATTAAACACATTAACTACAATGAATTTGTTCTTTAAATATTAAGAAAATATGTGTAAGTAAATAAAATTTTATTTTAGTATCAAAGACATAAAACACAGTTTATCAAAGATAATGCTAGTTCTACAAATTTTTATACCTTAACTGAAATTGTTTACTAAGAATAATTTCATCTCTATTATCTTTATATAAGGCATAATCCCTGAATTAGTTAAACACATCATATAAGATCCAGTAATTATGCAAAACAATCTTTCCAAACATAATTATTTTTCCTTCACATTATTGAGAGAAATTTAGTCCCTTTAAAACTGAAATTATATTTAAAGTGTTTAACAGTGTCACAACTCTATAAGAATATATGCATTATATTCTATAAACTGAAAATTCACTTAGCATCATTTAAAAGTTCAGAACTAATTTTGAAAATATTATTTTCAAGGACAAGAGATCACATAATCAGTGTTTCGAACTCAAATTTCAAAATTACAAAGTCAGAGATAATTCAAAATTAAATAATTACTTACTGAATTTGGGAAAGCAATTAGACCTGGTGCTCCATGATCAGAAAAGTAGACAAAAACATGATCATTTGGACCACTTAGAAAAAGAAAAAAATACTTTAATGAAGTCATAAAAATATAAAATAAAATTAGTCTCTCTCTCTCTCTCTCTCTCTCAAAAAAAAAAAAAAAAAAAAAAAAAAAAAAAAAAAAAAATTGTTTGGGTTGAAGGCAATAACATCACTTAGATGGATCACAGGATAATAAATTAATGATTTCCATAGTAAAACTCTACCAATTTATTAAAAAGAGACTAAAAATCTTTGTGCAGAATTTATGACAAGAAAAATGACTATTTTGTAAAATACACATTACAATCTTATTTATACATGTATTGAAAAAAATTATTTGTCATTCTAATTATAAATGCTTAAATGTAGTAGATGTGAAAATATTATTACATTTAAAATTCAGGATTAAACTTATACAGTAGAACCTCTTTTTAACGACCCCTTCATTAGAACGACCATCTTAAAAAGTCCCAATTATTTTACCAAAGGAACAATGTTAATTTTGAATCATTACAACGACCCCAAGAGTATTATTTTTTGTTAGAACGACTGCCAATTTTAGTCTGCAGAACTCATGAGCAAGTGGGCTATTTCAAAATTATTGTACGGTGGTACAACTTCAAGAAAACTGTACTTCTCTCTTTGTGTTTGGGAAGGGGGCGTGACGAAAAGGGGAGAACTAAATCTTCAATTATCTTTAGCTGAGTTTGTTACAGTAGATGAAACATTACAATGCTGGAGAGAAAATTTGAATGAGGATGATTTTATTGCCAGTATTACCGGAAATGAAGAAATCTGAAATTCTAACGATGGAGAAGAAATCACTCCAGCTTTTGAAAAAGTGAATGAAAAGGAAGCCTTCAATGCAATCAATGCTTTGTGTCAATATTTTGAAGGACAATTTAATTCTGAAGATTTCCTTCGAAATCTAACAGATATGGAATCAGTGTTAAGGAAAAATTCCCAAATGAACTTGAAACAGGTGTCAATCAAAGGCTTTTTTTCAAAAATTCAGCAATGAAAATACAAATAAATATAAGTGCTCTCTAGATATGTCTTGTTGCATCATTTCTTTGCTCAATTTTTTTTATTATATTTTCAATTCGTTACAACGAGCATATGATGTTGGTCCCAAAAGGGTTGTTATACCAAGGTTCTACTGTATAAATCATCCCTATAATACAATAGAAAAAGAAAGAAAATTTTAATGTCATTCACCATATAAATTAAAATTTGTCAATAATAAATGACAATTTTTAGAAAACTTACCTTTCTAAAACTCTACCACTTCCAACACCAGACACAGCTGCTTTATCACCTCTTAGAACAGCCATAAAATTTTCTGGGGTTACAGCCTGTAGAAGGATTAATTACCACAAGATGTGAAAAAAAGAAAAAAACTTTATGTTATGAGAGATATAGAATTACTAATTTGAATGATAAATGCAAGAATAAAAATTTAAAAGAATTTTTATAACGATGAGTATACACAAATCATATTTTTGGTATTGGGTAGGTTATCACTAATGTCACAGTATCTTTTCTCATATAATTCTCTAGCAAAAGTATATTGACACTGAAAAAGTTAACATATTTCTGTACATAAAACTAGAATTTTGGGGGCATTTTATAGACCAAGTGGGGAGATCAGTTTACATATGGATCCATGGAACATATGAAGTACATGTCCTTCTTGGTGACTTTTTTTGCAGTTGAAACAAAAAGTCCCCAAATCAGCAAAAATAAACTTTTTTTAATGCAGAAAACAGTGAAAATAAAATATATAATGGAAAAAACTAAATAAAATTTCCAAAAATTTTGAACTAAGAAAAGAAAATTATAAATAATCACATCAAACTAGCAATACTACACCTGTAGCAGATCAGCTAATCTTTTAAAAGTATACTTCTAAGATAGAAGCAATCGATAAATTGTCACACATGGCACAATTTTTTTTAGTTCATACTGCTTAAATAATTAAAAAGTGTTATTTTTAGATAGGGTTACCAGAATTGAAACTATTGTCATTGAGTAAAAATATTATTGACAGCATGGTCTAATAATTTGAAAACTAGGTTCTGTGGCAATAATCTAGAAAAGTCAGCATAAAATTGTAACATTAATAAAAACAGCATGAAGTTACCTACAGTTAAAATTTAAGTAGTTTTTCCTTCCCACTTTCAAAACATGCTAAGTGTTTGTCTCAAAACATGGACAATCCTCCACATATGCGGTACTTAAGTTGGATAGTGTGGCGAAAAATAGTTTGGGAAGCATTGAACTAGCATTTTACTTAACAGCAGTTTGATTGGAAAATATTTTCCTTGTTTTACCTGCTTGGCAACATTTTTGGTTTCTTGGTGATATATCTGAACATCACAGAAAATCTTTTTTTTTTTTTTTATTTGAACTCATACACAAATTTTGAATTTTGGGTAAATTTTTGAAGAAAAATCCCACCCTCAGCTTATGGACAGAGGGGCTTATATTCAGAAAAATATGGTATATAAAAATGGTTTATCTATTAAAAAAATTCATTGGTTTTGAAAATGTTGACTATTTTAAAGAACTTATCTTACTGTAATACCTTGGACATGACATAGTCTAATGGTCAGCACGCCAAATTAGAGTATGTAGCAAGGTGCCAAGTTCAAACTTTCAGATACATGAAACATCTTCTGGCCTATACAAGCTTCTTTTGCAAAGGGGAAGGGGAGAGAAGAAAGCATTACATATATATTTTTTAATGTAATGCCTTCACAATTATGTAAAATTATAACATAATAAATATGCTTATTATATTGTGATTTGACAAAAGTCTAATATTAGTGTCTAAATAAACTGTGTAGTATTTATGATAAAAATTAAAAATTTATGAACTTTCTGTTACCAGTTTATTCGTCAATGGGAAGGGTTAACTTCTCATATCCCCCCTCCCCTGTGTGGTATAAAGAATTACTGGTATAAAGAATTTTAAAGACAAATCTGAGGGTCTGACTGTCTTTATGATTGAAGGTCAACAGGTGGAAGAAAGATGTAGAATCTGAAATAAAAGTCTTCATTCAAAGACTAATCAAAATTGAGGGAATTTTTTGTCATGGTATCTCAAACACCTCAAGCTCATCAGGGTACAAAACCCATTGCAAGTTAAAATTAAAATATTTTGTACATTTTTTGCCTCTTAAAAACTAGTTAGTTAATTAAACTACATTTTCTTTTTTAAAATTCTATCAATGTAATTTTAAAATTCTATCAATATAAGAATCAGACAAAAGCATGGAACAACAATCAATATAAGTAGTCACAAACCATTCAGACCCACCCAGACTACTAATGAATTTTAAAAAAAAAGAAAAAGAAAGATAGAAAATAGTTAAATTTTTAAAAATCTAAAATGATGATTAGAAATTTTACATTTGATTAATGTGAGATATGATCCTATTTAATATAGCAATACCAGAAATGCTTATTTAACCTTTCCAAAATTTGAAAGGCTGTTAAAAACTATAAAAGTTAATTGTTATAACATAATTGATGAAAGGATTGGCATTTTACTTCTTTTCAGAAAAAAAAATCAAATAAATTAAGGGAAAATCAGTATTAGCAGAATTAGGTCATTATTGTAGCAGTCAAAGCTACACTGGAAAAGTTTCAGAACAGATATATCTCTGCTATTAGACATGGGAATTTATAAAATGTACTAGTCAATAACATTTCCTAATTTAGTGCAATACAAAAGCAAAAACTGTCATTTAAGATTATACACAAATCTAAAAACAATATTTTTCATTTATTATGTGGTAAAACACAAAAAATGAATATAATTTCTAAGTATTTCTGTTGAACACTGATTAGCAATGGCTAGTCTACATTACATTTTTTAAATATTGTGTGATATGTACAACTTATTTATGAGGCCTTTTCTAAAGAAATAAAGAAATAAGAAAAAAATTACAGTATTTAAAGCGTATCAAAATTAATGTTTCCTCTCTGATATGAGCTAATATTATAATATTATGAATAAATAAATAACTTGAAGGAAAAATATAAATGATGAGCTAAAAACAAGACTCTCTACCAGGCCTTCAAAAATTATTTAAAGGACTGTATGGTATAAAAGTAGCTGCCTTTCAAATATATATCATAAATCTTCGACACATCTATGTCAATCCAAAATAACTAAGGATACTATATTATGTCTGTATTAAATGTGTATATGTCTATGCAATGAGAGTATCAAAGCACTTTTGACAGAAATAAACAGTAGATAAATTTAACAAAATTAAAAAAAAAAAAAACCTATGTTCAAAGATATACTAATTCCCATACTTACATCTCCAGTATAATCCTTCAGAACTCCTTTGTAGACATCAGCACCATTAGGGTGGTTAATTACTACACCAGGAGTTGGATTGCTGATAAAATAAAATATTGAAATTATATAAAAATACATATTCTATGTCTAGGGAAAAAAATTCTTTAGTGGTTTACTTACAGTAAAAACATTTAAAAAAAAAAAAAAAAAAAAAAAAAAAAAGTTTTATAATTTTTAAACAAAAAATTTTATAAAGAGTCACTAAAAAAGTTATTAGTAATAAGTAAACATTAAATGTACTAATATGCTCCATAACATAATTTTTCTCATAAAGAGTTTAAAACAATGGAAGCTAAGTACTATTTACAATTATACTTTTACCAATTACTGTCATTAATATACAAACTTCAAATGAGAAAATCTATTAATATCAAATAAGACTTTTTATATCTCTTAAATAAAATAGGAAAAAATGCTTATAAATTTTTTTTCAATATTGAAACAGCAAATAATTTAACAGTTTAAATAACTGAACTATATTTTTCATATCATGTGCTGGGTTTAAAGCATGCAACAAGTTTTTCTAACTTGTATATAATATATGTAATATAGGAAAGGGAATAATATTGTAATATGGGAATATTGTAAGATAGGAAAAACAGATCTAGGAATAAGCCCCCCCCCAAAAAAACAAAAAGTAATAAGGGAAAATCCCTACAAGGACCTTAAGTGTGGGAAGCAAACAACTCCACCAAACAAACAAGATGTGAACCACCTGTGGGCCATGAAGATGCAATTTTAATCCCCCTTTGAAGTTACAGAAGTTGTTAAGTCAAATGGGTTAATCATCAGATGACACTATAGTCACATAACTTGCCCCACCTGCACTCCACAAGATAGTGTCCCCCGCTATCTGTTCGGCTAGACTAAAAACAAAATGAAAAAGTGCAACGGCCAATGAAGAGGTTCAAGAACGCCAAAACATGCCCTTGTAAATTCTAAATGGTTAGCCACAAAAACATCCTCAAAACCCCACAGTGCAAGATTTTATATTTTCAATAAAGAGTTCACATATTCTCTATTCCGCCAGCACTTAGAATGGATCATCTTCGGTATAGAGCAGTCAGTTAGAAAAAGAGACATTGCTCTCCCCAGCCATATCTGACACGACAGTACTTTGTTGAACACAAACCAGCATATGCTTCATGTTCTGGAGAGAAATAAAGAATGAATTGGAAGGAAATCAAAGCCCCTGACGGTTTATTTAGAGACTGATATTCCGGACATGACATATATATGTACAAAATATTAATTTATATAACAAGATATCCTCCCTTTGGATGATGAAAATAAGCTAACTTGGAAGGATTCTTCCTTATCACCTGTGGTATTTTAGAAGAAGCCTGAGAGGGTCCTTTCAAGTTTTGCCTTCAAAATATCAAACAGCCTTCTTGCACTTAAAGAGTGGCCATGTCAGAGCACTTACTTTGAAGCAGGGACAGATCTTTCCTGAGTGCTACTGGTGTGGGGCTAATAGGATGACCCCAGTCCATATTTTAGTTTGCTTGGACCTTAAACAGGACAAGGTCCTTTTGGATCCTCTATTGTTTTTTACTTTTTGTGTATTTTTGGATGTATGGAGACTGTCTAGATATGATAGACAATCTGGGATTAGTAACAACAATAAATATTAATTTAAAAAGGTACAATCAAAGACTAAGTATGTATGTATGTATGTATATATGTATGTGTATATATATATATATATATATATATATATATATATATATATGTTTATATCAGAAAAACTCAACCCAGGTGGGTTTTTCTGGGTTTTATTGGGGGTCTGGTTTTAAGAGGAGAGGGCTGGGGAAGTACCTTATTTCAGAAAAGATTAAATTGCTAAAACTAATTATATTTTTATTAATTAACTTAATATTCAAGAAATTATTTAAAAGTTTACTCTGACATCACACACAAAATGTTATATATTGACATATACCACATATTTGAATGTTATTTTAACAAAGGATTACTTTTTATCTCTATTCTTTCTCCGTTTAAAAGAAAAAACATTTTTGAAACTTTTTTACATAACATTTTTGTCAAAGGTAATAGGCAATCAGTGTGTAGCCAAAAAAAAGAGTCAAATCCCAGAAACAAGGTAAGGTCATTTCTCAACAGTCAACACATTCTGTTTTTCACAATGAAAGAAGAGAAATTTCATACTATCCCTTTCTTGGTAACAAAAGAATTGAAAATTTTTTAAATTGTTAGGTTGGATTTATAAATAGGTTGGTTAGGTTGGATTTGCAAATATTTTTCTGAATTTTGATAGACTGTATATATAATTCCACAGAATAATTCTTTAAAATTGAAAGAGGGTAAAAAAAACTAAGATAACAGTTTTTGAAAATAAATAAAAATATCATCAATTTTTAAAAAACCCAATAAAACCTGCTTTAAAGTGGGTTTTTAAGACTGGGTTTTACCCAGAAAAACCTGGAGGTGGGTTTTTTGCAATCCTGCTTTATATATATACATATATACATGACTCTTGTCATTTTTAAGCTCAACTCTCTTCAGAAGATTGCACTGAAAATAAATGATACTACAAAATCACGTAATGAAATTCATTGTATTACCTTTATTTAAAATGATAGTGAATTATAAAGTCTTCTGCAAATGAAGTAAAGGAAAAAAGATCTAGGCATAGGGAGCTTGCTTCCCCCCTCCCCCTTCCCCAATGAAAAAGAAAGAATGCAGTACCAAGTTATATACACATATATATGAACCATTTACAAAAGAGGATTAAAGATTATAAAGTAAAATAGACATTACAACAATAATGTCTAAATTTACATACTTTTCATTATTGGCAATATCATCTTTCATCAATACAATTATGCGTTCATCTGGAATTCCATGGTTATGCAAAACTTGATAAGCATGACATATATCGGCCTGCAAAGTAGAAACCAAATTACAGATTTTAGGATTTTTAAATAAAAAGCTCTAGAGGTAAAAATTTTACTAAAAATCAACTTATATGTAAAAAAAAAAATATTTTTTGTGTGTTTCCATTTTTTTAAGTCTTAATATTCCTATATTTTTTTAGAGAAAACATAATTAGTAATAAAAATTAAATATAACTAGATGATCACATTTAGGGTTGTAAAGACAGAAATGGACTTTATTATATAAAATATTTGAGGTACTGTATTAATACAGAAATAGAAGATTTAGAAAAAATATAATTTGCCAGTAATGATATTTTCTTCTGCAATGAAATTTGATATTAAAAAAAAATATTCTCATAAATAGTTTGGAGAAAAATGAGTCCAATGGTTTGAATTATATGAAAATTTATAAATTCATAGATAACATCCAAAAATTACCTTTTAAAAATTATTTTAGGAATTCTAGAAAACTTATATACTACAAGTAGAAAATACTAAATAACAATTACATTTCTTCTGAATTAAAACTCATAACACTAGAAACAAAGATAATTAAAAGCAAACTTCGGCATATAATTTTATACAATATATATAATGAATAAGTTATTAGAATGCAGATAGGATACAAATGCCTTAATTTACCAACGAAATAATCCAATATATCGAATTGCAAAGTTAAGTGATACTTGTATAATAAAAATGCATAACATACTTGATGGCGATAATTGTCCCATCCATCTGATCCAGCAACTAACACAGCAAATAGTTTTCCATCCCCTTCAACCTGAGGTACTTGAATAGTAATTCCTAAAACCTGGCTAACAAGTATAAAAAGAACAGAAACAGAGAGTTTACATATGGAACCCATGATTAAATCTTAATAACCTGCATTCAATATCTAATCACAGTAAGTGCCACTCAGTTGAACAGCGCTTTAAATATATAACTGATAAGCCACTTAAAATCATAATTGATAAAAGATAACGGTTTTCCCAACCATCACGTTACTTATCAATCCAGTGATTGTCACACAGTGACAAGCATAAACATCAGAAAGTATAAATAAAAACAAACTTGAGAATAGAATAGGTGGTCACAGTTATCTTATCCTTATTTTCACCTCGGGATTTTTCACACGTTTCACTCATCGAAGCAATCGTATATCGAAGTGATAATTCATTTTATACATATATTTTTAAAAAAAATCATAAAGGCATACAGAAAATTAGACGAAAAGTTCAATAACACATGAAAAAAAGAAAAAACTTTGGAAGAATCAAAGTTAAGATGTTTGATAGTTTAATTACAGAATAAACTTAAAGACTTAACAGCTCTCGGTGACTAAAATATTTGATTAGTGTTGAAAATGTTTTTCTAATTCTAGAAACTTTGCTTCTAAATGTTTACTACTAGTAATTTCCATGTCTTTATTTGTTTGTTTTTTACTCCAAGAAAGCTACTGCAACTACGTATGTTAAATTCCTTTCTCTAGTAATTGTATCAGTGTCAAACTCGTTTATGTCAAACATTCATTCAATAAAGTTCGAAAAAAATGCATTGTGTCAGCAATAAATTCACTATGGTACGTTGTTAGGTAGTTGTTTCTCGTAATTTTAATCCAGCAAGCTAAATCACGATAAGGTATAATTGACCCTTTTAAATCAGTAACTTGTTTATTAATTTGTAGAGACTGAAAAATTTAGTATATATTTTTTTATCCATCTCTTTATAGTGCCATTATTTAAATTCACTTATTTTGATAAATTCTTGTATTTTTTATATATTGGTATATGTGTACACTAGATTATGATGTCATTCATATTAAATAGTTAATTTGACTACATAAAAACGATTTGATCAGTGTTATTTTTTTTGATGAAGCATGTGAACGTCTAATCATCAAGTCTTGCAGACCATGCTTAATTGTATTAACTCAATATAAACAATGATGATTGCCATTCATTTACAATAAATGAATAAATTCATAATGTCCTATAACATGTTTTTGAAATACAGAAATTCGTGAGGAAGGATAATCCTTCTAGATCTGTTTTGAACTTTATAACATTTCTGGAGTTTCTTGTTAATGCTGTACTGTTAGATAAAAAGGAAAAGAAAGGTGTAAAAACTGTAATTATTTAATATCTCACTGAGCTGAAATATAATGTATAATGTTGTTAATATATTTGATATAAATTTAATGAGAATGAATATATGTTATCAAATATTTTGTGTTTGTATCACAGTTCTTAAAATTAAAATGCTGCTTTCTTTCTTTTAAATACATAATCAGTACTGATTATTACTTTAAGATTGATTTCCTAAGCACTTATATTATTTGTTTAACCTATAATTAGATTACTTGATAACTGAATAGATTTTATCTATTGCCCTTTAAAAAACCAAAAATGTGCATCATACTGGAATGTAACACTAATGGACTGTTTATTTCAGACCAAGCTGTACAGTATATAGAAAATCGACATGAACTAGTAGTTCAATATAAAACTATATTTTAATAAGTGTGTTAGAGTAGAAAAAAGATCATTTAATAAGAATAGACTTTAATTTTAATTGTTAGGAATTTAACTTGCTGTGTCATTTTTAGTCTAACCATTTTCTCCCACCGTCAATAAATTTCTATAGAGGACAACTTTTAAATTTATTTTTAGCAACAATTAAAATGCACTCAAATTATCAAATTAAGACAAGAAAATAATCATAATGTAATTTTACTATGTATCTTTCCTTTCAACTGTGTTCAAACTCATGAATATTTATTATAATCTAGGATTTCTTGAAGTTACACAGAAAATATTTTTGAATAATGGCTGCTTCTACAAATAGTAGAGTAGCAGATGAAGAATTGATTAGGTTATCTCCTCAAGAGCTTGTACGTAAGTTACGTAGAGCAGAAGCTGAAAACGTTAAACTTATGATGAGTCATGGAGCTCTAATCAAGGATGTTAATCAGCGTATGCAAGTAAGTTCATTGAAATGTACTACTCATCCTCAAATTAAGAATTAGACTCAATAGCATGTGCTACAATAGTTTAATTCATGTATTAAAAATGATTTGGTCATATTTTTAAAGTTTTATAGAAAGTATTTTCCATTAAATATTTACCATTAATATAAAAATGTAAATTTTCAATTTGTAGGTTCATTTGCATGAAATACGCAGTTTGAAAGAAGTAAACCAACGATTCCAAGATGATAATCAAGAATTAAGAGACTTGTGCTGTTTCTTAGATGACGATAGACAGAAAGGGCGCAAACTTGCCAGAGAGTGGCAACGTTTTGGTCGATATACAGCTAGTGTTATGCGCCAAGAAGTTGCTACTTATCAGAGTAAACTTCAGGAATTAGAAAATAAGCAACAAGAACTTATAAGAGATAATTTAGAATTAAAAGTAAGTTATGTAGAAATTTTTACCTATCAGAATATCCATTGGATGTGACATTGCCATTCTTATTTTATATAGAATTTCTAGCAATTTCTGAACATTCTCAGGTTGTATTTCCTGTATTTCTCGGGATAGCCAGATGGAAAGGAAGTATAAAATTAGAAAATCCATTTATTGTAGTGCGTTTGAATCTAAATGACTTGGTACAGGTGCTAACTATTTAAAATTATATTGCATTGGGAACAAAGTATGAACATAAAAAGCAGTAGCTCTGAGATTGTTTAAGTATTCTTACAAATAACAAAGCAGATTTATATATATATATATGCGTAGTTTGTTTTGGCAATAAAGTAAGTTCCATTTCTATTTAATCTGATAGAGAAATATAAAAGTTTTGAATTGAATGTACAGTCAATGTTAAATTTTAAGTTTTATTTAACCAATTTTATTGAGTTTAAATTCTACGAAACATCTACTTTATTGTTTTTTCAATAGTTTTATGCATGGAAAATTTTATTAAATTTTTTATTACTTATAGTAGGCTTCTTATTTTCATTTAAATATGAAGTAATATAAAATGTAACAGGTTAATAAGCAATTATTCTCAAAATTCAGTCAAACATAATCCAGTGCATGTGCTGAAATGTTTTTTTTTTTTTTTTTTTTTTTTTTTTAAATGTATGAAATATAAATTTATAGCCTGGCTCTACCGTAATATGGATGTAGAGAGGATATAAATGTAATTCACTATTCTTCTAATATTTGTTATCTCAGAATTTTTATTTAAATTATTTTATTGCATTTTGTAGCATGTTTCAAACTTAATTTGCTCACATTTAAAGTGATTTACAATTTCAAATTTGTATTACAGGAGCTTTGCTTATACTTAGATGATGAACGAAACAGGGGAACATGTAATCAATGTAATGGACCCTTAAGTGGTCGACGAGATGATGGAGATGGTAGCAGTAGTTCTACAAATAATGAAGAGCTTGGTCTTCTTGCTCCAGTTCACACTTTTTCATCTCATCGAATTACTCAAAATATTGACGATTCAATCCAGCGGCATCGATCAGTTATTAATGGTTGCTATTTTAAAGATTTGTTTAAAAAAATTTCAGAAGATAATCATTATTTTACTCTTTGAATTTTAAAAATATATGTATGCATTTCTTTTTCTTAAATATTAAGGATAATATAAATACACACACACACACACACACACATATATATATATACTTAAAGATCAACAACAAAACAAAAAATGGCAGTCAGTAAACACTATGGTACCGAATACATTGATTATATTAGCTAATATTTTTTAAATACTTAATATGTTAAGATTTTGTTGAAAATGAGAGATAAGTAGCCTCTAGTTTCCTCTTAGTTAATAGCTTTACATCTAAATATTTTAAACATTTAACAGAAGATGAATATTGAATTTGATTTTAAAATAATTTAACATTTATATAATTTAACTATAAATTGTAATTCAGTATTTTTTTCTTTAAGAAAACTGAACAAGTCATTCATGTTATAGGTATTGCTCTTATGTTTGTACTTCAGAAATAAAAGTGCACTATGCCCAGATTTTTTTATCGTTATTAACATTATTATTGCATATAGAATTTGTTCTCCTCTTCATATGATAAAAGCATAAGCTCCATTCCCAAAAAAATTATAGTTTTCGCAAATTTGAAAAAAAAATTTATCAACCCAAATAGTTCTGATGTAAAGAGCAGTATTTGAACATAAATTTTCTTATTTTTAGCTATGTATGTCCCTTTACAGACACTACGTCTTTGTTATTAACTCAAATACATTTACAAACCTTTGCCCAATGCAAACAATTTTGTAAAATATGTTCTTAGTGTTCTCTTGTAAAATTTAAAATTTGTGACATAGTGCACTTCATCTCCAATGTATAAATATGAATGTTAAATTTAATATAAGGCAGCTTTTGTATTGCTAATAATTATTTTAAATAACATGGTCAAAATTTAGTATTGAGATTTCTCATTTTTATAAATTATTTTGAAATTTTCTTATTTCATGATACCAATACTAGCACTTGGTAAGATAATGAAGTGAGAAAATAAAGTTCAATTTATTTTAATCTTTCCTCCTTAAAATTTTTAAAGTGGTGGTTTTTTTTTTTTTTTTTTTTTTTTTGTGTGTGTGTGTGTGTGTATGTTATAATGAAACTTATTGTATTCTTTTCCTTAATTATAATAAAATGCCATACATTTTTATTTTACTCCGGTTTAACCATTATACAGATATTAAAAATTAGTATTAAATGTTTGCCCTTGATACTGGTTTTAAAATATATAATTTTAAGATTTTTCTATATGTATATGTTAATATGAAAAGTCACTTTTGTATTGTTTATTTTTAATCAAGTATTGTAAACTTAAGATTGCATTGCAATTGCCTTCCAAGTATAAAATATTTTCATGAACATGCATTTTCAAATATGTAATAAAAAAATAAAAAATTAATAATTGTTATGTGGTCAATAAATTATTATTATCACTCCAAAATGTTTTGAGTTGCACAAACTAATTATTAGAATTGTATATGTGATAGTAAGACTATATGGTTTTAAGAAAAATGAATTTAAGACAAAGACAGTTTTTCCTAAAAAATTAACTGAATAGGCTAAACCTTATCAAGGTTTAATTACTTTTGTGTACGGGAGAAATCAAATAGAGTAGATGTAATATATAAATCATACTTTTATAAATCATATTTGCTCAATAGTAATTACTCTTTTGTCTTGAATTTATGTATGATTTTTTTTGTACTTTGATAGTATTTCATTCTCTATATTAAAATATATTATGAATGTTTTAGCTCAAGTATTGCAATATATCAGAAGTCTTGAAAGAAGAGTTCAAGAACTGGAAGAAGAAAAATTAAATTCAAAGCAAATGGTATTATTAGCTTATAGTAATTTTCCTATGAAATTAAAATAATATGCTAGTGTATGCTATCATAATTATATGCTATTCACCAATAATGCTTTAATTTTTAGAAGAACAAAATTGGGCATAACTTTTATGGGAAAACATGGAATGATGGAAGTTCTCGAGATCACCATACAGTAAAGGTGAATTAATTTTTTTACTCTATTTTTTTTTTATTTGGATAAACTTATAGCAATAAAAAGTGCAGATAAAACTTGAATACAGTTTTGCGAAATAGTATTAGTTTAAAGAATGTTTTACAAACTTATTAATGCACTAAAAATTTTATAAATATTTTTTCATTAAGCTTTTTCTTGCATTATTTTTATAAATTTTGGTATTTTGAAAGTATTTTATAATAAATGAATATTTATCTAGATTAATAGTGACAGCATGTCCGTTTCTAAACCTGAAGCAGTTGTCCATGCAATGAAGGTAATGTTATAAGTAATTCTAAATATAATTGTTTATTTGATATATATGTGTATTAGAAATGTGTTACCTGTATTTTTTCTGTATTAAGAAATAATGAAACAGTTTAGAATTATTATATTAAAATGTGTATGTGCATGCATATGAGAGAGAGAGAGATGTGAAAATACTAAAATTTTAGTAACAAGCATGCTTTAAATATATATATGTGAGAATATTACTATTTCTTACTAAGCTCTTTTTTATGTAAAAAAAAATTAACTGTTTCTTGCTCATATTTAATAAATAGGGACTCTTAAAAAATATTTATTTAAAGGCTTTGGACATTTTTATTTACATTATGCTTGAAATGCTTAATTGTCAGTAAATATTTCCATGTTATTGATTTATAAAATTGGAGAATTAAGCTTAATTTTTTTTTCTACATTATTAAAGAATGCTTAATAAAGATGGATAATGCACTAATATTAATAAAATATTAACATTCTAAAGCAATGCCATAATAATATCAACATAAATGTGATAATATGTACTTATTTCTTATGTGAAGTGAAAGAGTTTTTATTTTTTATTCATCCTCTAAAAATGTAGATTAGTTATTGACCTTTGTTATTTATGATAAGAATAATCACAAAAGAGTTTGATAAAATAGAATTCACTTGCACATCTGACTAAAATATCTTATCACTTACAGAATGAAACTAAGCAACATTTTAATCATTGTTAAGTTTTCATATTGAGATTAAAATGAAAACATATGTAATCACTAATTTTTTTGCTCATTAAATCAATATAACTAGTGGAAACAGAAATGATTGTTAGTTTTACCCATGGTTACTCAGAAATTACTTTATGCCTTATTGCATTAATTTATTTAAATTAAACAAATCTGTTGTGTGACAGATTTTTTTAAAAATCAAAAATAGACCAATAAAAAATGTTAAATTATAACACATTCATTAAGTTTGTTAATTGTTTCTTGGTACATTAATATATTAAAATTAGATACAAATTATTTGTTTTAAACCTGTTTGCATGTTATTAATGTAATATAGAATCTGGAAAAAAAAAGTTTTTTTTTTTTTTTTTTTTTTTTTGGTCTATTACTTTCAGAGAAAATTTGAAATAGGTAGATATCTTGATACAAAATAAAGCAATTTGCACTGAGAATTTATATATTAATTTTATTCAAATGCATTTTAGGTTTTAGAAGTTCATGAGCAAATGGAAAAAAGCCTAGAAAGTGATCTTGAATCTGAAGAACTTGCTGAGGGAGAAAAAGCATTGGTTCGTGAAATGTGCAATGTAAGACTACAGAACATCAAATTTTTAAAATAATAGTAAATAGTATATTGGTTAAATATAGTGATGGTCTGAAAAATTTTTAGTATGGCAGTGAAAAAGTAACTATTTGCTTTTTAATATTTCCTTCAAGCTAATTATATTCACACAAATATTCCTTCTTCAATATTAAACCATCTCTTCTGGAATTCTTCATTATAGCTGCAAAATAGCTTTGTATAGTTACTTTCAGTTCATTAATAACTGAATGAGACTGACTTTCAAAAAAAAATGTAGAAATTATAGGTAACTTGATCTTTTAAATAGGATTGTTATTTCAGATTTTCATAATATAATATAGATCTTTTTATTTTTCTCACTATCAAAACATCTTTATGCATTGTTCTGACCAATAACTTTGTCTGATACCACATTGCTTATGAACTTTTGTTTAATCCTGTTGAAAAATGAAAAGCTTTTAGTTTTTACAAATAAGATATTGAATAAAGTATCCATAAAATCACAAAACATCAATGTCTTTCTTTTAATAAAATCAATTTATTTTAATAAAACTCATTGTCATCCTTAGATCAGAACAAAAAACATCTATTTAAATTTCTGTTTGTAGTGATATGTAATAATTAATTACAGAGTTGTCCTGAATAATAAATGGATACATAAAATCTTATACTTGTCTAAATTATCCAAAGTTAAATTTTTATGCAAATTCATTTATTAATCTGCTTTGACTAATTGTAGTAATCATCCTTCAAAACCTTTTCACATGCAGATATTAAGGCCTGGTGTTTCAAAAATATTAATCATTTTCATGAAACTAAGTCATAAATTTGCATCTGTCTTGTTGCTGATATACATTATGGGCTTATCCCTGTGGATAAAAATTGGTATTTTCATAGATAACTCAGTTTACTAATAGAATAATTAAGAAGCATTTACTAAGCTATGAAAGATTTTTGTTTGACATCAAATCTTTTTCAAAGGGTTTAAACTGTATTCAGTTTATTTCACTCAGTAACATACATGCAGATTTTAATTAAAAGAAGGATGGAGGGTGGGGGTTTGTAGATATTTCAGTTACTTATGGAAGTTTAATTTTCCTTGCATTGAATGTAATACAAAAGTCTAAAACTTTCTTCTTTCCCAGGCAACATCAGGTATAATCAGCTAGTATATACATACAATATATATATATATATATATATATATATATATATATATATATATATATATATATATATATATATATATATATATATATATGAGTTATTTTTAAACCTTCAGAAAATGCTGTTTATAATGTTTTTATTCACAATTTATTTTTAGTTTGATCACTCAAAAAACTTTAGATGTACATTTTTCAAAATTAGCTTTCATCAAATAGATTTATCTATCTTATATTAGTTTTTAAGCATTTTTAAAAACTTAATTCTGAAATATTGTAGGGTATTTATCGAACATGCCTTGTATGGTTCATAATCATTAAAATATGTTCCTCAGGAAATAGGATTTATGCCGTTATGTCATGTATTTCAAGTAAGTCCTTATAAAAAATTGCTTTGGTCCTTAGAAAGTCCTTGATTTTTGTTCTGGAAAAAGAGCGTCAACCCTGTAAATAATCCTTCTAATTTCAGATTTTTATGAGCTTTTATATTAAGAATGAAATAAATGAATATTTAAATTACAAACAAGTTTATTATTAATGTTTTGATTTATCTTTTCTTTCTCCTAAGGTTGTTTGGCGCAAACTTGAAGATGGCCCTGCATAATTACTCTTAAGCAAAAAGATGTATGCAACTACCAATGTATATTTAAAAATATGTAGTGTAACTATATTTGTACAAATGAAATTATCTATTTTTATATTGGGGGATTATTTCCAATGATAAGTTGTTTATTTATTTTTTATGTATATGCATGTATATATATTCATATCATTTAGAAACAAGTACATTTTCTTGTATAGTCTTTTCATATGTAAGAAAGGAATCTCATCTTTTTACAAATGTTGCATATTTAATGTCATTTTATGGGTGTTTTTCATTGTTAATAAGAATTTGTTAGATTTTTCCTATTGTGATAGAGTTGTTAGATGAATATTGTTTTGTTAGAATTATCATTATTTGCTTATTTTGATCAAGGATAATTAGATTTTATTTTTTTCTTCATTTACAACTTTTATATAGTTATATAAAGGCTTCACATAAAGTTATATGTTTGGGAATTAAATGTAAAATTTTTTTTATTGCATGTTATTTAAAAAGAAAGGTTTAATATCTTATTTGCTTATGAAAGTAATTCATATTTTATATATATTTTTAATTTTTTATAGTACTAAAGACATTTTATATTCATGTATGAAATGTTTCATGAACCACCCCACAATTTCTATGCAAGATTTTGAATTATGGATATGTGATAAAAGTAGAAAAATATATTTGTAAGAATAAGTAAGGTATAACTTTTGTAAGCAACTGGAGAAACACATAAGATTGTACTCAAATTTATACAGAAGGAAAAAATACCTTACAATATTTTCCTTTTTTTAAATAGTGCCTTTTTATAAAAAGCCATAATTTATTTTCTTTTCCTTTAAATAAATGAGTGCTTTTTATATGATAATTTTATAATATTCTTCAAAAGTATATAAAGAATAAAGATTACATTCATATATATAAAGATTACATTTTATTTATAATATACAGTATGGAGAAAAATAATTTGAAATAAATTTATATATAATGTTAACCATGTAGAATATATTATTCTCTATTTTATGTAACTCAATTAGAATTACTTTTAACTGCACATAAATTTTTCCTTACCTAAAATTCTTATTAGGATTTTTTTTTTTCTCAGCAGACTACAATTTTAGTAAATCCAACCAGGCAAAGGCCTTTGCCATTTTGTTATTTAACAATGGTAACTGACAATTTTCCAATAAAAATTTGTTATAGTGTAGGATAAATTTATTTTAAATATAAACATTCCAATTTCCAACAATATTATAACTTTTTTTTTTTTTTAATTTCTGTGCTAGGACAGAATATTATCTCTTAGTTCTAATTTATAGAGATTGGAAATAACATATTTACAATGATTAGAATTGCTTTGGTAAAACAATATTTTTGTAAAAAATTTTATATATTATGCCTTTGCTTGATTTCAGTGTCAATTAAATTATTTTTATAAAGTAAAATTTGAATATGATTACTGTGTAACAAAATAAAATATCGCTGGTATATATTATTCACATTTTTGGCAAAATTAAGAAAATGAAGTTTCTTTTTAAAAATAAATACTTGATACAGGTTGCTTATTTTTATTCTTCACATATTTCTAAATTAATTCTGATTTTATGATATGACTCATAAAAATTAATGCTGAAATAGACATTTGAAATTTTAATTGATATTGACAATCTGTGTTTATTCATTGTGTTAAATTTATATATGTAAAATTTATGCTTGAGACTGATAACCATAAATGCAAGGCAGTCTGTTATTCCAGCCACTGTGTACCTCTAGCATTGATAATGCATTTTGTTCACATCAGCAAAACAGCTGTCTGCATTCAATATTTTTCTATTTGTGCCTTGTACATGTTTGCTTTGCATTTATTGCTACATTCTGGTAGAGAAAAAGTTTTGTCATAATGAACCCATGATATTGCTTATGTTGTATAAAAATATTATGTACTTTAGGTTGTATATAAAATGTTGATATTTTAATTTGTTCTAATTAGTTAAAATATACCATTATTTTCAGCATTGAAATGTACTTCTCATTTTACTTTTAATAATGCTTGTTACAGTATTAAGTTAATGTTTTTATATTTCTTGTTAAAGTATGTGGATATTTTTAGTCTATAATTTTTGGTATCTGTATTCATTTAGCATGATACCACTACTAAAAATGAGAATGCAAGTATTCTGTCTTTGCATTTTTTAAACTGTGCATTTGATTGTTGTACTCATTACTAGATCTGCCGTCCATTTTCAGATCATTGCAATAAAATTTATTGTAGTTAGTAAATTTTATATTTCTGTTAGAACTCTCCAATTTTAAAGCTCTTGGCTTTATAAAAGCTTAGATCTGCTATCTATTTTTTATATCATTTTGATAATCTTTGTTGACTTGTACCAAATGTTTGTTTTCAAACACATACTTATAGATGTGTGTAATCCGTCCTTTATAGTGCACACGCCAGAGATATTTTTAAAGGGAAATAGCCCATATTTACTTATCTGATGCTATAATCAGCAACAATTAACCTCTTGCCTTATGAATCGAGCGATGATTGTGTGTGCCACTTTCGATGAAAGCTTTTCTCATGCGTCGTGACCAGAAGTAGTTTCATCACTAACTAAATTTTGCATACATTTTTTTACATGACAAACTGCAATGCTATCTTCAGATGTATCCAAATTGGTATCTGTTTCAGTTTCTAAGGTGTAATTAGGACATTTTCCAGCATCGTTATTAGTATCAATTGTCCTTTTTGCCATTAGGTTAAATTTTAGATTTTTTTAAGCACCAACAGTTAATTATTTATTACATATAATATAATACTCTATTGCAATTATGCCAGAATAAATGACCAAATCTTATATTGCAACTGTAACAAACAATAACACAAAAACAAAAACTTTATCACCTAAAAACAATAACATGTCTCATACAAGCTTTTCACCTTTTGGCCAGACAGAATCATCATGTGTGTGATACGAAGTTCTCATTTTAGGCACAGCAGTACGATCATGTCTTCCATACGTTGTTTTAAGGCAAAGGGTTAAGCACTGTTCACTGGAATTAAACAGTTGTAAAATAGACCCCATTTTCACTTCTGTATATTATATGATTATAGACAGCAGACATGTGAATGCATTAAGATTATGGAAGTGTATCCTGCTCATATATAGGAGCAAGACTCCTGTGCCGGAACCTTCAGCAAACTGACAGAAATGGCAGAAAAGCTATGTTTAGTAAGCTATTTAGAACTAATGATTCAAAATGAAAGATATTAAATGTTGGCATAATAAGAAACTTATATTTATAGTTCTAAATGGGGCTTTTCTTGTAAAGCAAAAATGAAATTCAAGTTTAACAGCTTTATCTTTATAGGAAAGTTGTGGTACTATGTGCTTGGGAGAAAAGGAGTGAATTTTATGAATAATAATATTAAAATGACATTTAATTTACAGAGATAGAGGGGAAGATATTTTATACATGTGTGTGTATTATTTACATACATTATAAAATGTTTAAAACAAATTCTGTTCTGAATATTAACAATAAAAAATTCAAGATTTGTTAAAAAACGTAATTGTCACATCTGCTAATTATTAAAAGGTTATATATTAATCTTCAAAGCTTGTTTGTCTATTTTGATTTTATTATTCAGAATGATTCATTGAATTTGAAACTACATTTTAAAAACCATAAAAAATATATTTGAGCAGGAAAATTTTTAATTTAGAAAATTAATATAGTTTTAGAATTAAAATACATTAAATTCAAAATTAAAATTGGCAAAAAGTACTTCACAGATACTTGTTAATAAATAAAACTTTGCTTAGTAGTAATATTTTATTTCAGAAATATGTATTGCTAATACAAATAATTTAACAAATTGCCTTATACACAATGATTATAAATTGTAACTGCTATGATCATTATGAAAATATTAAAACTAAATATTCTAAATTATATCTGTTCTTAATGTATTCAATAATTGTATGCTTCTACTTGCTTGATAACTGTTCTTAATCATTAGCTTTGGCTGTTGTTTCAATGAGCTAGAGAGGGGGAAAAAGTAAATATTTGTAATTATTTTACAGACTGAGTTTATCTTACCTGAAGTACAAAAAAATTAAAAACGGTCCATTTTGCATAGTTTGATAAATATGTTGAACTAAATCATATGGAATAAAAGATGTTTCTTATATTAAGTTAATAATTTGAAACACTAAATATATTGGTTATCGAATGCATTATATAAAATATAAATTGAATAAATATAGGCAAATTATATAAGTTTTATCTGACTTTTGTAACTGTGCTATCAAATACTGCCACCATTTTCTTAATTTTAAATTTACATGCTGTTCATGAGCAATTGTATTGTATAATTTGCATGTATAATTATTTGACAATAAAACATATATAAAGTATAGCATTCTTATTGTGTAATACACCAAATATAGTTATAGAAATGTTTTGGAAATCTGATAGGAAATAAGAAATACTCCACCACATATCAGTGTATTATTGAAACAAAGTTTTCAAGATTTCAGTAATAATAATGTAATAGATAATATCTTGTCTGGAAGTTATTCTGATTATCTGATATATATATTCTAATTATATCCAATGTTATCCAAGTTATTTACATAATTTCATTTTGAGTTCATTCAGACCTTTTCAAAATATAAGTACTTTTAACATGTTAGCTGCCATGAGACACGTATTTCCTCACTCAGTTTTCAGTGAGTTTAAACCTCGAGACATGGGTTCCATATCTAGCCATGTGTACTGTCAGGTGGGTCTTGCTGGCTATTTTACCATTAGTATTTTGAAACTAGATTGCCTTAGAGACCAGAATGTGTATTTGACCCCAATAAATATGATTGTTTTATTGAATTGTTTTGATATCAATGTGAAATGTCATACAAATGAGTGAATTATTTTATTGTATGTTTATCAATCAGATTATTGCCTCAGAAAAAACAAGAAAACTACAGAAACATTGCTTAATTTTTATAGATGTATTAAAAAAACATATAACTAAGGAAAATTCATTCACCAACTTATTTCTTTGTAACTATATACACTTTGGTGAAGCAAACGAGGCAATAGAACTTGTTGCATTGTATGCAATAAAACTTTGGTCTTGAAGTAATTTTCTATGATGTGGGTCTTTTTCATACAATTCCAATTACAAGTAATATTAGCACAAAAAATTACTTAGCTAAGAGGAACAATTTTTTTGTAGCAGCTATGTGTTAATATCTTTAGAGTTATTACACATATAAAATTTTGTAGATAAAGTAATGTCATAATTTTAATTTAAAATACATAAACATTAATAATGTCAATGAATTAGATTAAATGCTAAAGCAAGCAATAAAAATATACCACAAAGTATAAAATTTTTGAAGGAGACTTTTTGCTACTTAAATTAAAATATTTCATAAGATAATAAAGCAAATATTTTTCAAAAATATCATTATTGAAATTTAAAAGATTATATATATTTGAATAGAATCTTATTTTTAAGGGTAATTTAGTTCTCTTCATCTACAGAAGATTAAGCTCATAAGTAGAAATATGCTATGTAATATGTATAATAAAGTTTATTTTTTGATAAATTCCTATTTTGTGTAGTTTGTGTCAATCAAATTATATTTCTGTTATTTGTTTCAGGGAATGCTGGCATTAAAATTTACAAACAACAAAGCTATACTTATTCGTTTTATGCGTTTTTAAAGTAATCATTACAAATCATTAAATTTCCTTTTAAAAATTCAAGTTGAATAAGAGTGATTATTATATTGACTGTTTTATAATAAAAATAAAAGTGTTTTTGAATGCTTTTTAATGCTTAATTTTTCTAAGTGTATATTTTTTTACTTAATTTTTTTTATATTGCAATTTTATTGATGTAGAAGTTTGGTAAAAACTATCTTTGAAAATATTTAATTAAATTGCTTAGTAAAATGTAATAAAGCTAATAATAAAATTTGAAAATCCATATTTTAGAAATTAAATTTTAATTTAAAATTTGGTGTTAATTTTCATAGATTTTCATGTATAAAAAGCACATAAAAATCAATCGTTCTCAAGTTTAAAGATGCATTAACTTTTGTATAAGTTTTAACTATCTATTAAAATATGTGTGTGTATATATATACATATAAATATGTATATATATATAGAGAGAGAGAGTGGATGCTATAATTAATCCATTCTTGTCAAAATTGTAATTTTCAGCACTTTAGAAGTACATTTTGTATATTTTATTAATTTTTAGGGAGTTTCTTATCAAGTGAACTGTCATATTTGTCTATAAAACAGTCATATAAATTTGTGTTACTGTTATGAATTTGTATAAACTATACACACATATAACAAAGGATTTATAGTATAACCAATGAGTTCTCAACTTGATTTTATCTTCAATGCAGTTTACATATAGCAAGAGAAAAAGTCAATACCATTTTAATTTCCAGCGTTAAAGTTTATACAAAATACAATTTAAATAATCTTTCAGTTACTTCATTTTTTTAGCATTAAATCTACATATAGTTAATGTACTATCTAACTAGCAAAATAAAAATGCTTTCTACTGTAGTAGGGTTCAAGTAAAATTTTGCATGAATATGTAAATTGGCAGTATAATACTAAAAACAAATTATCTTCTATTCTAATAACAAATATGTAATCCTATACAGCTGTAAATAAAAACATTTCGCTAAATCTTTGAATGTAAAAGACATTGCAGATTTTATTAAATTTATGTATAGCATCTAAAAATATTATAATATGTTAATTTCCCAGTGTAGACCTTTTTCTACTAAGTTTATTTTAAATTCTTTAGTAATTTTTTGGTTAAAAATGAAACTTGATATCTATATTTTTATAATCTTACTATATTAACTTGTTAGTATTATAACAAAAATGATCTATTCTTGAATAGTAGTCTATGGATTTTATTCATATCTGATAACATATATTCAAATTTGGTACTATCTTGATAGTTGAAAAAACCATTAGAAGGGAAATTCCTATCAAAGATTTTTTTTTTAATTATAGAATATTGGAATGCTTTATTGTGTTATAGATTGAACAGCTCATGGACTGTAAGTATTGTATACTGACCATCCACATGAACTGTCATTATAACATTAGGCTTTTAGTCCTTGAGCATATGTGTATTAACAAAGGCTATTGCTTGAGTGTTCTTGCAGTGGGTATTAAAAGAGTAGCTAGAATCTATCATGCCTTGGACACCACTTGCAGAGGGCATCAAATAGTTTGTTTTCATGGAAAGAGGTTACCAAAAAGGTATTGTGCCCTGGGTGCCAGTTATGCTCCCTATACCACTGGACAGATAGACACACATACATGCTCTTTTAAATATATAGATGAAATCTCCAGTTAAGGTAACTTGAAAGCTATATAGTTAAATATCTATAAAACTTTCATGAAGAAGACAACTTTAAGATTTCTAGAGCAAATAGGCCACAATAGTTCCTGCATATATTTACTTAAAAGGCTAAGTTTAACCTGTAGTTTTCTTTTACTGAAACTTTTTCATTTCATAACTTCCCCCTCTAAGGTCCTGTAAATAGTGATATAGCAAAGGGAAACTCTGTCCAGTTTGACTGCCCTCCCACTCTCATTAATTTTTATTTTTTTACATTATTGTGTTTCCTAAACTGTAGCTAATTTGACAAAGTTCAGTTGTCAAATTAATAATATACTGCAAAGTTTGATGACACCACACAACGTGATTGACACCGATTCCTGGTCACCTGTGCTTTACTTCCAATGCACATTTTTGTTGCACGATTTTACTAATAGAGTAAGCATAAAAATTGTGTAATCCTTAATACATAAAATAGATATATCATGGTAAAAATGTGAGATTATCCTGGTTATATGTTTTACATTTAAAAACACATCTCACCTAAAAATGAGCTTAAAAATATTCTCGATTAAGTTTTTGGCAATTTTTAATTAAAAAAAATTTTTATTCTGCTTTTCTTAAAAGATGTTTTGTTTATTTTTACATTCTTATTTATTTTTTATTGACATTCATATTGTCTTCTCAATGCCATGATGAATACAGCCAACATAATCAATCAGTAATACCAAAGAGCAAAAGTCTCCAATGCTCCGCGGATGTATATTATTCAATCTATAAATTTAAGTAATGAAAAACTGTTTTGCATAAATGAACTATTTTATATGACGGGTCCTAGTGATGTTGCCGTTGTTGACAACTCCCTCCCCTCCCCCAAGCTTTAAATGCACTTTAAAATAATCTTTTATCTAAAAACAGTATTATAGTAGAAAAATGTTAATTTAAAATTTACATAATTGAATTAAGACAATAATATTGCTTTGAATTTGCAAAAAATTGTTTTACTAAAAAACGTTTTTTTTTTCTTTTGATATAGCAATGCACAGAACCCTGTAATATGGCCTGTTATGATCATTTGAAAGAGATTGTTTATTTCTACTGAAATCGATGATGCTGCTTTTTTATGTTAATTATCAGATCATTAAAATGCAATGTTGAGAAAAATAAGCATTTTCAACACACCCTTCTTTTTGCTGTAAATCACGGTTTCAAGACAGCAAAAACTGCTCGTGACACGTACGCTCTATATGGAGAGGGATCCATAGCTGACAGAATCGCATGTGATTGTTACGTCAAGTTTAAAAATGGAAATTTAGACCTCAAAGATAAGAAATCAGTGCTGGTTTCCATGAGTTGAAGCACTGACGAGCAAAATATCAACTTAAATTGTGACTCTAGTTTTGTTGTTGTCACTTATGCTGAACCCATGATCAACGCGTCTGAACGTTTCCCATCGAGTTAAAATTCTTCTGTATAGAAGTCTGAGAGCATTTTCTCTGATTGTTTACTTATTGTTTGACTTGAATTTTCGTGCAAAAGTGGGTTTGATCACTCTTCATCGAACTCAAATGTACGGTCAAGCGGTGCATCTTGTAAGGTCAAAATTTTTCCTTTTTAACTCGTCATTCCAATCCCGAGCGATTCTTTCCGCTATAATACCCTCTCCATACACAGCACAAATATACCACGAGAAAAATCACACGAAAGTTTGCCAACATTCGACAGCGACTTTCGGGGAGTGATGTCAAATAAGGAAGGGTTCATTTAAATCCCAAACAGAGAGTCAGGATCCTAGAATCCCAATATCCTGGATCAGTGATATAGTGGGCAGAAACCAGCGATGGGGCCTTTTGAAAACCCCGAATGATTTCATAAAATTTTCTACGTTCATTAAACGGAAGAAATCTGATAAGAACACAAAATAAAACTACTAGAAATTACATTAAATAGGCTCTTAAATTTGTTTATTTTTATCATTTTTATGATATTATCAATGAAAAAACTGTAAATAAAGATATAAATTAAAAAATCATTACTTTTTGCTTGAAAACAAACAATTAAATCGTATAGTTATCGCTCAATGACTTCTATAGAGTACTCGTTGTTTTCCCTGGCTGTTTCTTCTGTCTAGGAAATTTGCGATTGAATTAGAAATAGCTATGACTCAGTGATCAGTGATGGAAAAAAGGCTTGCCGAATATCTACTATTACGAGTGGATCAGTGTTCGATTCTGTTCGATAACACAGTTAAATTTCATATCGAATGTTACTAAGAATTCGAATAATTTAATTTCGGTATCGCTAAGAGGCGTCTTGATGGATCTTTAAGTTATGAAAAATGTGTTTGTGATGTAGTTTATGATAGTAAAATGGATTATTATTTCTGATCGGATAAAATAAAGAGTGAAATTAAACATGCTGCTCTTACTGGATGATATTCACAAAAAGCATCTTGAACTTTTAAAAGATGTTGACAATAAAGGTTTTTACAAAATTTTAGCCGTATCAAATTATAACTTGATAGAGTTTTCTGGTTTTAATTAATATAAAAGCATAGTTATGTCTTCAGTAATTTGTATTTCGCGTATACATGATTACTTAATATTTATATATATCTCTCTTTTTCTTTTTCAAAGTGGTGAAAGAATTCTGCCGCATCTCCCTCGATCATCTAAAGAAAGGAAGTACCAATAGTAAAGTGTATCAAAGTGCAGCACGTAAGGATTTCCTTGAAATCATGTTTATATATGAATCATTTATTTTAAGTGGCTTTTTTTTATCTTTTTCGAATTGCCTCTAATTTATTGTTTTCATTAAAAGACATTCCAAATATGCTTAGTATGGTTTTTCATATACATTCATGTTTAATTCTAAACAGCAAATACTGATACAAGGGTCTTTGTAAATCAATGAGAATGAACAATTTAAATTATAATAATTTTCAAATGAGAAATATTATGTGAAAATGGGTAAGGAGGATAAAATAACCTCCATGAGTATTAATGAGTGAATAATGATTAAATAATTTCTCAAAAATCAGACTTTTTGAAAATGAGTAACTAGTTTTGGACTAGTCTGAAGTGCTCCTGCTAAATATCATTTCATGGGAAGTATTTAAGAAATACAATTTTTTATGAATTGTTTGCGTCAATTCCTGAAGTTGTAGTTCTAGAGGGAACAAAACAGGCTTCATACCAACTATAGTAATGCCAAGAAAAGGATTATTAATGAGAGTTTTATTCAAATTAACAGCTATTTAAATTATTTTATTACTATTTAGAAATTAACAAGTTACAGTCGAACTTCGATAACTCAAAGTCCCAGGGGACCCCCTAAAATATTCGAGTTATCGAAGTTACTTACCATTCCTCTCAACTGGGACTTTAGATGGGTTGACATGGTTTAAATGGTTTGATATGTGCCATAATACTATAGTTGTATGCATTTTAGTTTTTTTATAGCCTATGTAAATAACAAGAGAAGAATGAATTCAAAAGGTTTAAAACTCAAGAAATTTGGTCTCATTACATATTAATTAGTATACATACCATGTAAATCTCATTTGAAAAAAGCAGTTATTTTTAAGGTTGTTGGCATTCACAAAGTCACCTAATTTTTGAACACAGTATTTAACTGTGTAAATAGGGTGTTGTCTGTACCTTTTATGGTCTCTAAGATGCGAATAGCGTCCTGTGCGTGCTCGTGACCTTTGAGAACCTTCGTTCTCGAAGGTCACGAGTTGACTGGCATTCGAAGTTTTGAACAGAATTGTGTTTTTTACCTGGGAAATCTATCACAAAAACTTTGACTTAGAAGATGTTCATTCGAGTTATCAAGACAGTTTTTTAAAGAAGAGTATAGAAATGATTCGGGACTTGATTAAAAGTTCGAGTTAGCGGATTATTTGACTTATAGGAAGTCGAGTTATCGAAGTTGGACTGTATTTTCAATGAAGGTCTTATGTGATTAATTCGGATATTCATTTAATATAAAGTTATTATTCTAATAGAATATTATTTTGAAATTTTTTATGGCTTACTACTATGGAATATCTTTATAAAGTGAAGAGATCAATGGTTATCATTTCCTTTTTTATAACTCCATGTTATAATTAGTGTATAGTTACATAAAATTCTGATTACAGAAGTTTTAACAGTTTAATATTCATTGTTAAAATGAAAATATTTATTTAAAATATATTTTAAATTAAACTGTAAATTAAAATTCTATAATTTTACATGCTTCTTCTCCTTTTATAGAGAGACTGAATGTGGAGCCAGAGGCTGTACAAAATGCAGTTATTGGTATCATGCATTTATATACTGAGGCATCAAAAATTATGGTATGGATTAATTTTCTTCACATGTTAATATCATTTGTATTTCTTCATAAGTTAATGATGCACATTTTAAAACTAGTCTCAAATATGTATAAAACATAAATACAGCATGTACATAAATACTACAACTTTTAATTTTAATATACAGTAAAACCTCTCTGAGCAGCCACCCCCACCGTACCGAGAATATTTGGCTGCTTAGAGGGGATGGCCGCTCTGAAGGGTTTTATTTACTATTATAAGATAATTACTATAATGCATAATATAAACAAATGTGACATATATTCCTTATGTAAATGAAATTTAAAGCTTATCTAAAGAGAAAATAGTATTTTATTTCATACTTCTTTACATTTTTTTAAAAAAAGGCTACAATTTTACTGTTTGTTCTGTAGTCTTCGTACTCCTTGAAAATCAAATTCTTTTCTTTAATGACTTTGTTGATTTTATTCAGCTAACTTTCTTGCTGATTTGCCATTCTTATATTATATTGATATCATAACTAACCTTTTGTGGAACCCCCAGTATTTAGTTCCCAAGCATGATTGGTCCTCATTTTGTCTACCCACTGAAGGGATTTAAGACTGAGTCAACCTTGTCCAGCCCATGGATTGAACCTCAGACATGTGTTGTGGGAGCACAAAGTGCTACCCCAATGCCAATGGACTTGTAATTATAGGCCCTGTCATGGATAAATGAATAGAATTATGCTGTCCAAAAGGGTGAAATCGTGGGACTTGAATGTTTTATCAGTAAATCTTCTTCTTCATAAGCATAACAACCTATTATAGGTCCTAGCTGCCTCGACAGCATGATTCCTCCAACTCAAATGGTCTAGAGCAACTCTTTTCCAGTTGTTAATCTTCAAGGATTTGAGGTCAATTTCAACATCGTCTAGCCATCTTGTAGGTGGTCGTCTTCGGGTACGGGATCCCTCAGGGTTTTTAAAAGTATACAGTTTAGTAGGGTTGTTATCTGGGGTTCTCCAGATATGTCCAAGCCATCTCAGTCTATTACTACGAATGACTTGCGTAAACCGAGGCTCTTTGTAAAGCCTAAATAGTTCAAAATTAAATCTGGTTCGCCAGCACCCCTGATTGTTTACAGGTCCAAAGATAGCTCTTAGAACTTTTCTTTCAAAGGTATCTAGGGCACGCTGGGTGTCCAGGTTTAATACCCAAGTTTCGCTGGCATATAGTAGCACAGGAAGTATAAGAGTCTTGTATTTATCAGTAAATAGGGGGTTAAAAATTCATAGGAATAACTGTTAGTGTAAGTGTGTTGAAACACTGACCCAGCCTAAGCCATCCAGATCAACTGCTAGTGTAAATACCTATATATTTTAAAACTTTTGTTTGAAAAAAAGATATATGTATATTCAGATGTGTCCTTAATAATTCTTTTATTTATTTATGAATTGATATTTCATGTGTCAAATTTTTTTTTGTCTAGATCCCTGAATTAGAATTTCGAGATTCCATCATTGTTTTGGGTTTCAATGAAGAATGCCAAGAAGAGTTAGTTAAAAATTATCTTGAAAATCAAGAAGAAATCAGAGCACTTTTAACAACATTAAATGTTAAGATACCTCATTATCATAATTTAGAATGGAGGCTTGATTTACAGGTATTGAAAATGAATTTATATAATTTATTTTTTAACCATAATGGATTTTGTCTGTGGAGGAAACATGATTGCAAAATAAAATTTACTCTATATGTAAATGCATTCTATTGTATGCTCTTTCAAAGCATTATACTTTTCATGTATTTTCAAAAAAGTACTCAATGTTACATTCATTAAAGAGTGTTAGACCAACCCAGCTAGCAACATTATGATAGACAAATGTTCTATTGCATTTGATAAGCCAACCCCTGTATGGTGCATGGCCAACTAAAGGCCAGTAGTTGGCTGTTAGTTGTTTCTAACAGAATGCTAACATTATGATAGGATGTACCAACTGAATTTAATAATGAGTTAACTGAATGCCAACATACTGGATGAGCCATCTTAATGCTAATAATTATAAATTCTTATTCACAGTAAACTGTACAACTGCATCATACTTTTCTCCAAGTCTTGATTAAAAAAAAATGCAGTTTCTTAAAGTAACTCAAAAAGATATGTAATTCTACATCACGTTTTGTGGATGTATATCACATCACATCACATCATCAGTCAGCCACAAGCATACATAAAAACTATAATTATAATTTAGCTAGAAACTGCACCTTTTCTCCAAATTTCTACTACATGTAGAAAGTGTGATACAGTTGTACATTTTCCTGTGAAGGCAAGAATATGTTCTATTGCATTTTTAACCCAAACATTATTCTTAAGGTATCTGTCTACGTTTGGAGAACTTTTTTCTTTAAACGTAGAAACTAGTTCATGTTTTTACATTTTTAGATTTATTTTTTATTATCATAGAGAATTGCACTTAAAAAGTTATTCCTGGAGAAATTTTTATAAAATTTCTTATAAATGAAGAAAATTTAGTAAAAAAATCTTTTTTTCAAAAGGTCTAATTTTTTAATAAATTAAATTATCTCAATATTTTTTGATGCAACACATTTCTTATACATTGGACTAGTGAATCACCTAAAATCTTAAATCTTTGCTTAATTTACATTTGGTAAAAAAATTTTGTCTTTCAAAATCATACACATTGAATTTTTAACGAATTTTCATTACCTTATATCGAACTGTGAGTGTAATATCATTAAAAGTTAACCAAATTTAAAGCTTTTGGGTCATTTACTAGTAAATACTATCTAAAGCATTCATAATAATTTTCAACAAAATATTTTAAGAACTTTTTAAGAAATCACATTTCAAGATTTCATTATTTTATTAAAAATACCGTTCTGAGAAAAGCACATTTTTAAGTTTATGAAAGCAACTTTAACTATTAAAAAATTAAAATCCATGTTTAAAATTCCCCACACTTTTTTGCTTCAAAACTTTCTAATTGCCAAGTTGCTAATTATTAAAAATACTAGAAAAATGCTTAAACTAATCTTCATGAAAATTTAAAAAGTTTTCTCTCCAAAAATGCTCTTTAAAAGGCTTAAAATTCACAACTTCTGGTTCTGAAGCTGCTACTTCCAATTTGTTTTCATAGCTGTTACTGGTGTTTAAACAGCTGTAACTTTTCTTTAATATGCCATAGAAAAACAAACACAGATTTAGAAGCCTAAAAGTTGAAATTTTACAACAGAGAAATAAAAAAAAAAAATTTATGATTTTTGGCAAAAAATGACATTTTTAACATAGACGGATACCTTAAAGATTGCAGCAATCTTGTGGTAAACAGCATTAGCACTGAAGTTTATAGTTTATATGCAACTTTCTCATTTGGCAGTGGTTCTGCACATGCACATAACTATAGGGGTATTCCTTTTGTGTGTTTTAGACAGTAGTGTACCAATATTTATGCAAAAGGCATAAATTGGAATGTTTTTATGTTGGGCTAAACGATGGCCAACATTGAAATACTTCATTTGGCTAACAAAATATTTGCTAACTAAATACTGCCATTTCATTTTCCTGCTTCAATGTACAGCCAACTACTAATTTGTGGCTAACAGACATTCAATGTTTCTGTGCTAGCTGGAAAAATAGTCCTATCGAAATCATGTAATTTTTTAAAGCCACATTACTAATACTAATACAAAGATTTATAGTTGTTATTGTCAAAAACTTTATGAAAGGAGCTTAACTTTGAGTCCTGATAAAGGTTTGATTTATTTGTTACTTTCTTTTTCATAGATAGTTAGGTAGGTTTATGATACTCTTATAATAACACATATACAGTATTGAATGGATGAATGACAATTGCTTACCACAAATAAAAAGAAAATATGATGCCTTATTAATTGTCTGATGAAACACTGATAATTGGAAGCAACATATGATATCCAGAGATTACTATAAAGTAACATATTATCTAATTGTTTTTTCAGAAAATATAGTAACAATTATGACTAGTTATATAAGTAATTTGAATCTTAAACATGTTTACATAAAATTATCAAATATCAAGATAAAAGAAGAGAACAATTTGAATATTTTAATGCTTTGTGTTCTCTTTTACATTTTCTGGGTACTGTGCTTTTAGTTTTTGCATTTCTTCAGGTGCAATAACGTAACAATTCAATAATACTTTTTTTTAAAAACTGTTTCCATTTCTTAAAAACATGTGGTGCTATTTTATTTTTCACTAAATACAAAATATATATTTCTAATGGGAAAACTTTTTATTTAAGCAAAATAAAATACCTACAAATTCATAATAGGTGTGCTACCACTTAAGCAAAAAGTATATCTACTGTGATGTTATTTTATATTATTGTCATTTATATAAACTAGATTTTGTGGTTACTAAATTGGTTTTTTTTGTCTATTAATATTGAATGCTTTTTTAAAAAACATATTTTTGGACAGACATTTACAGGGTTGAGCGATTTAAATCAGTTGATTTTTTTTTAAATCATTGATTTAAATAAATTTTTAAAGCTTTAATTTTTAAAAGAAAACTGTTAGTAATAAGCACAGTAAGAAAATACTAACAACCTAGAGTTGCTCCCAGATGGTTTCAGGAGGCTGCTGCAACCTGCCTGTCCTTGTATTATTAAAATAGCATCTTACCTGCTATTCATTTTTTCTCCCCTATCTCTTTCTTATCTCTCAAGTGAAATGTTGTTTTCGTCTTTTGTATTAAAATATTACTGGCATAGTAAAAATTTCATTATCATACCTTGAAAAGAATGTCCTGACTTTTTAAATATTAAGTGCCTCTAAAAAATAAAAACAAATGCACCCAAAAAGGTAATAAGTATTATCCCCCCCTTGCTTTTATTTATTTATTTATTTTTATGAACCTGAGAAAAATTCTGGAATTTTGAAACGACAAAGCAGCTAAACTTGTTTTTATTTATAAATCATTTAACATTTAACCACTGTCACAAAATAAAAAGTTGGTTGTAAAATTTTCATAAAAAATATAAATTATTGTGATTACTTAACCCTTAGTCTACCCTCATCTTTCTAATAATTCTGTGGTTGAAAGAGTAAAATGTATAAATTAACATGAAGCATCCTTTATTTAAATTATGATATAGATAATTATAACAAGCAAAAAACCCTCTATTGCAAGTAATTATTTTCTACTGATTTATGAATTATTCTTATATATTATATATATTTATTTTAGTTATATGTATTTTTTATTATATATTTAAAAAGAATTGATTTAGACATCTAACTTGAACAATTTAATTTTCTTGAATCAAATATTATACTTAAATATATTTAAATTTAAAAAATAACCTATTTAAATAAAAAAAATCTGATTTAAATAAAAAAAAATCAGACTTTTTTGATTTTTTTTAAAGAAAATCGTGATTTTTATCAATCCTGGACTTTTATTTTTATATACATTTAAATAGATTTTCTGGAAGCTCTTAGATGCATTCATTATTTTGTCTTTATATATCTTAAAAAGGAATTAATACAGTAATGTGTGATTAGAGATTCAATTTAAAAATATATTTGAAAACTGCAAAATGTTATTTTCTTCAGTCATACAGAAATATATTTTTTAAGTTCAACCCGAACTCAAAAATTAAGTTATATTTTATTTTATTTTTTGTAGAGGTTTTTAAAAAAATACTCATTTTGTTGCAATATTAGTTTTTTAATAAATTATATTGTAATTTGGTAACCTAATTTTTAAAATTTTCATCTGTGTCTTACAGATAGCAAGCAGAAGTTTGCGAAAACCTATGGAACCTAAATTCCTTTTCAACCTTCAGCTAGAAAAAGAGTCCAAAAAACAAAATATTCTACTTGAAACTGATGCAACTAATGTTCTTCATTTAACTGAAGTTTTAGAACAGGCCCTCCAAGAAGCTAGATCGCATCATTGTCGAAGAATCATGAGAAATGTCAAATGAGTATTGCTTTTGTGTAGTGTACTGCAAGCAGTAGCACAGCATAGTTTCTACCACCTGGGGTAGATGCCAAATTTGGTACACCTCATCTCTTATAAAATATGATATTATATAATTTATCTTTATAAGATATAGAAATTTCAAAAGTAAGGAAAATATTAAGCTCCAAAGGAGATTTTTTTTTCTAAAAATTTCAAAAATTAGACTTACAAATTAGAAAACAAATTTTACCTGCCAAAATATTTTTGAATTTCAGTTTTAATGAAATATCTTAAAGTTATATTGATGATTTAACCCTCTCAGAATGGATGCATGTGATTTCCTTAGGTATATGATACATCCACCTGATATCTTTAAAAAGTTAATAATAAACCAGAGCTGACCCTAGTGTCTTTGCAATTAATTATATGCGAACCTATACCTGTCAACTTTATAAATTATTGGTAAAATTAATGATTTGGGGTTTAATTTTATGAACTTACAAATAGATAAAAAAATTTTATGATTTTTAGTACCATAAAACTAAAATTGAAAATTTTGATTAGAAGACAGTGGATTTTCACTTTAGTTGTTTGTAAAAATTGAAAAATCTTTAGTTTCAGCAGAAATTTATACAACTGATAAAAAGATGTATAAATATTCTCTTGTGGTATAATTATACATTTGGCATGGCTCTAGCGAATCCAACATTCCTGTATATTGTATTTTGATTGTATATTTATGTCAATTGTTAATGATTTAAAAAATAAAGAACGACAGAAATTAAAACAAATTAATCTTATTTATTAAAATTCCAATTAATATGATTAAAATCAATATTAATAATGAATATAAAGATCTGCTCTTATCCGATTGATATTCAGTTTGAAATAAGTTAATTTTGTGTTCCTTAGATCCAATTTAATTGAAAAAAAATTAACCAATGTTTTATTATGTATAATGAATTCATAAAGATTTTATTAGTTATGATTTTCCAAGAACAGGAAAACATACAATTAATTTTCATTAATTGCAATTACTTGTGCCACTAAATGTCAACCAGCTAACCATCTGATGTTTTAACCTAAAAGTTTTACTGATGCCAATTTTTAAAACTGGAATACATAAAAAGTGGCACCCTAGCTTAAAAAAAGCTTTGTATTTTTTTCAAAAGAAAAGCTGAATTACAATAAAAGAACCTTGTTAAACATAAAAAAAACATGCATTTAAATAAACTACTCCACATATATGGAAAATTGCTTTATTCAAAAACAAAATTTTTGCTGTCATAGGCAGTCAGTCTCCTACCTTGTTCATCAACTACGGCTGGCCTTGCAATAAAAAATATTAATTATTGTGTAAAGCAATTAGTAAGCTTTTTAATAACTAAAAAATAGTACTTATTCTATCTAGCTTTAAAAACAAACGAAAAATGGACTTAAACTCAATGACTTCTCAGTGACACATGTGGCAAGCTTCATAAAAAGGTTAAAAAAACTTGTTAATCAAAAATTGTTTTGCAGTATGGTAAAATTTTTTGTCATTAAAAAAATCATTTTTAGTATCAACTTTGATTTAGATACATATTATAATTCATATTACAATTCATATATATATTCAATATATCTCCTTAATATATTCTATTTTATATTTAACTATAGGAATTTTGCGACCCTTAGCAAAATGCCACTCATGGTAGAGGCTTCTCATGCCTCACCCCCTATGCTATGTTACTGACTGTAATATTTGATTTTTGTGAAGTTTTAATGCTTGCATCCATTTTTTTCTTGTTATGATAAATATCTGTTATCATGGGAATATGTATATTAGATATTTTTGTAAATTTATGTAATAAATCATTCCTATAAACACATTTTCTAAGAATCTAGATTTTAAAGATTTCTGTACTAATCATATTGTAATTTTTTTTATTTCATAAATATTGAGATGACTGCCATAGTACAAAATACTGCATGTATGTTTAAATATTTTACTGCTAGTTGTGGAAAACTCAATAAAATTTTATATTGCAAGTTATTGTTTAAGTTGTAATAGATATAATTCATAAGTTAAGCACTTACCTTAGTTATATCAAAATTCTTGAATACGCACATACATATATGTGCGAGGCACATTCAGAAAGTAAATTTCCCTACTTAAAAGAAAAAAAAGAACTCACACTTTCAGGGACATATTTATTGGCAACAAGTACAGCAACGTTTCAGCTATTTTTTTACATAGCCACCACCAGAATTGAGACACTTGTCGTATTGTGGGATCAACTTTTGTATCCCTCTGTCTTAGAACTTTGCCGCCTGTGAATGGAACCAGCTTTCCTGTCCCAGAACACCACACACATCCCTTTATGTATCGACAGCATCTTTTTGAATTTGGTCCTGACATAAGATCCACTATGACACCAATGCATTGACAGTTGCTTGAATTCCGGGGTAAAGTACGAAATCCAAGTCTCATTGCCCGTGATGGTCATGTCGAGGAACTTGTTGCTGTCATCGTGGTACCGTAGCAGAAATGTCAGTGCTGCTCCTAAGCGTTGAATTTTGTGTTTGGGTGTCAGTTTTGGCTCATAGACCTGGCAGAGCTCATGATGAATTTCAATTGGCAAAATGCTTTGTGCATTCAAGATCATCGACCGAACCTTGCAGGTGGCAGGAGAAGGAATTGGAGTTTTCATTTCAGACCACTGTTATCACGCTACTGGCAGGAGTTGGGAGCTTTCCAGCTGGCATATGATTGGTACGTCATAGATCTGTTATGCATGTGCAACTGACACGGCTAATTACGTTTACTTTAAAGAGGAAAACATCAGGAAACTTACTTTCTGGATGCACCTTGTATATCATGAAACAAAGTACATGAGAGGGGGTTGCAGTATTGATCAGTTGTTATGATAAAGCAAGAGACTGTTTCAGTGATGAAGGATATTTATTGCTACAGTATTGGTTGGATGGGTTGCCACTTTGCTCTAGGGGCAGGATGAATTGTGATCTCTTTGACAATTTAAGAATATGAGAAAATCTCTGTTGAAAAATCTTCTTACAATCATGAAAAATCCCTAAAAAATATGTCTCTGGCAATGTGCATCCCCTTTTTGTTCAGGATTTCCTAAATTGACCACTAGGGCACTATATATGTATTGATTTATATTAATTTTCATTTATTATATTGTTGCATAATTTTCTCATAATAAATATCTTAAAGTGCTTTAATGCTACCAGAAAGAAGCTTTAATTTTTTTAGGGATTTATATTTTTGTAAAAGGACTCAAATCTTAACATAAAGTGGGCTATTAGGCCTTCTTTCATGAGTACTCAATAACATTACTAATAAATATACTAATTAACTTGTGTATAATGTGCAATCTGTTTTTATTAGAAAAAAAATGTGGAAATATTATATTACATGGATAATACACTCCTAAAATTTTATGTTCAAACTATTTTCCAGATTGTAAACCAGTGATGTAGCCAGAATTTCTTTTTTAGGGAGGGCACAAAGTCTTAATGTAAAGTACAGTGAACTTACAATCTTAGAATATTACACACATATATAAAGTACTTACACACATACTTAAATACATCATAAGACAAATCTGCAATGCTGAATGTAATTTCATTATATCTTCAAATATATTTACTACTACAGTGTCTTTTAATTTATGGTTGGAAGTTTTTACCAGGTTTGAATCTGTCTAGTAAATACTGGAGCCTAATTAATTTATGTTCCGTTTTTTAACAGATGAATTTAAACTAAAGTAATTTTATGAATAACTGGGAAAATAAAAAAATATTGAGAAAGAAATTATAACATTTCCTTTTATTTTTTTTTTCAAAAATACATAGTAAGTTTGACATCAAAATTCAAAAATAATATAGCATAATCAGCAATTTATAAACTACCATTTTATAATAATATATTATTTCTTTTAGCTCTTAAGGCCAGCCTATTGTGTCTAGTTTTCTCTTTTCGTAGTAGGAAACTTATCTTTGAAAAATTGCAGTAGGAACTGTAACTATACACAAATTTTGATAAGTTTTAAAAAATATTGCAATCAATACATTGAAAATATTTCAGTGAATGTCCAGACTTCCCTTCCCATGAATCTCCCTTTATGAATATGCTCTTGTTTGAACCAAATGCGTCACAGAACCAGTGAATCATGCTACAGCTTTCTTTTAAAGTCATTCTATAGAGAACTTCATACTTAACAGAGTCCTTCATGCTTATTTTTTTTAGTTGTTATTGGTTTGGGGAGCTTTAATTCCCCTTACGAATAAAGAATTAATCGTTACAAAACGTAACACAAGATTATAATGACTAGAAAAGATTGGGTAACTTACCCATCTCCCAGGGCTGGACACAAGTTGAGAATTATTTGGACACATGGACACCAAGGTTTTCAAAAACTTTAACTTTAATGCGACTCAGATTGAAAGAATAAGCGAATTAGACTACCGACCTTCTCGTCGGGCAATTTTCACCGAAGTGAGTAAATACATAGATTTTCGTGCTAGAAATAAAAAAAAAAAAAAAAACCGCAAGTCTGACTGGCGCCTCACACCTCGGAATTAGAGTTCCGTTTTCGCCCATTGGTCATTTTGGGGATTTGGGCTACTACACTGTCTACCAATAAGTATTTGGACACCTGTGATAGAAAAGAAAAACTAACTATATTGAAAATCAATAGTTGGTAGAGCCTCCACGAGAGGCAATTACAGCGTGAGCCCTCCTGGGGCATACTTTTCACAAGTCTTTGTATTACAGCTAGTGGTTTTGTCTTCCACTCGGCTTGGAGTACACATACAAGTGCCTTCACCGATTTTGGACGGATAGTGCACCCATTAATTCGGCGATCCAACTTGTCCCAGAGGTTCTCGATATTGTTCAGGTCTGGGCCAGACCATTGTATGAACTCCATTGGCACTATACCAAGACTTGTTTAACCTCGAAACATGACACTGGCATTGTCGTCCTGAAAGTAACAGGGGTCCAAAATGTAAAACTCCCACAACGTAGGAAGCACATTGTCATCCAAAATAGTGCAGTAGGCAATCAATGGGGACCAAGGGTCCAGTCCATACCAGGAGAAACACCCCCAGACCATAATTCCATCTCCGCCGAACTTGACTGTTGGCACAATGCATTCTGGCAGGAAACGTTCTCCAGGCAGACGCCAGACCCTACCATCCGAACGGTAAAGGGTGAACCTTGATTCATCGCTCCAAAGAACCCGTTTCCACTGATCTACGGTCCAATTTCGATGTGCTTTGCACCACATTAACCGAGCAGCGCGGTTGGACTTTGTGATCAAAGGCTTATGGGCAGCAGCACGACCATGAAAACCAAGCAGATGTGCTTCCTTACGGATTGTATTCATTGAAACAATACTCCCGGATGCTTGTTGAAACTCCTCGGGGATGAGTGCTATCGGTTGGGTGCGGTTCTTCCGAATTTCTCTGGACAGCACTCGTCGGTCTCTATTTCTCACTTTCGTTGGTCTGCCGACTCGGGACCCATTCCGACAATCACCGCTCACGTTCCACTTCTTAATCACATAGGCCACTGTCGATTTTGGGTACTTCAGATCGCTAGATATGTCCCTTAAAGATCGGCCACATTTGTGATACCCGATAATTATACCTTTCTCGAAATCAGAGAGCTCCGAACTGAGCGGCATCTTGCATGCGACTAATACCGATGCTGTTTCCTACACGATGTTTACCGGCGGAGGCCGTGACGTACCTCAGGACCGCAGATATCGTCATTTGCATAGGTGTCCAAATACTTATTGGTAGACAGTGTATAATTTGTAAGATCACCATGGGAGTTGAAAGGGTATACCTCCTTTTCAAACAGGGTGCTTTACCTCATTGTATTTTCTGTACTATCATCATTCTATAAGAAAAAGAGTTTCGTGACAATGTGCATGTAAGGTGAAGAAGAAATGTAGTTGTACTTTAGCATTCAAGTTGCAAGTAGTATAATATGCAACAAAATGAGAACTGTTTTTCAGTTGAAAGTCAATGATTATTGTTGCTAGTAGTGTTGTGTAAAAGAAATGCAACAGCAACAATATTTCTATTAAGATTTTTAATATTCTCTCTTGAATACTTGCCTTTATTCTTACATTGGGTCATTATCTGAAGTAGTAAAAATTATTCTGTGTATAAAGACCGCCTTCAGATTTTGCTCTAAAATTTTGAATTAAAAAAAAATTGTGTTGTACACGATTAAATATTATATTGTAGTGGCATCTGTGTACAAAGTTTTGGTATTGCCATTGCATGACCAATTTTGTTGCACCTTGAGTCGAAGGCCCATTATCCCTGGTATGCACATAGTTATGTAAGAAACCTTAAACTAATTTGGCCGACACTACAGTATAAATGTAGGAAAAAGAAGAGAGAGGGTAAAAGAGTAGACAGGGAACATAACACCATAAACAAATTCCATAAGATTTTAGGATGGAGTATGTGTTTAGCTGGTTTTATTTATTTATTTAATTATATATATGGCATGGACGAGTCGTTAAGGCATGGAAGACACATTTCATTTCATATATAAAAACTTTATTGTAATCCTTCTGTCCATAGCTATGCCATTTAGAAATCCTTTGTTCTCATAATTTGCCAAGACAATCGTGGAGGATGTTATCAGCTCGAGCTCCCGCTCAGAACTGACTCTTTTGGCCTTGCTACCTAAGCAAAATTACTATGTCTACTTCCGCGTCGACTTCTTCACTCTGTATAGTTCTGCTCGAGGGTGTGTCTCTCACCAATTACGTTGTCGTTAATGAGTTATAACTATTTTTAATTATAACTCGCTTAATTCTCAACACCCATTTTTAAACCTAACACACACACATATATATATATATATATATATATATATATATATGTATGTATATATATATGTATATATATATATATATATGTATATATATATATGTATATATATATGTATATATATATATATATATATATATATATATATATATATATATATATATATATATTGTTATGATTAATTTCAATAAAGAAAATTTTATTTTACCGTTCAAAATTGTTTACATTTTGAATTATATATAGATAGAAACGCCAAAATCATCAGTGCTTGGGGTCTTAAAAAACTTTATTAACGTAAACCTAGAAAAGAAATATCCCTTATATTGATTCATTGGTGATCATTACAGTGGTGAAGTGAGTATATGTGGCACCCGAACATTATTGACGCCTCCCCAAGAAAAACAAATAGTAATATATAATATAGAACAGGTATTTTTAACTAGCGGATCGCATGTAACTTGCGAGGCTAATTTTGCGGCCTGCAAAAGCTTTTAAGAGAAAACATATCCGAAAAATAAATATCAGGCTTTTTTCCGACAACTATAAAGGTACCAAGAAAATAGTGAAATAAAATTATATTATAAAATTAGACTACTTTTTCTACTCGGGAAAACAATACAAGTTTTTCCATCTGTGGCTTAAACTATGCTTTTTATTTCATACTGGTATCTTTGTTCTACTTGAAAAAATTTACGAAGATTGGGTAATTTTGAAAGTTCTGCCCTTTATCATGGGGTTTCCATTAGTGTGGTCCTTGAGATCTTGCAAGCTGGAAGCAGAGACGTAGCCAGAAATTATTTTCGGAGGGGGACCAAGGGAGAAAGACATCTTTATTTCTGAATGGTATTTCAATTGGTGAAAAAGAAAGCATTATATTTCCGGCCAGTGGTCCAGCAAGACTTTTATGGACTGAGTGGTTTTTTTTCTAACTAGTAACTGAGTAGTTTTTTATGGTCATGAACAGCTAGGCAGATAGCACACACACAAACGTGGGACATTGTTTTTGTAAAAATCAATGTTGTTTCAAAGTTGTTTCATCTTTCAAAATTTCGGGGGGGGGGGGGACCAGTCCCAAAAATCCCTCCCCCTGCCTACGGCCTTGAGCTGGAAACCTCTGATGTAGACTGTACCATTTGGTGCTTCTCCCCCTATCTCCCTAAGCCACTGGATCATTAGGACAGAAACATCGATAGGAGGCACATTTTACTGTCAGAATATTTTTTCCCTTTCTTAATGATTTAAACCTTTACTTCGTTGAAACTTTGAAGTTAAAATTTGCTGTGCTAAGTATATAAAGATTATATAAAATTATATTTGGGGTGATAGACAGTGAAATCCAAAGATCTATAAAGAGACTTTGATTAATTAATTATTTATAATTCAAATACTACTTTTGTAGTGTTTTGGGGGCCTTAATATATGATGCAGATGTTCACGAAAACATTATATTTATTCCCAAATCACGTTATATGTACATCTTAAGCCTGTAATTATTGTTCTAACGTTCTAAACCAAAACTGAATAATCATGTTTTATTGTTGTCAGATTCCCCTTAATTAAGAGTTCTTTTATTCTGGCTGTTGCCAAATACATTACACCTTTTATCGAGAAGGAAAATCTGCTTTGTTTAAAATGTTTAATAATTATCGATTTAATATGTTTTACAAGGCCGGCTCTAGGAGGTTAGAAACGTAGGCGGCAAAATTTGGAAGCGGCAAAACCAGATGAGTTAGAGTGCAAAACGAATAAACGAATGAACGTGACATACAAAAATATATTTTGATTACTTAAATCTGGAACATAAATGATTAATTTATAAAATAAGTTTATTAAACATATTTATTATACGCATGAGTAGTTTAGTTTGAATTAAAAAATTATTACTTTTTAGCTTGAGGAAGACAGTTTAGGGTTTGTGTGCCGCAGCAAAAAGATAGAGCTGCCGCTGATGCTCTATTTATTTATTTGGCTTTGCTAACAGCAACAATGTCACTAAACTGTAATTATATGTTTATTATGCATTACAGTTTTTGTGAAATTTCATGATCAGTTTTAAAATGATATAATACACGGTATCTAGAGGTCTCTTTATTTCCATTCTTTATCCTCCATTACCTTACTCTTTTGATTAGTTCTGAATGACTCAGAAAATAGTTTTCTTACCTTTCGATCCACGGTTTACATACGCACTGACTCACTCTCTGCTTTACAAGCTCTTCATAAGGAAAGTAGTAACGGTTTATTTAATTGCATTAGAGATAAAATTAAATACAGTAATGTCAATTTTGTGTTAACTTGGGTCAAGGCCCATGCCGGTGAGTATTTTAACAAGATGGTAGATATTGTAACGATCCGTTACATGACCCTAAAGAACGAGGAGCCCGAAGGTGACCTTTCGCCTTGGACACTTACGATTAGCGGCAGGTAGAAATAAATACACGTGATACTTAATTGAAAACTGTCCGTGAGCTAGAGCCAGATCGTCTAGGGCTTTGTGAGAATGTTGAATGGAAAGACTCTGTGAAAAGATTGTAAATGATTACAGTGCACATTGTCGCCCATTAGAGGTAGCGAAAAAGGCAATTAAGTTGTTTGGGTCGGCTGATCGGAAGACGGCTTTTCGGCCACATATGGAAACGAAACAGCTGATCCACGCGGGAGGTGACCGCAAGATTGCATCATCCTGGTTCTGGAAGTTTCCCGAAGAATCGCGTAAGGGGACCCGGTGCCACTATAAAAGGAGAATGACGGTGCTAAAAAAAAGGTTTTTTCTTCTTGAGGCTTCTTCCTGATAGAGCCTTCGTAGCTCGAGAGGAACCGATCGTATCTCCGCTTCTGGAGTTTGCTTGATTAGAGACCGCCAGCGTCTTTGTTTGCTAGGAAGTCGACTTTCGACTTGGGAATTCCTTTCCCGTTATTTTATTTTACTTCTTGCATAGAAGTAGGTAGCCGAGAGTGACTTTGCTCTCAATTTGGATCGTCTTGCATCCCGAGATTTCACGAACCCCAGCGTGATACGCACTCTGAACTTTCGAACCTTGGTGTGAAAGCCGACTGTGCTAATCGTCAGCCCGGAGGTGATAGTGTCAGCGTTTATTACCAGCACTAATTAACGAACAATTCCAGTGATTAGAAGCCCTAGCCATACTGTATCCGGTATCCCACGCATCTTTATTGTGTGAATGTCATCTCAGCACGAGATCCCGGAATATTTAACATCCTATTGAATCTGTACATAGCTGTACATAATTTATTCATCTGAATAAAATATTTAGTCGAGATTAAATAGTTTTCTAGCCTGTTTCATTGACGGCTTCGTCTACCATATCCCCAGTACGTTACAATATTTTTGCAATAGAGGCTATTCGGAAATTAGAAATAGATTTTACTGTCGGTTGGTCGATAAAACAGGTTAAAAGTAAACTTAATCATCTGGCTATTCAGTTATGGCAGGATAGGTGAGAGGAGGACCCTTCGAGTAGAGGGATTTTTACTTTTTTTCCCCTAAAGTTAGCGTTTCGAGGTTCGAAGGAAATTTTTATATTAACCAGATTTTTATTGGTCATGGTGCTTTTCTTATTCGCCAGACTAGGTTTTTTAATACACCCACAAGTTGTTGGTGTAATAAGGAAGAGGGTTCTGTAGATCATCTTATTTATCGTTGTGAATTAGTTAAGGATATCAGGAAAAAGTTTTTTCCTAATAATTATTTATCTGTAAAATTTACTTTGTGTAACTCTCTTTAGTCTAGGCGAGGTTTAATATTTATCATGGAATTTTTTGTTAATTTGTCTATTGATTGCTAATTTGTTTCATTGTATTTGATTGCTCTGTTTTATTTGTTATTTAATGATTGTAATTGTTGTTTACCACTGTTTAACTTTTGTAAAAATTTGAATTTGATGTAATTTTCTGTGGTTAATTAAAGAAGAAATAAAAAGAGAAAGTCTTGAACATTAGAAAGGTTTCCCGGTTTGGTGGTTTAGCTTCTTGGTTAGAAATAATTAGAAATTAGTTTAGTTATCTATTTTGTTATGCAGTCATTGTTGACTCTTTTCTTTGTGGCAATATAGGTTTAATATTTTATCTCGGCAATTCTAGTTGTTAAAAGTCCCAAAAAAAAAAGGAGAAGGTCCTTAACACCAGAAATGTTTTCTGGTTTGGCGGTTTATCTTCTTGGTTAGAAATAATTAGAAATTAGTTTAGTTATCTATTTTGTTATATATTGTCTGGTTCAGGTTTGCTATCCTGGTGACTTGGTATCATTTTCCCTTATGGCCTAAGCTGGGCTGGGTTAATGAGTAACTTACCTTTCGATCTATTGTATGATGACATTCAAAAGTTATATTTAACTTATGAACAGAACATAATTATTCAATAGCTTTGTTAGAATGGCTGTTTAAAAAGGATATCATTGTTTTTATTTACATTTGCATAGTATCAGGAATGTTTTATGCGCAATTATTTCCCATGTAATCCCTAATTTTCTGTCCTCATTTGTTTGGAGAATGTACTTGATAGCGATGACTATGTAAAATATCTTTTGTGTTCACTTTACATTGATCCAATTTCTAACTGAATTTTATCAAAGATTCAGAGAAGATATTTATTATGGAATGCTAACTAATTCTTAATCCTGATATTAAAAGTAATTTTCATATCATACAAAATTGATATTATGGTAACGTACATTTTGCGTAAGTATTATATTTAAAATGTTCTTAAGGTGGGTTTGTACCTGCCGTATTGGATTCCACTGTTAACCTATAGGGAAGTCCCTCAAGCTGCTCGCATTTTAAAAATTCATTAAAAAATATATACCACGTGATGCAACATCATATTTTATACGATGCTATTTTTTGCTATTTTGGAATTTGTTAATGATTGTAATATCATAACTGAAGGGTTGTGAGTTCCAGGCTAAAATAGGCCAAAGATCCGTCGTGTCCATTAATGGCGGATGGAGCACTAAAATAAGTCCCCCGAGTTCAAATTTATCTGCCGTATTAGATTCTACTGTTAACCTATGGAGAATTCCCTCAAGCTGCTCGCGTTTTAAAAATTCTTTTAAAAAATATATACCGCGTGATACAACAGCCTATTTTATGCGATGCAATTTTTGCTTTTTTTTAAAATTTGTTACTGATTGTAATATTATAACTGAAAGGTTGTGAGTTCGAGGCTAAAGTAGGCCAAAGATCCACCGTGTCCATTAATGACTGATAGAGCACGTAAAATTTGTCCCCCAAGTTCAAATGATACCTCTGGACATGGCAGGTAAAGCCTGGGGGGGGCTTCTGATTGGTCCTTGCTTTTAAGATGTTAGGATTTATCTGCGGCAATGTTACTTGTAGCACTCCTTAAGTTACACTTGCTCCTTAAGTGTGCTAAATGAGTTACGGCATCGCAGCCGTGTTTAACATAAAAATATGTGTTTGTATTGCCAGCTGCGTTGAAAAAAAAAAGATTGTTAAATAGCTTATGCTATCTTTTCCTTTTTACCCCCTTGTATAAAGTAAAAGAAAGCATTGTAATCAAGGTAAATTTCAACAAAAATATTTTGAATTTATTTTCTTATTTGAATCGGAAAAAGTCTACATCAAGTTCTACCAAGTGGTATTTATTTTTTAATGAATCCCTTGAATGCGAGTGAGGTAGAGGGAATTGTATTTTTCTTATGTGAAACATTGAGCGAGTTGAATCCAATCCCAGATAGCAAATTTAGTTTGCAGCATACTTGCTTTGCAAACTTGCAGCAAGTTTACATGACAAGTCTGCAAGTTTGAAACAAGAAGTCTAAGAAATTACGCTTGCTTCAAGGTTGTTATGACAAGGTTGCCACAGTTTTGCAGCAAAATAGTGCTGCAAAGGAGTGGTCGCTATATATTCCGTCTCACTTGCAGGAGTCTTACTACAAGTTTTTCGCGTCAAATTTGTTATGACAAGATATTATACAGAAAAAATTAAACTTGCTGCAAGTATGCATGCTATCTGGGATATGGCAAGTACAAACCGACCATAACAAGTGTAAAAATAATTATGTATTGATCACAACTGGAAACTTTTAAATAAATAGTGAGCGTGTTATGTTAAGAAAAAAGAACTTAGTCAATTTATGCACTTTTATTTTTAAGGCTTTTGTAGCAAAACAGTCTCTATTGGAGCAATTGAAATGAAACCGATCACTGTGAAAAAAGTAACTTAAATGTAAAAGCGCGTAACTTTACAAGCTTGAAACAGAAAGAATTTTGTTTGTTTTTTTTATTTTCAATTTATGCCTCAGGACTCTTTGGTGGCTTCTCGTCAACGACGGTCGTTTCGGACCTGTTGTCGCTGCTTTGCTCACCACTGTCTGAAGCGCAAGCTAGACTCGGGAATCTCTGGTGCAGAGCCGCTCTGTATTTGGGATGGCTGATACCGTAAACAATAGGGTTGTAGACGGCGACAGCCTTGGCGAAGACAGCTCCCCAGATGGTGGCCAATGGAGTAAGATGTTTTCTTGAGGAGAAAATTCCACTCCAGGCGATGCTGAGGTAGGGTGTCCATGCGATGAACCATAAACCTACGGTCATCAAGGCGATCTGTGTAAAAACGAAAACAAAAGCGTTATTTAAAGCCATTTATCGAGTGCATTTTGTCTAATTTTTCCTCAATAGAAATCATTATTTAACCCTTTCGTGGGCCGTGGGAAGATTACTTCCCACCTACACGATCTTACAAAATATACTTGTGGGAAGAGCAAAACCCATTATAATATATTAGTCTTGTTATTGGAAACGACGGGAAGACGGATTCTCGCTTCGGTTTTGCGCTGTCATCAATTGTTCGATCGATTGAATAAAATTAGCAGCTGTGTTTAGAAAGTTTGGAAAAGTGGAGTGAGAAATAAATGGCCCACGAAAGGGTTAAGCTAAACTTCACTGAGTTAAACAGTTAATTTTAAAACGGGTATCAAATGCAGGATGCTCTGAGAGCAAGACTCTAAGGTCGAGTGTTTTAGTAATTTTTTTTTATGCAACGCCATTTCTTTTCTTTTTTTTATATGTAAATCAGACTTCTGAATTTGTTAGGGGAATGACACCATGCAAGAAGTCTAGTACTATTATTAGTATTGCATTGATGCCATGGTTCTTCTAAAAGGGTGCACAACCCGTACTTGCACGAAGGCACCCAGTACGTCGGTAGTTCCGATTGATTAAGGTTAATTCCATTGAATTTTATAGTTAATTTATATCTATGCATGAATAATATATGTCTACACTTAGCTAATACACATAATGGATATATGTCTATATTTAGATCAATACATGCGCAATATATATGTGTTTGCATTTATGCAAGTAGATACAAGACACTAGTAAAAAGTTATGGGGCCCTCTGAATTTTTCACATTTTTTTAAATGTTTCAAAGTTGCCTAATAATTATGTACACATCACCATATATAATAAATATTGTTGCTGACACTTTCTAGTGAAAGATTGGTTCCTTCTTATATCAGACAGTCCACAAATTAATAATTGATATATCTTCTAAAAACCAAACTAGAAGAGTTAAATTTATATTTTTTCCGCCTGTAACCTATTCAGTATTTTACATAGTTTATATATTTTAAAAGGATGAAACATAGTTTGAAAATAAATATCTTTATTCTCTATTAATTATGCATATTTTCCCCTATATTAAAACCCTCTTCAGAGTCCAACCATTAGGTATAAAAAATTATATATTATAGGTAAATAATTATCTTCTGCAAGTTTTAAATTTATGATTTACGAAAAGGCGTCTGAAATGTTCCGACCGGAGGCTCCGAAATATTCAGGAATGACACTGACGTGAGTAAGACTCATGATTTTATATCGCCTTCAATACAACGCGATACTACTAAGCGATAATTCAAAGCGATACAGCACACAATGTGTCATATACATTGCAAATACGTATCATATACTGAGATACGTATTTGTAACGTATATGACACACTGTGTGCTGTATGGATAATGACTTTTAGTTATGACAGAGTCCTCACCTTGGCAAGACGGCATTCGGCTGACTGCTTTTGTTGATCAGCATTGGCCCTGAGAGAAGATACGTTCATCTTCTTGGCTTGCTCTCTCAGCTGCTGCTCGTGGTTGGCAACAGATTTGACGATGAAGGTGTAGTTGTAAATCAAAGTCAACAAAGGTACAAAGTATACGGCAATACCGTACATGATGACGTAGGAAGATGAAATAAAATCTTTGGTGAGGTAATCGATGGTGCAGCTGGTCATGTTGCCCTCAGGTACATACCTATTGAGAACAAATTGTTTCTTTTAGCTATTACTTTAAAATAAATTAGATATTCATATACCATTCATCATGCGAGATTCCTAAATGATTAGGAAACTTGTATGTTCAAAATTAGATAATATTTTGTTTAAATGAAAAACATAGAGTGCAAAAATCTTAGAATGATGAAATGAATAGAGATATTTTTGTTTATTTATTTTTAAATTTATCCGATTCTTAAAACATTTTTATGTTTTATAATATAGCTAATAAAGAAAACAATGTAAATATAACTACGACTAATTCCCACTGAAGAAAAAAAATCATAAATTTAATCAATATATTTTGCTACATTTAGGTAGCTTAATTTAGGATTTTTCTTGTTTAGACATAGTAAAATTATGTTAGATAGACTGCTTATCTAAATGATTTTTTTATAGTCATATACTTGAGCGTCTCATTCTAATATTCAGCTAACTACATATAAAAAAATTAAAGGAAATATCATTCAATTTAAAATTATAGTTTGGAACATTTTAATTATCATTGCGTCACAATGGAAAATTTATAACAATAATTCCTATCATTCTTTACCGTTTCCGTAATAGAAAAAGTTAAAAAAAAACTTGATTAAGTGAGGTAAGTTACAACTCAGCTTGTGGCTAGCCACAACTCAAAGTAGGTAGAGTCTCTCAAAATTAAAAAAAAAGGCTTATATTTAAATTAAAGAGGTAAATACGTATGATTATGCTTTATCTCATTTTAACTCAAACAGGCCGTATACTCTGAAAAGCGTAAAAAGTTTCTGATGACAGAAATCTTCTTAATTTTGATCTGGATCATTGTCTTAATTATGATCATCCTCAAGAGAGAGGATTTTATTTTCTACTAATTCCTCACTTTTCTCCTACACACCAACCACAAAATTAGATGAAATTGTTATAAATTTACTGAATATACAACATTATACAAGAATGTGCTATCTTTTCAGAGGGAAATACTGCTGCAATATCCCTACATGCAACTTTTACAAAAATATGCCCCCCTTATCAGCGGTGGACAAAATACCACCCGTTTAGAAGGACACGCTAGTCATGGTAAGGAACAAAAATTATTAAAAAAGTATTCCTCTTCCAAAAACTTTTTCAAAAATCATTGGATTAAAATGAGGGTTTTAATACCTGTTCCATCCGAAAAAGGGCAGAAGAGTCCAAAGGGCAGACCAGGCCCAGACCAAGAAGATTTGAACTGCCGCCTTCTTGCTTGTGAGAGGATCTGCGGACATACCCCTAACGATGACGTTGTAACGGTCGAAAGCGATCATCACCATGGTCCAGATGGAAACGCAGCCAAAAAGACTGCCAGCCATTCCGTAAACTTCACACATGAACGGTCCAAGTACCCAAGTTTCGGCGAAACAATTAGCGGCCATAGTGGGCATCATGAAGGCCATCATGCAGAAATCCGAGAATGCCAGGTTTACGATCAACATGTTTGTCGGTGTCTTAAGGCTCTAAAGGGATGAAAAATCAAATAAATATTGAATCAGATAACTATATCAATACAGTACATTCCTGAGTATTTGGTTAGCGACTATCCAGCTTCTGTACTACCCAGCCTAGTTTTTTATAGAAATTAAATGAGGAAGGCAAGGCGTCGAATTGGCAACATTGCCAAAGCACTGGAGGCGTCTGCCACGATCCTTCTACGTGTCGTTTGCCAAATGCAAGTTATGACAAGAGAAGAGCAGCAATCTACCGTCGTTAATTGTTTCGCCAGTGCTTAACGGACTTCAATTGTTTCCACTGTTCCTGATTATAACTCTCCAGCACGTAAATATTCATAAATTGTTCTTGTTGTATGCTTAATTTTTTGTAAGTCCATACAGTAAAAACTTCAAAATGGACGATAAACGTATACTCAGTAAGAAGTGAGAAAATACGTATTATAATAATGAATTTTTAGTATAAAAACTTTGACTTCTGGTATTGGTGGTTAAAGAAATGAGTTTATAGAAATCTGACCTATCTGGCTCTTTTGTTATCCGACGTGTCCTTTCACGAAATTAAGCCGGATACTCGGGTGTGTACTCTACATTTGAAAATTCGATATGCGATATCAAAACCCAACTTTCAATTTATCTGTGCTAATACTGAATAAATTTACTGTATAAAAAACAATAGGCTATTTCTATTCTGGTCATTAATGAACTTATATTCTAAATTTCCTCACTCCTCCTTTCCGAAAAATTCAAAGCGACATACTTGTATGATTTATTCCCACTTTAATTACACCTGAGGCTTAGCTGATGAATTTTCAGTATATCTTAGCGAAACTTCAAAGGGATTTCAATATTTGTTTATCTATACAATTAATATATAAATCATCGTTTTTAGTGAATAAAAGAAAGAAATGTCTTACCTTGGTGGAAGTCATGAGGTAAACGACCATTCCATTGCCGAGAACACTGATGATTCCCAAGATAATCATGGCAACACCGAGGAGGCTGTGCCACAAGGGATTCATTGGTGGAAATTGGTACCAGTGTTCGTGGATCATGTGCAAGATCTCAGAAGGCACGCTATCCACAACGGTAGCATTTCTTTGGTAGGGGTAGAAGGCACCGTTATAAGGCACTGGACGGCCAAGATTGACTGGCATTTGGTGGGGACCACCAATCATACCATGAGGGGCCATGAAGGCACTGTTTAAGGCCTGGGAAGACATGACTGAAGAAGAAAGTAAATCAAAGCTGAAATAGTAAAAAAAACTTAAATTAATATCTTTTGTTGCTATAAGAGGAAAGAAATAATTAATATTTTTTTTTCTCACCGTGTAGTAGCTTTTGAAAGCATTAGTGAGTTGATAAAAATCTTGACATGTTGAATAAATATTTTTAATGGCAAGATTAAATTCTTGTCACAACACATATCATTAGTTTGGGAATCACGGTTACTGATGTGAAAGGAAAAACTAACACAATATTGTATCATTCTGTCTAACATTATAGATTATTTAGATTCACAAGATTTAATGAAATGCTTTTCGGTTGAAATTTAGATTAAATCTTGGATATGTTTGAAGTGTTCACTCGGTGGATATTAGTTGTCAGCATGAAGTTCTACAATAAAATGGCAAACTCTGTCTGGTGGAATATGAATGAGAAAAGTATTGTTGTGTTTGGAATCAGGTGTTGGTGGCCTTTAGTTTTGGGGGATGAAAGTGCTGGAATTTATTTTGTAGTATCGCCTTTCCGAACTGAGAGGATGGGAGGATTGAAAATTAGATGGTGTTTTTTCGAATAAAATGGAACTATAATGATGATGACGGTGAACAATGCGAGTATCAATGTATTTTTCTTTAACTATGCTTTGTAATTCACGTTTTTTCTCTCTAATTACTGCTGCACCATCATAAGTTTGAGCTATAATCTTCTTAAAGTCATTTTTCAAAAGTATAGCTAATTCCTTTGAAATTTAAACTGACAAACTTTTGGTATTTTGTGATTGGAAGTTGTGAAAGTCCAAAAATCTCTCATTTCTCTAATTATTTTCACACTTTTCGAAACGCTTGAGTTTTCTCCAAAATACTTGCTGTGTCATCTGCCAGGATAGCAAGATATTTTGAACAATTAATTTCATTGATTATGTTTTTTAAAGTTCAACCTAATAACTCAATTTTGTTTGTTCTACAGTTTCTTTTAATCATGAAGGTAGTTTCAAAATGTATTTTTATTTTTTTTTCATCACGTTTTCCAGAAAATTCTAATAGTCTCGAAATACTGCCTAATTTGATTTTCCAATGAAAAAAATTTATATTTCGTGTCGAATTCTCTTATTTTGAATGTCTCTTATCCCTTTATATAACTGTCGAAATTCTAGAAGTGTATTTGTTGCTTTCATATTGTGACTTAGAGTGGCGGTAGCTCAGTCGATAAAGGCAGTGATCTCGTAGGCGATGGGTAACAGGATCAAGGATAGAGCCGGTCTAAGATTCGTCATGTTCACTAATGGCGATTGGGGACCGTAAAATATGTTCGTGGTCTGTGTCCTCCAAGTTCTTTAACGAAACCTCTGGAGGTGGTAGGCAAAACCTGAAGGTCCTCTGCTTCTAATTTACGAGGGCCCAGCAGAGATAATGTTACACGGGCCTATAATATACCTTAACTCCTTAATGTACAGTTTTTTTAATAAAAAAGCCGACACCCCAAAAATCAATTTTTTATAATGTAAAAAACACAATTTAGAACGTTGTCTTGCCAAGAAAATTACAAAAATACAAAAATAATCAAAATTTTTATTGCAATTTTGGATTTTGATAACATTGCAGAAAATAGTCGAATATTGTAATATTACACGCACATCGACTTTTTTTTTATCTTTCTTTTCGAATTCCCATTTCAGAATAAACATTATTATCAGTAAAATACTTATTTATACTTTTAAAACATAAATAATAACAATACTAGTATTTATAAAATTAATCAAAATTTTCTTTTGTGTGATATATTTCGAAACAAGGTGCAGCACATAGCCCAACATTGCAACTATTACACATGTAACGACTCTCTTTTCTTTTCCTTTTTCCTTTGCTATCTCTTTTAGCACAACACACAGTGCAATATCTACAAAAGTACAACGCCGCTCGAATTATCTCGAGTGTGCACAGTTTGGCCAGTTTAGCGCGCTCGAGTTAACTCGAGCGTGCACGTTAAGGGGTTAAAATGCACGAGTTCCTCGGGTAGCGGTAAATGTCTAACAACTTCGTAGATATTGAGCGAATGCTTAACAAACACATGCCCCTGCGCAGAAAATTTTTTAAAACTTTTATTTCCTATTTAGGTATTAAAGATAGTTTAAATCTTATTTGAAAGATTTGATAAAGAAATTAAAGAATGGAGAGGGAGACTATGAATAAAAGATTTAATAGCTTCTTTGATTTCATAAATTAGAAAAATAATAAATCAAATGAAAAACTATATTGAGTAAGATTATATCTTTTTGTGAAATCTTTATTCTTACCCTTCTCTGCAATTTAAATGTTCTGTATTGTAATATCATAAAAATTTGAATATTTTTAAAGCACTAATAGCTTTTTTCTTCTGTTAAATATAGCTTACATCAAGTAATAAATCGTGTGTGTGAAAAAAGGAAAATTAATTTTTTTTTCTTGAATAAGTGAGATTTTTTTAAGATTCGAAGTAATTTTGATTAGGGAATAAGAAACCAGAAACATTCAGAAGTCGTTAATACGATGCTAAAACCATTGAATTAGAAAATATGATTTTTAAGTTTTTAAATAAGGATGTGTGTAATAAAAAAAAGTTTTGATGAAGTAAAACAATTTTAACTAGAAGCATTTCCTTTAATTATTAAGTATATCCCTGATCGACGGTAGCTCAGTCGACAAAAACAACAAACTAGTAATTGGGAGGTTATGGGCTCGGAGCTCGAGCCGATCTAAGATGAGCCTTGTTCTTTAAAGATGATTTAGGCACATAAGGTAAGCTCGTGGTCATAATGTCCTCCAAGTTCTCAAACAATATCTCTGAGGCAAGACCAGACTAAGATACTTTTGTGCCCAGGGCACAATCCAATTTTTGTGCCCTCCACCCCATGAAAATTTATAGCGGCAAGTTATTATCCTCATTAGATTCATATAAAAATTATAACATTGAATTAGCAAACAGATTTAAGAAATTGGCATTAAAGTAATATTTAAAATAAAAAAAAACCAACTTTTTATTTTACGTAATCATTATTATCTCTGTTTAGCCATGCTAAAAATTAAGGACCTTTAAAGACCTAGAGTGACCCACTTTTTTATTTTTACTTTGTTCCACTCACAAGCTCTGTGATGCAGAAAATAAATAATAATAGAATTAAAAATAATTTAAATTGATGAGATGATTTAATGGTTTATAGTGGTACTTTGCTAATAATCTGTCTTATAAATATGCAATAGTTATAAGTCTATAGGATAAAAAGAGCACCAGGTTCCTTGAGTGAATTAATTATCAGGCAAATAACGGTAAAATCAAAGTAATTAGGAAACAATAGAGATCACGACAAACACAATTACCTCGTACAATAATTTATTAAAACTTAACGATGGTAGCGTATGTTTGCAATTTTCCCCCACTTAATATGTGTTTGAAGCACTCGACTAAATTTTCGTGCCCCCTAAAATTTTTGTGCCCAGGGCACGTGCCCCAAGTGCTCGTGCGATAATCAGGCCCTGCTCCGGGGGTAGTAGGCCAAGCCTATAGATCTTCTGCTTTGTTAGTGCTTCTATATTACGAGGACCCACTTGAGCAAAGTCGTTCTTTCACCCTAGAGGTGTTCATTAAAACGAAAGTAGCACCTCCTTTGCCTTAATACGAGTAGCATATGGCTCAAATCGTGCCTGTTTTGTCCAAGTGACATTAGAAAAAACAGCAATAACAAAAGTCTATGCCTAACTTGAGATTTTCCGCAGAAAAATTTCATTTTGGGGGGTGATATCTTTTGTTCTTTTATATCATTGTCGAAATTCCAGAAGTGTATATTTTATGGCTTGTATATTACAACTTCTATTTCTTATTTATGCATTAAACACGAGTTAAAATCAAGACTTTCAACCATTCCGAAAATCGATGAAGCAAGCCAATAAAATTGCTGCAGTATCGATATCATAAAAGCTATTGATCTCAAGTTTTACTAAAACCGACTAAAACATTCGATAAAACAAACTTAAATTTACAGAGCAGGCTAATGCAATTAATTGATGGATTATATGAAGAGATTGAAGAACGCGGGGTTAAAAAAAAGGCTATATTACCTCAAACTCGGAAGTCTTTATCTACAAGAGTCACCCGCAAATAAGCGCTGTGAATCTCCTGCAGAAGATGCTAGCCAACAGGACCACAAGGAACCGCTTTGCTTTGCACGAATGCAACCTTGCCCTTTTGCCCGACTGCTTTTATACTATTTCGAAAAGTATCACCTTAGCTCTCTTAAACGGATAAACTTACGAGAGGTTTCTTTTCTTCTAAGGATTCACATCTTAAGAAACAAGATTATTGTGACAATCCATTTAGCAACTAAAAGGGAATATCTAAAAAAAGACCCGATTTTGTTACCCGATTGTGATACAAACTAACTGGAACAGTAGGGTTAAGAATTTTTTACCAGTTTTTAAACATCAAAACACATGGTTCAAATCTGAATATATTTTTTATTAATTTTATGATAAGCAGGTGATAGGGTCTTATAAATTTTTAATTTTTTTTATGCAACTGCTCGACTTTTTTATTGATAAAAATAAGTTGTTAATCGTATTTTTTAAAAGTACATTACGCATTTTCGTACTTAATAGTATTTAAGAAGATGTAATTTTTTTCTTTTAAAAAGTAAACGTTATACAAAGGCAAATTATATTCTCATTAACAATTATCTTTGCAATGGACGGACGAAATTATGCAGTTGTACGACTCTTTTACTGATGAAAAAAGATGTAAATCTCATTTTTTTTAAATGAGTTACGCATGTTTTACTTAATAGTATTTTAGAAGCCATTATTTTTTTCTTTTAAAGAGTAGTCGTAATACAAAGGTTTAGAAAATTATATTCTGATTAACAGTTTTCAAAAATATGTTGAACATTTTCTTACTTATTAGTATTTTAGAGAGCTATAATTTTTCAAAGCAATCGTTATACAAAGGTTTAGCAAATTATATTCTAATTAACAATTATCTTCTGTACTGGACGAAAAACGATTATGCAGTTGTACGACTCTTTTACTGATGAAAAAAGATGTAAATATCATTTTTTTAAAAATAAGTTAAGCATGTTTTACTTAATAGTATTTTAGAAACCTTTTTTTTTTCTTTTAAAGAGCAATCGTAATACAAAGGTTTAGAAAATTATATTTGGATTAACAATTTTCAAAAATATGCTGAGCATTTTCTTACTTAATAGTATTTTAGAAGCTGTAATTTTTTAAAGTAATCATTTTACAAAGGTTTGGCAAATTATATTCCAATTAACAATTATCTTCTGTACTGGACGAAAAACGATTATGCAGTTGTACGATTCTTTTACTGGTGAAAAAAGATGTAAATCTCATTTTTAAAATAAGTTACGCATGTTTTACTTAATAGTATTTTGGAAACCATTTTTTTTTCTTTTAAAGAGCAATCGTAATACAAAGGTTTAGAAAATTATATTTGGATTAACAATTTTCAAAAATATGCTGAGCATTTTCTTACTTAATAGTATTTTAGAAGCTGTAATTTTTTAAAACAATCGTTATACAAAGGTTTAACAAATTACATTCTAATTAACAATTATCTTCTGTACTGGACGAAAAACGATTATGTAGTTGTACGACTCTTTTACTGATGAAAAAAGATGTAAATCTCAATTTTTAAAATAAGTTAAGCATGTTTTACTTAAAAGTATTTTAGAAGTCGTTACTTTTTTCTTTTAAAGAGTAATCGTAATACAAAGGTTTAGAAAATTATATTTGGATTAACAATTTTCAAAAATATGCTGAGCATTTTCTTACTTAATAGTATTTTAGAAGCTGTAATTTTTTAAAGTAATCGTTTTACAAAGGTTTGGCAAATTATATGCTAATTAACAATTATCTTCTGTACTGGGCGAAAAATGGTTTGGTTTGGTTTGGAGTGATACGGTCTACTTTTTGCAACACGAGGGCTAATGAGACCGGGACCTACAGCTTAAAGTCAATTCCGAACGGCTACTAACACCCATGCCACAGTGGGATTTGAACCCACGAACTCCGGTACTGAAGGCCAGCACCCTAACCAATCAGCCAAAGCTCGGCAAATGTGTTTTTGGTTTTGGAGTACTACGGTCTACTTTTTGCAACACGAGGGCTAATGAGACCGGGACCTACTGCTTAAAACCAATTCTGAACGGCTACGAATATCCACGTCATAGTGGGATTCGAACCCACGAACTCCGGTTTTGAAGGCCAGGGACGAAAAACGATTATTCAGTTGTACGACTCTTTTACTGATGAAAAAAGATGTAAATCTCTCTTTTCTTTTTTTTTTTCTTAAATAAGTTACTTATGTTTTACTTAATAATATTTAAAAAGCCGTTATTTTTTTCTTTTAAAGAGTAATCGTAATACAAAGGTTTAGAAAATTATATTCGGATTAACAATTTTCAAAAATATGTTGAGCATTTTTAACTTAATAGTATTTTAGAAGCTGTAATTTTTTAAATTAATCATTTTATAAAGGTTTGGCAAATTATATTCTAATTAACAATTATCTACTGTACTTAACGAACAATGATTATGTAGTTGTACGACTCTTTTACTGATGAAAAAAGATGTAAATCTCATTTTTTAAAATAAGTTACGCATGTTTTACTTAATAGTATTTTAGAAGCCGTCATTTCTTTCTTTTAAAGAGCAATCGTAATACAAAGGTTTAGAAAATTATATTCTGATTAAAAATTTTCAAAAATATGTTGAGCATTTTCTTACTTAATAGTATTTTAGAAGCTGTAATTTTTAAAGCAATCGTTATACAAAGGTTTAGCAAATTATATTCTAATTAACAATTATCTTCTGTACTGGACGAAAAACGATTATGCAGTTGTACGACTCTTTTACTGATGAAAAAAGATGTAAAACTCATTTTTTAAAATAAGTTACGCATGTTTTACTTAATAGTATTTTAGAAGCCATTATTTTTTTTCTTTTAAAGAGCAATCGTAATACAAAGGTTTAGAAAATTATATTCGGATTAACAATTTTCAAAAATATGTTCAGCCTTTTCTTACTTATTAGTATTTTAGAAGCTGTAATTTTTTAAAGCAATCGTTTTACAAAGGTTTAACAAATTATATTCTAATTAACAATTATCTTCTGTATTGGACCGAAAAACGATTATGTAGTTGTACGACTCTTTTACTGATGAAAAAAGATGTAAATCTTATTTTTTAATATAATTTACGCATGTTTTACTTAATAGTATTTTAGAAGCCGTCATTTCTTTCTTTTAAAGAGTATTTGTAATACAAAGGTTTAGAAAATTGTATTCGGATTAACAATTTTCAAAAATATGTTGAGCATTTTCTTACTTATTTATATTTTAGAAGCTGTAATTTTTTAAAGCAATCGTTAAACAAAGGTTTGGCAAATTATATTCCAACTAACAATTATCTTCTGTACTGGATGAAAAACGATTATTCAGTTGTACGACTCTTTTTCTGATGAAAAAAAGATGTAAATCTCATTTTTTTTAATAAGTTAAGCAATACTTTATAGTATTTTAGAAGTCGTTATTTTTTCTTTTAAAGAGCAATCGTAATACAAAGGTTTAGAAAATTATATTCGGATTAACAATTTTCAAAAATATGCTGAGCATTTTCTTATTTAATAGTACTTTAGAAGCTGTAATTTTTTAAAGTAATCATTTTACAAAGGTTTGGCAAATTATATTCCAATTAACAATTATCTTCTGTACTGGACAAAAAAAAATTATGCACTTGTACGACTCTTTTATTGATGAGAAAAAAATGTAAATCTCATTTTTTTTTAAATAAGTTATTCATGTTTTACTTAATAGTATTTTAGAAGCCATTATTTTTTTTCTTTTAAAGAGTATTCGTAATACAAAGGTTTAGAAAATTTTATTCGGATTAACAATTTTCAAAAATATGTTCAGCCTTTTCTTACTTATTAGTATTTTCGAAGCTGTGATTTTTTAAAGTAATCGTTTTACAAAGGTTTGGCAAATTATATTCCAACTAACAATTATCTTCTGTACTGGATGAAAAACGATTATGCTGTTGTACGACTCTTTTACTGATGAAAAAAAGATGTAAATCTCATTTTTTGAAATAAGTTACTCATGTTTGACTTAATAATATTTTAGAAGCCGTAATTTTTTTCTTTTAAAGAGCAATCGTAATACAAAGGTTTAGAAAATTATATTCGAATTAACAATTTTCAAAAGTATGTTGAGCATTTTCTTACTTAATAGTATTTTAGAAGCTGTAATTTTTTAAAGTAATCGTTATGCAAAGGTTTAGCAAATTATATTATAATTAACAATTAACTTCTATATTTTATGAAAATTTTCTGTATAGCTGTGAGATTCTTTTTTTTATGTAAATAAGATACAAATCGTAGTTTTTAAAAATATGTTAAGCCCTTTCTTATTTTATAGTATTTTAACAGCTGTAAATTTTTTTCCTTTTTCAAAGCAATCGTTATACAAAGGTTTAGCAAATTATATTCTAATTAACAGTTATCTTCTATATTTTGTGAAAAAAATTTCTGTATAGCTGTGAGATTCTTTTTTTTATGTAAATAAGATACAGATCGTAGTTTTAAAAATATGTTAAGCCGTTTCTTATTTTATAGTATTTTAAAAGTTCTAATTTTTTTCTTTTAGATAGTAATCGTTATGCAAAGGTTTAGCAAATTATATTATAATTAACAATTAACTTCTATATTTTATGAAAATTTTCTGTATAGCTGTGAGATTCTTTTTTTTATGTAAATAAGATACAAATCGTAGTTTTAAAAATATGTTAAGCCGTTTCTTATTTTATAGTATGTTAACAGCTGTAAATTGTTTTTCCTTTTTAAAAGTAATCGTTCTACAAAGGTTTAGCAAATTATGTTGGAATTAACAATTACATTGTGTATTGGGCGAACAAAAAAATAATATAGGTATGCAATTCTTTTATAGATAAAAGTAAGATATAGACTGTATTTTTAAAATTATGTTGCACATTTTTTAAACAATAGTTATTTTACAAGCTGTAATTTTTTCGTTTTGATAGCAATCATTATACAAAGGTTTAGCAAATTATATTCCAATTAACAATTATCTTCTTTATTTTATGTAAAAAAACTTTATAGCTGTGAAACTCTTTTATTGATGAAAATACGATGTGAATTGTATTTTTAAGAATATGTTCTTATTTAATAGTATTTTAGCAGCTGTAAATTGTTTTGCCTTTTTAAAAGTAATCATTCTACAAATGTTTAGCAAATCATGTTCAAATTAACAATTACATTCTGTATTGGGTGAAAAAAAACTTAATACAGGTATGCAATTCTTCTATAGATAAAAATAATATATAATTCTCATTTTTAAAAATATGCTACACATTGTTTACTTAATAGTATATTAAAAGCTGTAATTTTTTCTTTTAGATAGTAATCATTATTCAAAGGTTTAGCAAATTATATCCTAATTAACAATTAACTTCGATATTTTATGTAAAAAATATTTCTATATAGCTGTAAGATTCTTTTATTGGTGAAAATTAGGTACGAATTGTATTGTTAAAAATATGTTAAGCCAGTGTTTCTCAACCTTTTAGTATTCACGGCCCAATTTTCAATCATAATTTTCATCGCGCCCCCCTCCCCACCGCGTACAATAAAATGTATACAATAATAATGTATTTTGAGCATTATGGCGCTAAACCTGCACTACAACCGTAATTTTAAACTTTGCAAATTACCAAGAATACGGAAATTTATTGACATTTTGCAACACTGATACTCAGCATTGAAAAAACAATAATCCTATGCCTTTTTATTGCTCTTGCGTCCCGCCATGTCGGGCATTCTCACGGTTTCGCGAGAAGTTTCGATTTGTCTGGAATTTGTCTGGTCAGCTTAAAAGTTAAGTTAGGAGCGTGCGCAGATGTGAACAAATGTTTTCTCATAGGGAGAAGGAGAAAGTTCTATGACGCCAATTTCAGTTCCAGACAATCTCATTCGAGTCGATCCTTCTTATCGCTATTGAATCTATTCTTAATGTGTATGTTATATATATTTTCGTGTAATTGCAATTCACGGTATTAAATATTCACGGCAGCGGACTTATGCAGAATCATGGATAAATTTTTAAGCGGGCGTAAGCGAGCATTAGACGATAGACAAGCATCAACAAGTACACAGACGAGCGTGGTTCCGAAAATAAAATCAAGAAAATATTCTCAAGAATACTTAAATTTTGGGTTCACTAGTACTGAAGTAAATGAAGAAGAAAGGCCCCTGTGTATCATTTGCTCAAACATGTTGGCGGCAGACAGCATGAAACCTAATAAACTTAAACGACATTTGGAAACGCTTCATAGTGAGTACGTAAACAAACCCAGAGAATTCTTCGAATTAAAATTAAAATCATATGAAAAGCAAAAATCATTGTTTAAAAAAACTTTGTCTGTGAATGAAAAAGCTTTAATTGCCTCTTACAAACTTTCATATAAAATAGCCAGATGTAAAAAGCCTCACACCATTGGTGAAGAGCTTATTTTGCCAGCCGCAATTGAGATTGTAGAAATTATGTTTGGAGATAATTTTGCAAAACAATTGCAGTCTATACCTGTTTCAAATGATACTGTTGCCCGTCGAATTGCTGATATAGCTGAAGATGTAGAGTGTCAGCTTTTGTCGAAGTTGCGTGACAAATTGTTTTCAATACAACTCGATGAGGCAACAGATAGTAATAAAGATGCTCATTTCATTGCCTATGTTAGATTTTGTGATGATTTGTCAGTAGTAGAAGAATTACTTTTCTGCAAACCAATAGAACTCAAAGCAACAGCACTCGCATTATTTGCTATCTTAAATGATTTTATGAACGAGGCAAACATAGAATGGAAAAATTGCGTCGGAATATGCACCGATGGTGCTCGTTCTATGTCCGGAAGATTCCAAAGTATTCAAGCACTTGTGAAACAAAAATCGCCACAGTGCGTCTGGACACATTGCATGATCCACAGAGAAGCTTTGGCTTCCAAAGAAATGATTCCTGGTTTGAATATTGTGTTAACTACGGTTGTAACCGTAGTAAATTATATAAAAATGAGACCCCTGAAATCAAGAATCTTTTCCGCACTCTGTAAAGACATGGGTGCAGTACATTCAGCGTTACTATTTTATTGCGAGGCAAGATGGTTATCACGAGGGAAATTTTTGCAACGTGTTTATGAATTAAAAGAAGAAATCGCCGTTTTCCTAGAAGAGGAAAACAGACCGGAAGCTGAGAATTTTCGCGATAGTTTATTTGTGATGAAATTGAGCTACATGGTCGACATATTCGAGAAATTAAATAACTTGAATCTTCCTCTGCAAGGAGCAAATACACATATATTGCTTTTTGTAGGAAATTGGAATTGTGGAGCAGAAATTTAAAGCAAGAAAACTTAACAATGTTTGCAAATTTGAATGATTGTATTAAAACTTACAAGGCTGAAGAACAACATGTAAAAGTTGTTTTTGCAACCATTGAAAATCATTTAGCAATGCTAGCAAAGAATTTTAAAAAGTACTTTCTTGCTGACGACAAACTGATATCAAGTTACAAGTGGGTGAGGGATCCATTTCAAAATACTCCCGAAGGACTCTCAATTGAAGAGGAAGAAACCTTCATAGACTTCACGACAAGCGGCGAAACCAAAAGACAATTTAGTAATAAATCACTCTTTGAATTTTGGGCAGGAGTGGATGATGAGTTTTCTGCACTAAAAACAAGGGCATTTCGCATTCTACTACCATTTTCAACATCTTACCTTTGTGAAACTGGATTTTCTGCGGTGGCTTCTTTGAAGACAAAATATAGATCTCAGCTAAATATAGAAAAAGAACTGAGAGTGTCTATTTCTAATATTAAACCCTCCTTCGAAAAACTTTGCTCTGAAAGACAGGCCCAAGGAAGTCACTAATAATTAAATTTGTTTTTAATTTAGTAAGTTGTTTTAATTTAATAAGTTAATTATTAATTATGTCGAAATGTATTTTGTTTTGTATGTGTGTGTGTGTGTTCTTTCCTTTCAGTCACTTAATCAATTTTTTTAAATAACATTTTCTCTTGGATATGCTCGCGCCCCCCCATTAGTGTGCTCGCGCCCCCCTAGGGGGGCGCGCCCCACAGGTTGAGAATCACTGTGTTAAGCACTTTCTTATTTAATAGTATTTTAACAGCTGTAAATTGTTTTTCCTTTTTAAAAGTAATCGTTCTACAAAAGTTTAGTAAATCATGTTCAAATTAACAATTAAACTCTTTATTGGTGAAAAAATTAAATACAGGTATGCAATTATTTTATTGATGAAAATTAGATATATACAGCATTTTTAAAAATATGTTACGCATTTTCGTACTTAATGACACTTTAGAAGCTGTAGATTTTTTAAAGTAATCGTTATACAAATGTTTATTAAATTATGTTCGAATTAACAATTATATTCTGTAAAGGATGAAAAATATTTTTATGCAGGTATACGACTATTTTATTAATGAAATTCAAATTTAAATCACTTTTATAAAAACATGTTTACTCATTTTCTTAATTAATAGTATTTTAGAAACTGTAAATTGTTTGTTCTTTTTAAGAGTAATCGTTATACAAAAGTTTTGCGAATTTTGTTCGAAGTAACAATTATATTTTCTATTGGAACAAAAACACTTTAATGCAGCTATGCGATTCTTTTATTGATAAAAAATAAGATATAAACAGCATTTTTAAAAATATGTTACGAATTTTCTTACTTAAAGTGAATTAAAAGATTAAAATGGGAGGCGGCCAAAGGGAATTTTATTTTTCCCATAGCTTAACATGGAGCGAGAGGAAACCAACATGACAAGTACAGTCAGAATTTTTTTTTACCTAAAATATAGAAGATAATTGTTAATTTAAATATAATTTGATAAAACTTTGTATAATGATTACTATATAAAAGAAAAATTACAGCTTTTAAAATACTATTAAGTAAAAAATGCGGTTTATATCTCATTTTTATCAATAAAATAATTGCATACCTGTATTAAATTTTTTTCATCAAACACAGAATTTAATTGTTAATTTGAATATGATTTGTTAAATCTTAAAGAGATTTATCCCTTTTAAAACCTTATAAAAAATTAATATCATTTTTTGATATTTAGCAATGTTGGTCAGTATTTCCCCAATACCAGGGAAGATCTAGGTCCTTTAGCGCCGGTGGAAAAAAAACGGGCTTGTGTTTGTACCACGAAATATAGTGGGACACATTATAAGCATGTTTTCTCTATATATAATTTATTCAAAATAAACTCCCATTTCACAGATAACATTAAATTTGGATGTATATTCTGTAGATCTAACTAATGAATACATTCTGAAACTTCTTTACAGACTTTCCAAGTTTTAGGATTATTGAAATCTATTCTGATGTGCATAAAAGTCAATTTTCTCGCATACATTTTTTAATAATTCTAATTTATTGTCTTTTAACCCTACCCTTTAACCAGAATTAGAAAATTTTGGAAATTATTTCTCAGCTCTTTCTGTTTCGGCAGCGAATAGTCCTCGTTCGGATTAAGTTTCTGCTTGCGTTTCAGTCGAGTTGAGGAGTACCTTTCTTACACACACACACACACACACACACACATACATATATACATGTAATGTAAAAAATTAATATTTTAATCCTAAACTAAAAACCACCAAATCTGCAATTTCGTCTTCTTTTTAGTGGCCTCTCGGCGTTAAACTCTTTTGTCTCCTTCTTGTTGGCGAGATTAACTAGCCAACCAATTTTGCTGGTTAAGAGCATTTCTACTTTGCTGATTAAACAAATTAATTTTCACACTGGTGGCGTCCCCAAGGTTATAAAAGGCCACGCTTCCTTTGTTGGATTTTTGCGGTGCACGTTGTTAAAAAAATATGCTATTAAAATACTGATAAATCGTATTCTTTTACGACTACGATACATCCTCGAAACATGGCAGGCCAAGCTATAATTCATATATATATATATATATATATATATATATATATATATATATATATATATATATATATATGTATATGTGTGTGTGTGTGTGTGTGTGTGTGTGTGTACATGCATATATATGTAATGAAAAGTAAACTAGATCTGGAAACCAATGTAGGAATTTTGTATAAAACAACTAAGACACCCCGAGAAAGTTCTCAGGGATTTTCAAAACTTGAGATAAGGGCAAAAATTCCTTCATCCTTTTGCTGACGTTATCATCAGCTCCTTTCTTCACGCATTTATTTCAGGGGGTCAGTAGTTATATCTCTCTCGCAATCACATTATTGTTGCAGGTGGTATCGATTATTTTACTCTCCACGGGGTTTCTCAGAGGAACTCTGGTCATTGTTCATCGAACTCCCTTGGGGTTTCTCCGATTGAGTTTATCCTGTCGACTTCTGTAATAAGAGGGACTTCACGAAGGGTGGTTGCAGTCATAGTCCATAAAAATGACACCGTTTTAGCTAAAGACTTTTATTAACAGAACGTTGGAGGATGGGTTCCCACTTCATCATAGGTACAGGACAAACTGGGAGGTCAGCTAGCATGAAGTTATAAGTAAAAAAGGCCCTTAACACCTGGTCAACATCTCAGTCAAAATCTGTGGGAAACTCTCTAGGAAAATCTGCGTCCGATAACGTGCATCCCCTTTTTGTTTGGAAATTTCCTAAATTGTTCACTAGGGCAATGCAGAGTTATAATTGATTACACCCCTTCTCTGAGGGCGTAAATTGTAGCCCCAGTGGTCAATTTAGGTTAGGGGTTAAAAAGGGGAAAGCAATAGGACGCGAGAATTTTTAGCCCTAGACGTAACCCTTGAGAATTTTCTCGGGCTGTTTTAGGGGTTTTATACAAAATGCCTACATTAGTTTCTCGATTTAGTTTTCCCTACATATATATACATATGTGTGAAGCGCAATGGCTTTGGGGTAGCGCTTTACGCTCCCATGATACAGGTCCGAGGTTCGAGCCTTTTGCTGGGTAAGGTTGACTCAGCCTTTCATCCCTTCAGTGCGTAGATAAATTGAAGACGAAGCATGTTTGAGCACTAAACTCTGGGGGTTCCACGTAACGTTGACCACCTAACCGGGACATATGCTTCGCACTCCATTGCCCTTGGTCTCGAAAACGGAGATGTAGGCCATTGCCCCCAAGTTTGGTTGTAGCGCCGAGGAGTTTAGTATATATATATATTTATATATATAATATATATATATATAATATATATATAGATATAGATAGATATATAGATATAGATATAGATATATAGATAGAGATAGATAGATAGATATAGATATATAGATATAGATATAGATATATAGATAGATATATAGATATATAGATAGATAGATAGAGATAGAGATAGAGCCGAACGCTGGCCGATTGGTTAGGGCGCTGATCGTCGGTACCGGAGTTCGTGGGTTCGAATCCCACTATGGCATGGATGTTCGTAGCCGTTCGGAATCGGCTTTAAGCAGTAGGTCCCGGTCTCATTAGCCCCCGTGTGCAAAACAGTAGATCGTAGCGCTCCAAACCAAACCAAAAGATAGATAGATAGATAGTGGTACCTCATTTATACATATTTTAAGGGACTGAGAAAAAAATAACTTATAAATGAAATATTACTTAGAAATTACAAACTGCACAGTACCAATGCATTAACACAAGGTTATTTTATAGTTACACAAAATATTTTACTGAAGATGGGAGCAACTGCTAATGATGGGAGTAATGTTACTCGTTCCTGTTGCTACAAGTGTATTAAGCTATACGTGTTCCTCTGGTCGTGCTAAATGAGTAACAGCTTGGCAGATATTAGGCGAATACTTAACAGGCAAGAGCCCAAGCGTTATAAAATGTAGCTGTACTTGCAGTTTCAATATTAGTAATAAATAAGCAAGACGAAATTTATAATGCGTTAATATCTCAAAATAAAAGTAGAATTAAACAAGCTTACCGATTTCATGAAAATGTATTTATGACTTACAGAAATAGAATTTTTTTTCCTGGGAAACATTTCATGTAACATTTAATAATTAGGCATTTTGTATAGCATTTAAATGCTGAAATACTTTGTGTTCTATATAAAAATGATCATAAAGTTTCTACGCATAATATTTCTTCACTAAAATTTGGGAATGAAATAAGGATTTTTCTGTCACCATTATTACTGTCACTTGTGACTCATTTAATTCATCAATCAAAAGTGATTTCGAGTTCTAAATCCGCATCACAATTTGAATATTCCTGGATAGTAAATCATTGAGATATAACTTTCATTTCGTGTAATGGAAGAACTAGCTCTTTTCACTTAACACATTGTGTTCTGGTACATTTCGCAGCGAAATTGTACCGGGAACAGACGTTTTGCTCGTAAATTTAGTTATTCAGTTAAATCTCAATAGATCGAAAATTATTTAATTTTTTAACCAAATTTTCGTATTTTTTATTGAAATATATAAACAAATATGTAAATAGAAATTCCCTATATAATAATACCCTAAGTTATCTGTCCGTCTGTCCTCTAATTTATGAAGCGGTTGGACCTTTAATGGATACAGGCATCCATATTGAATTCTTGATACGTAAGGGTTATCAAAATTCAAAGCGAGTCAAGTTTATCTTCTCCTAAACTATCGATCCGATTCTAAAATAAATTGGCATAAATATGCTTCATATCACAGCGAAAAATACTGTCGTCTTTAAAAGTGTTCGAAATTCCCCCATTCCCCCTCATTTTTGAACATATAATGCCATTATTTCGAGCCCTATTTTCTATTTTCTCTTTAATGGATAGATGAATCCATACTGGATTCTTCACGAGTTACTGTAAATAAAATTCAAAGCGTGTGAAACGTTCGAAATCCACCATTTCCCCCCTTTTCGAGCGTTTAATGCCATTATTTCAAACCTTATGTCCCCCGGTTAAGAGCAGGCGATTCCATTTATCACATAATAGGTAAAAATAACATTTTTTTCCTAGCATTATAACGCCCTTCCTTTAACTATCTCATTGAATCCTTTCTTATTTGAAATTATTTAAATTTCGTCGGCATTATTTTCATACGTTTTATCACTGAACTTAGATATGACGTCAATAATTTTCTTTTACATTTGGCTTAAATAATAAATTACGTACATATGTGATAATTTTAAATTTAATCATCGATTATTTTTATTGCAATGAAAGTATTAATACCGGTATTAATAACAAATTCTTTTCATAAAAGGCTAAGTTTAGGGCGCTAGTCGTCGGTACCGGAGTTCGTGGGTTTAAATCCCACTATGGCATGGATGTTCTTAGCCGTTCGGAATCGGCTTTTAGCAGTAGGTCCCGGTCTCATTAGCCCTCATGTGCAAAAAGTAGACCGTAGCGCTCCAAACCAAACCAATCATAAAAGGCTTGGAGTCTATTTCACTGATTAATAAATATCTAGCTTTTAAGTTATATATCTTTGAAAATTAAAAAATTTGCTCGTTTGTGTGTTTGTTTTTTATACATAACCACACAGTTTGACTGAATGAATTCGACGTGATTCTAAACTGCGTTCACAGTATCGGGAGACTTTAGAGGAGTATGAAGATAAAGAGATTATTCTCGGCCAAAAAACAAACCATTTTCTTACCTGCCTCATAGGGTACTTAGGAAAATTAAAAATTTTACTGATCCCGTCATGTGACAGGCTATATGCTAGTATATAAATAACAACCATTAGATTTTTGTAAACAAAAGAAATATTTTTAGTGGATAAATTTATAATAGTATCGTAAATATGAAAAATCAAATAGAAATAGTAATATACAGTTTTAGTTTTTTCAAATTATGTTATATATAAACATTTTTTACAATATAAAAAAAATGAAAAGAGCAATCATAAAACTAATAATGTAAAAACTAGTTTTTATTTATCTAAATTTTTCCAGAATCTATGTAGTAGTCAAGAACATTCGGCTTCGTTTTCTTGTAAATACCGTTATTTTTGTTCAAGCAAACAAACCATGTTGTTACACTAACCCGTAGTAGTACGATTTTACTTTTTTATGAAAAAAAAAAAGCCATTCTACTGTTATTTTATTATTATCTCAGGATTAGTCAACTTATTTAATCCTTCTTTTTCGCTTACCTAACCGTGTACTACCTTGCTCAACCTAAAGTGTAATTTTGTCAACCTAACTTATGTGTATTTCTTGCCCTCACCGAACTCGTGAACCTCAGCTTATTTTAACTTATTTTTTAACTTTTTAACTTATCTTAGACTTTTTTAATCCTCAATATCGTTGTAATATATCAGCTATGTCTCATACCATGCATCTACAGTAATCTGGCTTAGAGGGCTTGGCCCAGGAAAGTCAGATCCGAGAGCTCCAGTGCGATGTCCAGTGCGATGTACTAGTACGACCATAGGTCGACACTGCGTGAAATTCTACTGGTCAGTTGCCTGGCCGTTGAATCCGTCAGTCCCTGTACTTGCTCAGTTCCTTATGTTGTATTTTCTCTATCTTAAAGTTTCTCTTACTTCTGTTTTAATTAATGCTGATTTAAGAGTCTTAATTTTCTATTAAGCGTCTTATATTTTAATCTTGCTCGTCGAAACTCATGTATCCCTTCCCCCCATCTTCTATCTTATTTTCTCATGTTATGCCAACTCATTTCCATAGTTTCAACATTACCAACGTTAGTACCCCAGTACTAGAGGGCTTGGCCCAGGAAGTGCTGTAGTTAACCCTTTCTGTGAGTACTATTGGTCGTTTCTGTGAGTACCATTGGTCGACACTGCGTGAAATTCTACTGGTCAGTTGCCTGGCCGTTGAATCCGTCAGTCCCTGTACTTGCTCAGTTCCTTATGTTGTATTTTCTCTATCTTAAAGTTTCTCTTACTTCCGTTGCTGTTTTATTTAATGCTGTTTTAAGCGTCTTATTTTTCTATTAAGCGTCTTATATTATTATCTTGCTCGTCGGAACTCATGTATACCTCCCCCCCATCTTCTATCTTATTTTCTCATGTTATGCCAACTCATTTCCATAGTTTCAACATTACCAACGTTAGTACCCCAGTACTAGAGGGCTTGGCCCAGGAAGTGCTGTAGTTAACCCTTTCTGTGAGTACTATTGGTCGTTTCTGTGAGTACCATTGGTCGACACTGCGTGAAATTCTACTGGTCAGTTGCCTGGCCGTTGAATCCGTCAGTCCCTGTACTTGCTCAGTTCCTTATGTTGTATTTTCTCTATCTTAAAGTTTCTCTTACTTCCGTTGCTGTTTTATTTAATGCTGTTTTAAGCGTCTTACTTTTCTATTAAGCGTCTTATATTATTATCTTGCTCGTCGAAACTCATGTATCTCTTCCCCCCATCTTCTATCTATTATCTATTTTCTCATCTATCTATTTTCCCATCTTCTATCTATATCTATTTTCTCATGTTATGCCAACTCATTTCCATAGTTTCAACATTACCAACGTTAGTACCCCAGTACTAGAGGGCTTGGCCCAGGAAGTGCTGTAGTTAACCCTTTCTGTGAGCTTTCTGTGAGTACTAGTACGTGTCCCGCGCTCGAGTATCCATCGTCAGAAAACGTACTAGTACGTGTCCCGCATACATGTGTTAATTATAATTTTCATGAATTATAAATTAAATATGGGATTTGGAGCAGTCGTATAGCTGAAATATTTTTTTTTTAACATTAAACTACATACGGATGTATAGGGACCAATAGAAAAAAGAGATTTGAAAAAAAATTTTCAATTTTACAACTCCTCTTCAACCTCCACTCAAAATACAGAATCAAAATTAAATTAATTTTACAATTTACACTAAATCACAAATTTGTGATGAAAATCACACTCAGTTTATTTAATTTGCGATTAAGTGAATGTTTCAGTCTATTTAGTATGAATGTTATGTGTTTCCTTTGTGTTTTCTTTGTTAATTCAATTAGATTTTAAATATTCAATTTTTGTAAAATTTTTCCTCAAAATGTTGTTTTTGTTTATGTATCAATTTGTTGAGTTACGATCCCCTCGCCAGATTTCAAACGCCACGCTACAAGCACGCCAAATTCGCCAAATGTGGTTGAAGCACCAACAAGATCCATGATTAGAAACAGGAGAGTGGGCTAAGAGGAGTTGAAAAAGAGTATGATTGATAAAAACGTATAAATATGGTTTCATTGTACATCCTTAATTTTAATTCAAACGATAGGGATTTGTGCTTCTCAGCAGAGCCGTAACTAGGTCCCAGAGCCTGATTAAAGCACAGGCCGACTGGGCCTAGGCCCTGATCCCTCTAATTTTCGGGGCCCCCTAAAATTTGGTACTTAATTATTAAATTTTAAATAATTTAATTAACAAAATTTGAAAATGTTTTTGTTATTTCTTCAAGTAATATTTCATGACACCTTATTTAGAAATTGAATAAAAAAGTTAAAATGTTGACAATTTTATCTAAAACACTCTCCAGTTAACTTATTTACATCACTCCAGTCATTTTATTTTATTTTTTATATAAAAACTTATCTGCAAGTGTTACAGTTTACATCCTTGAGGATATACAGATTTTTGGCATTCGAATCATCATCACTACAAAGGTATGGAAACATAAAAAAAAAAATAATATAAACTTTCCTCCAAAAATATTCGTTTGTATCCTCTTTTATAAACTATTTTTTCCCTTGAAACGAGGGTAGGGGGGCCGAGAGAATACCAGGCCCTGGTCCCAACTTTGCCTTGATCGGGCCCTGGTAGGTCCTTTAGCGCCCGTGGAAAACAACTGGCCTGCGCCCCTACTACGAAATATAGTGAGAAAATATATAAACTTTTTTTTTTCTATATATTCAGAATGAATTCACAATCTTTTTTAATTTATAAAATGTGCCTAGTATATTAATTTGTCATTTTTACTTCTATGTTTACCTTATTTTTTGAACACTTTGGGGGTATTATTTTGCTGATGAACTAAATAGTTTATTTGAAGGAATTACTTTTTTATTTGGACATTTAATTTTCATAAAAAAATTGACGAGCACCTAAATTTAAATTTAGCTTTAACACTAAGATTGCCCAAGGAAGTCATTTTGACTGCTTTTCAAAATAGAAAAACAATTGTGTATATAATGACACAAGCTTCTTAGAATTTTGTGACTTTTTGTACAACATATAAATGTGTTTATTAATCATTGTAGTTGCTTTCCCCCTCTTTTATTTTCAGTATATATATGGCCGAATGGTTAGGGTGCTGGCCTTCGGAACCGGAGTTCGTGGGTTCGAATCCCACTATGGCATGGATGTTCGTAGCCGTTCGGAACCGGCTTTAAGCAGTAGGTCCCGGTCTCATTAGCCCTCGTGTTGTAAAAAGTAGACCGTAGCGCTCCAAACCTAAACCAAACCATTTACTTATTCATCCGTCCACTGCGATGCTATTAGATTCACTGAATTGGTTTAACTACCTACCAATTTTTCATTATTTTTTAACATATTTTTGTACTTTATATGCTTCATTTAACAATACTATATAATTTCATTATAAAAATATAGTCAAAAATTGAAATTCTACGTCACTTGTCTACTAAAAGGAAAAAAGGAAAAAGTTTAATAGAATACCGACTAATTTACATTTGAGGGGTTTACCACCAGAGCGAACAAAGTCCATTTTTTTATGAAATAAATCTTTTTGCCATGGTTAATAACTTGCTATTTCACATGAGTACAGATATCAGAATATAGCCTTGTTATTAAGAAAATTAGAAAAATAATCAAACCAAACCAAATCAAACCGGTATATATATGTGTTATACCTGTATTTCCCAAAAGCAGTAGTTTTGATTACTTGGGAAATTTAACATAATCAAATGACTTTTATTATTGAATTGAGTAAATTTCTTGTATAACCAGATTGTCTCCGAATTTACATAACAGTTTATTTATTTTCTAATCACCGTCGTAACTCAAACAGTTCTTGTTTCAATTGCCAGAACAGCTTTCCACCGATTACAGAGCTCCAAGACAGAACAAGGCATCAGAAAATAAGACCAACAAACATCAAATACAACATATTCTAACAAACGAAATGTTGTCAAGTACGACATTGCCACAATAACAAAACAAGTAATATATGTCAAAAATGTGAAAAGTATGTTTGCGGAAGATGTACACATAAAAACATTTCCTCCTTCATTTGTTCAAAATCTACAAATAATGCACAAATTATTTTTTTTCCAAGTGAAGTAAATTTTATTTTTAATACTTACTAATAACTTGTTGTATGACTGCAAATAATATAATAAATATTTAAAATGAATTTTAAACAAATTTCTTTACACATTAGTTATTCTTTCACAATGCAGTCATTTTGACAGCTTTGGGGCAATACTAAGTTTCAGTCTTTCTAGCTTTAATAACCGGAATAAATTAAAAATTGAATACGAGTACCGGGATTTATATTAAGGCTCATTAGTAGTGTTTGGTAAAGATTTTGTAAGAGTCCATAACAAGTTTAGTCTCCAAGAGCATTTTAAAAAATGAGAAAATTCATACAAAATATTTTTTTAACACATTGGATTTCATAATAAAAAAACTTTCTCAACTTAAGAAATAAGAAGATTATTTCTACTCTTTCGGACCACATTTTCCTCACGATGCGGCTCCCTTATTACTGATACGCCCATGGCAAATGCCACCTTTGCCACACCCTAGTTACGGCCCTTCTCAGTCTCAGGGTGAGATGTGACCTTCGAGAGGCTCGAAGGTTCCTCTCAAAGATCAAAGGTGAGCATCCCGTTTCACCCTCTCTCCCTACGTTACGCAACTACTCTGATCAGTGATGCAATCTTGATGACTTGGCATCCCCTTTGTAAGGCTTCAACCACGGCAAATGGGAAATTTCTTAATGATTTAAATTCATTTGTGTTAGTTTATACAGAGATTATTCTAATCTCTAAAACCTACATAACTAGAATTTTTTATAAAGAAGTTATTTTTTTATATTTTGAAGTTTATTTATATTTTTAAATTTTTATTTATTATTAATTTTTTTTTAAATTTGTAGTCGCTTTATCCTTCTATACATCAAATATTCTTTTTTTGCAAATTTCTTCTTCTTTTTGAAATTACAGCCTGCCACATGCTAAGTCTATCTCTTCCATTCGAGTCTACTTGGAACAATAGATTGCCATCAGTGTTCTCCCAGATCCTTAAAATGTCTGTCAACAGGATCAGACCACCTGGGGTGTGCGCGTGGGGGGAGGCTTCCTTTTTTTCGTGCCCCCCAACCTTTGAAAATGTCACTAATTTCATATGTAAATTTAAATAGTCATACCATTTTTTGTGCTTTTTTTAAATTTTGGGGGTAGAGGGTAGTATGATTCAAAACGAGCTTAGAAAACGAGCTTAGGAGCATTTATAGAAACTGACAATACTAAAAAAGAGAGAAAGAAAGAAAAAAAACAGAAAAAACTTTGTTTCTCATGCAGTCTTTCACATTTCATCAAAAAATTAGCTTCTAATTTTTATAACAGCATCAGTTCAGCTCACCGTTTAGTTCAGTTAATCGTTCAGCATTATACTCAGTTCAGCTGCATATTTTAACTGAGAGTCTGTGTGTTCCACCTGGTGTGTTTGTGTGGGGGATTCTTTTTTTCGAGTACCATCAACCTTTGAAAATGTCACTAATTTCATTTGTACATTTAAATAGTCATACCATTGTTTGTGCTTTTTTTTAGATGGGGGGGGGGGTAGTATGATTGAAAACGAGTTTAGGAACATTTATAGAAACTGACAACTGAAAAAAAAAGAAAGAAAGAAAGCTGAAAAACCTTTGTTTCTCATACAGTCTTCCACATTTCATCAAAAAATTAGCTTTTAATTTTTATAACATCATCAATTCAGTTCACCGTTTTAGTTCAGTTAATAGTTCAGCGTTATACTCAGCTCAGCTGCGTATTTTAAATGAGAGTCTGTGAGTACCACCTGGTGTGTGTGTGTGTGGAGAAATTGCTTTTTTTTTCGAGTACCACCAACCTTTGAAAGTGTCACTAATTTCATACGTAAATTTAAATAGTCATACCATTGTTTGTGTTTTTCTTTTTAGATTGGGGGGGGGGTAGTATGATTTAAAACGAGCTTAGGAGCATTTATGGAAACTGATAAGACTGAAAAAGAAAAATAGAAAGAAAACTGAAAAAACTTTATTTCTCACTAGGGCCCGACTAAGATACTTTTGTGCCCAGGGCACAATCCAATTTTTGTGCCCTCCACCCCCATTGCAAATTTATAGTGACAAGTTATTATCATAATTACAGTCATATAAAAATTATAACACTGAATTAGCAAACATATTTAAGAAATTAGCATTAAAGTAATATTTAAAATCAAAAACACCAAATTTTAATTCTACGTAATCGTTATTATCTCTTTTTAGCTATGCTGAAAATTAAGAACTTTTAAAGACCTAGAGTGACCCACTTTTTTTATTTTTACCTTGTCACACTCACAAGCTCTGTGGTGCAGAAAATAAATATTAATAGAATTAAAAATAATTTAAATTGATGAGATGATTTAATGGTTTTAGTGGTACGTTGCTAATAATCTGGCTTATAAATATGCAATAACCCATAGGATAAAAAGAGTACCAGGTTTGTTGAGGGAATCAATTATCAGGTAAATGACAGTAAAATTAAAGTAAATAGGAAACAATATAGTTCATGACAAACACAATTACCTCGTACAACAATCTATTAAAACTTAACGATGGTAGCGTAAGTTTGCAATTTTCCCCCACTTAATATGTGTTTCAAGCACTCGACTAAATTTTCGTGCCCCCTAAAACTTTCGTGCCCTGGGCACATGCCCCAAGTGACCGTGCGATAATCAGGCCCTGTTTCTCATAGTCTTCCACATTTCATCAAAACTAACTTTTATAACAACATCAGTTCCGTTCAGTTGTAGTTCAGTTTACCGTTTAGTTCAGTTAATCGTTCAGCATTTTACTCAGTTCAACTGCGTATTTTAACTGAGAGTCTGTGTGTCGCTTAAATAATGATTTTACTTGTTTCTATTTTTTTCTCATAAACATTTATTTAAAGCAATTATATTTTCTCTTGCCCGTATTTTTGTCTAATTTAAGAAATGTTATGTATATTTTCTTCCATTTTATGTTTTGCGAAAATATTGGAAAAATTATATTTAAAAACTCCAAGGATTGTGTTTAAAATATTCTAGTAAACCAGGAATACATCGTGTATTTCGGACTTAGAAGCAATAGCTATTTTATATTTGTTTGTAATCATGACAAAATGTTGAACCGTGCGCTGCATATCTCTATTTGACAGCTGCTGTTTGTGGGAGTTTGATAAAGATAATTTAACCTTTATCTTATTTCAAGCAGAAATAGTAACTCTTATGGAATTTATCTTGGTGGGAACAGGGCCATAAGCAAGAGGGGGATCTTAAAATCCGATGTCACTCCAAAATCTCAGCTATTGGTCTCTTTGAGACTTAATTGCTAAATTTTTTTTAACTTATTGTTGGGACTCTTTTGTTCCAGGTAACGGGTTTTTTTTCAGTACAATAGGCCTTGGGTCACAATGCTGGGGCTCTTATGGGCTGCCCCACCTTAAACCTAAATCTAAAAATCTAGCCTCTAATTTTTATAACAACATCAGTTCAGTACACCGTTGAGCATTGCACTCAGTTCAACTGCGTATTTTAACTGAGGGTCTGTGTATCTCTTAAATAATGATTTTACTAGTTTCAACTTTTCTCATAAACATTTATTAAAAGCAATTACTTTTTTCTTATCCGTATTTTCGTCTAATTAAAGAAATGTTATGTATTTTTTTTACTACCATTTTATATTTTGAGAAAATATTGGGAAAATCATATTTAAATACTCCAAGGATTGTGCTGAAAGTATCCTAGTAAACCAGGAATACATCGTGTATTTCATACTGAAGAGAAATATCTATTTCATATTTGTTTGTAATCATGACAGAATATTTAACCGTGCGCTGCATATCTCAATTTGACAGCTGGCGTTTGTGGGAGTTTGATAAAGATAATTTAACCTTTATCTCTTATTTCATGCAGAAATAGCAACTCTTATAATGGAATTTATCTTGGAACAGCGCTGTAAGCAACAGAGGGATCTTAGAATCCGATGTCACTTCAAAATCCTCATTTTTTTATCTCCCCAAAAATATTACAAAAAAGCACGTTTAAACAGCCACAGGTTTATGTTTAAAATATTCCAGAAAACCATACTTATTTAGATCTCTATTCCCAAGTGAGGAGATTGCTCAATAGTTATTCCATATTTTTTTCCACAAAAGAATCTCTTAACCATTGCATAATAATCAATCGTGTATTGAGCTGAGAGATGGCCGAATGGTTAGGGCTCTGACCTTTGGTTCCGGAATTCGTAGGTTCGAATCCCGCTGATGGCATGAATATTCGTAGCCGTTCGGAATCGGCTTTAAACAGTAGGTGCCGGTCTCATTAGCTCTCGTGTTTCAAAAAGTAGACCGTAGCGCTCCAAACCAAACCAATCGTATATTGCATATGACTCGAAAGGCGGGAGTTAAGGGTAATTTTAGTTTCTATCAGTTTCCATTTTGTAATAGGTTTGGTTGGTTTGGTTTAGAGTATTACGGTCTACTTTTTTGCAACATTATGGCTAATGAGAGCGGGACCTACAGCTTAAAGCCGATTCCAAACTGCTATGAACATCCCTGCCACAGTGGGATTCGAACCCACGAACTCCGGTCAGAAGGTCAGCACCCTAACCAATCGGCCATTTTGTAATAGGAACTATTACAACAGATTTTATTCTACAATAAACGGGGCCGTGGACAAGGATAGAAGATTTTAGAATCTAGTCTTCTTTCGAAATCCGGAATAGTAGATAGCTGCTTTTCGGTACCGGAGTCTGCAAATTCGAACCCCACTGCTGGCATGGGGGTTCATATCAGCTTGGAATCGGCTTTAAGCAGCTGGACCCGGTTTCTTAGCTCTAGTGTATCAAAAAAGTAGACTGTAGTGCTCTAAACAAAAAATTCCCCAAATCCGTATAAACTATTGTAACGGCAAAACTTTAACCTTGGTTAAAGTTTTGTCATTATTATCTACCTATAAATTATGTATTAGTACACAAACAGTAATACAAATTAGTACACACTGGATAAATTAGCCATAATTTTTAATTACTCGTTAACATAATATATCTTACACCAAAAAAAATTATATCCGAGTTAAATTTGAATTATTTTTATCAGCTAAACAATCTTAATTAAAATATTAATCCAATTTTAGATACCAAAAAATTATTACTAAACTTACTTTTGATTTTCTAAATTTCTTTTTTACTATTAATTTTTATGTAATGATTTATTTAGTCATTCATAATTTTAATATAGGTAAAAAAATTATGATAAAAATGTTGAAATAGCAATGAAATTGATATTTTTTGTAATGTACACATTGTTATTTTTGAATTAAAAAAAACTTAAACATTCGCTATTGAATGTACGTTTCAATTCTAAAATTTAACTTTTCTGACAGATTAAATAGAAACTTTCTATTATGTTTCGACATTTGTTTTATTTTCAGCATCATTTCCATAAAAAATTGTATATGGTACAAGAGAATATGCTTCTATGTTTACTGGAGTACTCCCGATATTTCTCTGTCGTTACAGTTTGTGCTCGTACTCTGCTGTCATGGTCATAATGCAAAATATTTCTAAAGCACTAGTACACGCATAGGGTTCTGATTTTTTAAGTGTCTTACATTTCCCTCGCACCTGACTATCCAGGAAGGTACTGGAAATATAACTTGCAGGGGCTAATAAATTCCTACATGGATATTTTAAATAAAAGAATAGCCTGATCAAAATGTTCCGAAGCGTGTGATGACAAATTAAAATATTTATATCATCCCCTATATAATAATAGACTAAGTTATCTGTCCGTCTGTCCTCAAATTTATGAAGCGATTGCAATTAATGACCTGGAATAGATAGAGGTATCCCTATTGAATTCTTGAGGAGTTAGGGTTAGCAAAATTCAAAGCAAGTAAAATTTATCTTCTCCTAAACCATAGATCCGATTCTAAAATAATTTGGTATAAATATGCTTCATATCACAGCGAAAAATACTGTCGTCTTTAAAACTTTAGAAATCCACCCCATCCCCCTTTTCGAGTTTTTAATGTCATTATTTCAAGCCCTATTTTCCCCGGTTAAGAGGAGGCGATTCAATTTATCAATTTATCACATTATAAATACGCTGAAATAACATTTTTCTTAGCATTATGATGTCATTTAACTATCTCATTTAATCATTTCTTATTTTAAATTATTTAAATATAATGCGCATTATTTTCATACGTTTTATCACTGAACTTAGATATTACGTAAATAATTTTCTTTTATATTTGACTTAAATAATAGATTAGGTACACATGTGATAATTTTAAATTGAATAATCGATTATTTTTGTTGCAAGATAATTCTCAGCCAAAAAACAAGCCATTTTTTTACCTGTCTCATAGGGTACTTTACAATTCTGGAGAATCAAAAATTTTACTGACCCCGTCATATGACGGGCTATATGCTAGTCCCCTATATAATAGCCACTTTATATCCTCTTCCGCAGCTTAAAAAAAAATAACATTTTGAAACTTTTAAAATAAAAGGAAATCAGGTTTTTTCTTTTTCGTATTAAGTACTTACGCTTGTTGAATCTTTCAGTTTAATTTAACCCGATTAGTGAACATTTCATGACATTTTTATGACCGGGTCAGCTTTCTTTTCTCCTATTCTTCTTTTACCTAGTTTAATTGCAACATGGAATCCCTGATGATACTGCTCATCTGAATTCAAATTCTAAAGTTCATTATCTTCAGTTTGACTGGTTTGGTATGTCTAATTAAGGTTATATTCAACAAGATGAATAATGACCAGTTATTTCAAAACTCTTGATTCTTAAAGATTTTAAAGAAGTTGCTTTTTTTTCCTATTGAATTAATGATACTTTGGGGGAATAAACTATCCCCTATATAATAATAGCCTAAGTTATCTGTCCGTCTGTCCTCGAATTTATGAAGCGGTTGGACCTGGAAAAGGACAGAGACATCCATATTACATTCTTGATAAGTTAGGGTTATCAAAATTCAAAGCGAGGAAAGTTTATCTTCTCCTAAACTATAGATCCGATTCTAAAATAAATGGGTATAAATATGCTTCATATTACAGTGAAAAATACTAACGTCTTTAATAGTTCGAAATCCACCCCTTCAAAAATAACATTTTTTTCTAGCATTATGACGTCATCCCTTTAACCATCTCATTTAATAATTTTTTATTTTAAATTATTTAAATATAGTCTAGATTTTTTTTGAGACATTTTACCTCTGAACTTATATATTACGTAAATAATTTTCTTTTATATTTGTCTTAAATAATAGATTAGGTATACATGTGATAATTTTAAATTTAATCATCTATTATTTTTTTGTTGCAATGAAAATATTATCACCGGTATTATCAATAAATTCTATCTATTTCCAGGTTGTAGTGGAAATGATAGTTTCATTCCTTTACTTCTATTAGTTACTGTGGCAAAAATATTGGGAAGAACTTAACGATAATTTTAATGTAGCTAAAAAAGCTTTGAATTATCTTTCTAAATGAATTCAACGTGATTCTAAACTGCATTCACAGTGTCGGGAGACTTCAGAGGAGTAAGAAGATAAACAAATTATTGAGAGAGTACCAGATAATTCTCAGCCAAGAAGCAACCCCCCTTTTATTTTTACCTGCCTCATAGGGTACTTAACAATTTTGGAAAATTAAAAATTTTACTGGTCTTGTCATATGACAAACTATATGTTAGTTGTAAAGATTAAGGCATTACTACTTAAAAAATATATTTTTTCTTATTAAATTGAAACTACATACATTCATATCATATTAATTAAAGAAAACTTATAATTATGTATATACACATTTCTCTGCATTCTGTTACATTCATTAAAAATATTTCTCCATTTGAAATCATAAATACGTCTTTTAATTATATAAACGTCTTTTAATTTATATTTTATTTTAATTATATATTAATAAGTGGTACTATTTATTTTTTTAGTATTGCAGTAAATATTTTTCAATTTTAGAATTTTATTTATGTATCACTAATTCTATGTCCAATTTTATTCTATACATTACAGAAAAGCTGTATAAAAATTTAACACTTGTATCTAAAATCCTCCCAAAATATTAGCATTTTTAATATACTGAATTCCAGTCATATGACGGGCCATATGCTAGTGTTAAATATATATACACGACATTATAATCTATTTATCATCAATGGAAGGCCAAATAAAATCATAATATTTTTATGTTAAATTTCTTCTTTAATACGATCAAATAAATGAGAAAATTCTTTTAAATTCCCCGTTTGATCAGCAGAATAATGTCAGGGTTTCTGGTAGTAGAAAACGAATATTTGCATATTACATTCGGCACAGTTGTTTGTAACGGTTAGGAATAGCCTTTAAGTAGAAGATTCTGGTCTAATTAGCCTTTCTGCAGCTCAAAATATTACAATTCGGCAAAACATTAAATCGCTCTAGGATGATAGAAATAATGTAATTTACAGGGAAACTAATTTCATCAAAGACTTAGCTTCTAATATGTATAACAACATCAGCTTTGAGCCTTTATAAAACTTAGCTCAATATGACTACGTGGACTATATGAATTCAAGAAGACAGTTGATCATTCTCATCAGGAATCAGACTATATTTCAGTGGCTCCAGTAAACATTGTTCCAATCTTCCCTCGCCCAAAGTTCACCCGGAGTTCGTGGGTTCGAATCCCACTGTGACATGGATGTTCGTAGCCGTTCGGAATCGGCTTTAAGCTGTAGGTTCCGGTCTCATTAGCCCTCGTGTTGCAAAAAGTAGACCGTAGCACTCCAAACCAAACCAAACCAAACCCTCTCCCAGCGTGGCTGAATGGGTAGGTTGCTATTCTTTGTCGGAGTTCATGGGTGTGAATCTCGCTTCAGACATGGATTTTAATAACCATTCGGAATCGGCTTTAAACGGTAGGTCCTGGCAGGGCCCGACTTACAGAAATGGAGGCTCATGGCAAACCCATTCATCCTGGGGCCCCATCACTGTTCTGTACACAGGTGGTGGCTTCGGGGTTATTGTTATATGTAGTGATGCTTAAACTATGGCCCGCAGAGTCTTTAAAGTTGACTCCCCAATGTAGTGAGTAAAATAAGATTAGTTTAAAATAAAATGAAAAATTATGAAATAAGTAAAATTGTAAAAAGAAAAAAAAAAAGATCCTGGAAGGTAAAGCGTATATTAGAATTTTGTAAGTCCTTACCCGAGGAATTTTCCTGCCTAAAACAGAATGTACCTGCGTGTTCTACAGTTTTTGCCATTACATACATTTGTGAACAAGCTCTCTAATGATACTGAATAAGTCAAAAACTAAAAGAAGAAATTGTCGATAATTCAAAGTGAATTTTAGGCATACGCATCATATTTTTAACTTGAAATAGCAGTTAATTTGGGGGCTTCCTTTTGACTGGGGACCCGGCCGCTTGAACTGTTTGCCCTGTCGGAAGTCAGGCTCTGGATCCTGTTCTCATTAGCCCTCTTATAGCTAAACAATAAACAGATTGTACTGCACCAAACAAAACCAATCCTCCCCATGACTCACGTTCTGTGAGAGGAAGGGAGTCTTCGCTTTCGGTGTTCTAGAAAACTTCTGTTGGCTTTCAGGATCTCGCAGCTAATCCTGTCATCCACTAAAACTAATTTACCTCTCCAGCATAGTTCATATTCCCACTGACGACTCTGCTGAAATAATCTAGTACCTCTCTTATCTGAGAATTCAAAAAATAAATAAATAAAAATTATATATTTTTTAAAAGTTTGTGCTTACACTACAGTTGTAACGCATTTATAACAAAGCAGTTTAAACACACTTTTATATAAAGATTATTTTTGTATTTGTAATTTGTACTTGTACTAGTTTAGGGAGTATTTGCTCTCGGTCTTCTATAAAACTTCTATTGGCTCTCTGGATCTCGCAGCTAATCCTGCCATCCATTAAAACTAATTTACTTCTCCAGCATAGTTCAGATTCTAACTTACGACTCTGCAGAAATAATCTAGTACCTCTCTTATCTGAGAGTTAAAAAATAATAAATAAATAAAAATTACATAATATTTTTAACAGTTCGTTTTCACACTACAGTTGTGAAGAGTTTATAACAAAGCAGTTTATAAACACTCATATAAAGATTATTTTTGTATTTGTAATGTACTAGTTTAGGGAGTCTTCGCTCTCGGTCTTCTAGAAAACTTCTGCTGGCTCTCAGGATCTCGCAGCTAATCCTGCCATCCATTGAAACTAATTTACTTCTCCAGCATAGTTCATATTCTAACTTACGACTCTGCCGAAATAATCTAGTACCTCTCTTATTTAAGAGTTAAAAAATAATAAATAAATAAAAATTATATAATATTTTTTAACAGTTCGGACTCACGCTACAGTTGTGAGGCATTTATAACAAAGCAGTTTAAACACACTCTTATATAAAGATTATTTTTGTATTTGTAATTTGTACTTGTACTAGTTTAGGGAGTCATAGGTTTCGGTCTTCTAGAAAACTTCTGTTGGCTCTCAGGATCTCGCAGCTAATCCTGTCACCCACTAAAACTAATTTACTTCTCCAGCATAGTTCAGATTCTAACTTACGACTGCTGAAATAATCTAGTACCTCTCTTATCTGAGAGTTAAAAAATAATAAATAAATAAAAATTATATAATATTTTTAACAGTTCATGCTCACACTACAGTTGTGAAGCATTTATAACAAAGCAGTTTAAACACACTCTTATATAAAGATTATTTTTGTATTTGTAATTTGTACTTGTACTAGTTTAGAACGGGACTCGTGAATCCTTTTCCATCATTACGTCAAAAAAAGTTTATATAACAAATTCATAAATCTATTAGAAGACCTTAGAATTGTTTATATTTACCCGATGACTTAAATAAGAGGAGAAATTCCAGTTCAAGACCTAGCAAATGAATCCAGCCGAATCCTTAGATCAAAAGGACCCTGAACTTCATTTGTAGCTATAAAAAAGTTTATAAAAGAGGGATACGTAGACCCAGAATAATTAAAGTTAGAACACTTCTTTTACAAACACAATCCAAAGTTAGCTTTTCTTTGTTCTGATTTACATTGCTACTTTTATCTATACATGATGTGATAAGTTTTGGAGCATTTTAATGTTGCATAAACTTAATATTGAATACTTAACAATTATCAAACACAAACCTACTCATTTCTCGCATATCTGTTCTTTTTCATAGCAAAATTACAGTACTAAGTTACAAAATAGTATAACAAAATTTATAAAAGACTCCTGACTTCTTTATATAATTTCCATTGAACAGTTTAAATCCTCTTTGGATACTACTCTCCTCCAGAAGAAATTCTTGATGTTCTACTGCGGCTCTCTACGTTTGAACGTTGACTATCTTTGATTTAGATCAGCCCCGCCTAATTTCTCTTAGTCCGCAGGCAGCTTTATCTTCTATAACCATTTCAGGAGCCAAAGAAGGGTAGCCATTATGAAGTCATTAATTTTGTTAACAATTAGTTAATTTACACCAAGAAACAAGGCAAAAATTTAATTTAAAAATGTATTTAAATCTATGCAATAGAGTAAATTTTAGTCTAGTACCCGCTGCGTATTTTTAAATCAAATTACTATAAAATTTAAAGAAACTAAAAGTTAAGTAATTTATAATTGTCTTTGCAGAACAGGCGTATTAGATTTAAACATGATTTCTACGTTCTCAAAAAGTCTTGGGTGAATTTAGAAAGATAAGAGAAAACATAGGTTGTTTATACAACTTACGACAAGTGGATCACCGGAAACTGTTTTTTTTTTGTTCTAATTAGCATACATACATATTGCTTTAATTTTCTTCAAAAGCCTTATCTTTTCTATCTCCATTAACCTCTTATTACTTCTACAAAATACCTTAATCTCAATACGTAATCATATGTCACCATGTATCAATAAATTAAGTAATATAGTGTTTTGCATTGTGTAAACTAATAATTTTTTCCCTTTCAGGATACGAATCAATTTCTTATATGCTTATAGATCATTAGAACTTCGGTCAGCCCTTACAGATTTCACGACTGGTATTTTCAAAATTACTCCTTATTAAATTTTTTAAATTTAACTTGCAGTTAAATATTCCACCTCAATTTCTTATTAGCTTTAAGATTGAGATAAGTTCATCTAGCCCCTAACTGTGCATTAATTACAGGGGAGGAGTTAATTTACTTCCTCTCGTATAAGAAGAAATCAGTTGAAGGAGTAAAATACAGTAGAACCTCGATTATCCGAAGTAATTGGGACTGAACCTACTTCGGATAATTGAGAATTCATCAATAAATATTTAGTTTAATATGTAGTACGGCCTTTGGTGCAATAACATTCGATTATTTTGGGACTCGGCAGTATGACCGGCTAAATTTCGGAATGGGGTGTGTTTTTGTTTAGAACAGGGATGTTAATTTACTTCCTCTCGTATAAGAAGAAGAAACCGTTGAAGGAGTAAAATACAGTAGAACCTCGATTATCTGAAGTAATTGGGACAGAATCTACTTTGGATAATTGAGAATTCATCTATAATCATCTAGTTTAATATGTAGTATCGCCTTTGGTGCAATAACATTCGATTATTTTGGGACTCGGCAGTATGACCGGCTAAATTTCGGAATGGGGTGTGTTTTTGTTTAGAACAGGGATGTTAATTTTCTCCCTCGCGTACAAGAAGAAGAAATCAGTTGAAGGAATAAAATACAGTAGAACCTCGATTATCTGAAGTAATTGGGACCGAACCTACTTCGGATAATTGAAAATTCATCAATAATCATCTAGTTTAATGTGTAGTATCGCCTTTGGTGCAATAACATTCGATTATTTTGGGACTCGGCAGTGTGACCTTCAAATTTTCGGAATGGGGTGTGTTTTTGTTTAGAACAGGGATGTTAATTTTCTCCCTCGCGTACAAGAAGAAGAAATCAGTTGAAGGAATAAAATACAGTAGAACCTCGGTTATCCGAAGAAATTGGGACCGAGCCTACTTCGGATAATCTAGAATTCATCAATAATCAACTAGTTTAATATGTAGTATCGCCTTTAGTGCAATAGTATTCGATTATTTTGGGACTCGGCAGTATGACCATCCAATTTTCGGAATGGGGTGTATTTTTGTTTAGAACAGGGATGTTAATTTACTTCCTCTCGTATAAGAAGAAGAAATCCATTGAAGGAGTAAAATACAGTAGAACCTCGATTATCCGAAGTAATTGGGACTGAACCTACTTCGGATAATTGAGAATTCATCAATAAATATTTAGTTTAATATGTAGTACGGCCTTTGGTGCAATAACATTCGATTATTTTGGGACTCGGCAGTATGACCGGCTAAATTTCGGAATGGGGTGTGTTTTTGTTTAGAACAGGGATGTTAATTTACTTCCTCTCGTATAAGAAGAAGAAAACCGTTGAAGGAGTAAAGTACAGTAGAACCTCGATTATCCGAAGTAATTGGGACCGAATCGACTTCGGATAATTGAAAATTCATCAATAATCATCTAGTTTAATGTGTAGTATCGCCTTTGGTGCAATAACATTCGATTATTTTGGGACTCGGCAGTGTGACCTTCCAAATTTTCGGAATGGGGTGTGTTTTTGTTTAGAACAGGGATGTTAATTTTCTCCCTCGCGTACAAGAAGAAGAAATCAGTTGAAGGAGTAAAATACAGTAGAACCTCGATTATCTGAAGTAATTGGGACTGAACCTACTTCGGATAGTTGAGAATTCATCAATAATCATCTAGTTTAATATGTAGAATCGTCTTTGGTGCAATAACATTCGATTATTTTGGGACTCGGCAGTGTGACCTTCCAAATTTCGGAATGGGGTGTGTTTTTGTTTAGAACAGGGATGTTAATTTTCTCCCTCGCGTACAAGAAGAAGAAATCAGTTGAAGGAATAAAATACAGTAGAACCTCGATTATCTGAAGTAATTGGGACCGAACCTACTTCGGATAATTGAAAATTCATCAATAATCATCTAGTTTAATGTGTAGTATCGCCTTTGGTGCAATAACATTCGATTATTTTGGGACTCGGCAGTGTGACCTTCCAAATTTTCGGAATGGGGTGTGTTTTTGTTTAGAACAGGGATGTTAATTTTCTCCCTCGCGTACAAGAAGAAGAAATCAGTTGAAGGAGTAAAATACAGTAGAACCTCGATTATCTGAAGTAATTGGGACCGAACCTACTTCGGATAGTAGAGAATTCATCAATAATCAACTAGTTTAATATGTAGTATCGCCTTTGGTGCAATAACATTCGATTATTTTGGGACTCGGCAGTATGACCATCCAATTTTCGGAATGGGGTGTATTTTTGTTTAGAACAGGGATGTTAATTTACTTCCTCTCGTATAAGAAGAAGAAATCAGTTGAAGGAGTTGAATTAGTTGAAGGAGTAAAATACAGTAGAACCTCGATTATCCGAAGTAATTGGGACTGAACCTACTTCGGATAATTGAGAATTCATCAATAATCATTTTGTTAAATATGTATTATCGCCTTTGGTGAAATAGTATTCGATTGTTCTGGGACTCGGCAGTATGACCTTCCAAATTTCGGAATGGGGTGTGTTTTTGTTTAGAACAGGGATGTTAATTTTCTCCCTCGCGTACAAGAAGAAGAAATCAGTTGAAGGAGTAAAATACAGTAGAACCTCGATTATCTGAAGTAATTGGGACCGAACCTACTTCGGATAATTGAAAATTCATCAATAATCATCTAGTTTAATGTGTAGTATCGCCTTTGGTGCAATAACATTCGATTATTTTGGGACTCGGCAGTGTGACCTTCAAATTTTCGGAATGGGGTGTGTTTTTGTTTAGAACAGGGATGTTAATTTTCTCCCTCGCGTACAAGAAGAAGAAATCAGTTGAAGGAATAAAATACAGTAGAACCTCGGTTATCCGAAGAAATTGGGACCGAGCCTACTTCGGATAGTTGAGAATTCATCAATAATCAACTAGTTTAATATGTAGTATCGCCTTTAGTGCAATAGTATTCGATTATTTTGGGACTCGGCAGTGTGACCTTCAAATTTTCGGAATGGGGTGTGTTTTTGTTTAGAACAGGGATGTTAATTTTCTCCCTCGCGTACAAGAAGAAGAAATCAGTTGAAGGAGTAAAATACAGTAGAACCTCGATTATCTGAAGTAATTGGGACAGAATCTACTTTGGATAATTGAGAATTCATCTATAATCATCTAGTTTAATATGTAGTATCGCCTTTGGTGCAATAACATTCGATTGTTTTGGGACTCGGCCGTATGACCTTCCAAATTTCGGAATAGGGTATGTTTTTATTTAGAACAGGGATGTTAATTTTCTCCCTCGCGTACAAGAAGAAGAAATCAGTTGAAGGAGTAAAATACAGTAGAACCTCGATTATCCGAAGTAATTGGGACAGAATCTACTTTGGATAATTGAGAATTCATCTATAATCATCTAGTTTAATATGTAGTATCGCCTTTGGTGCAATAACATTCGATTGTTTTGGGACTCGGCCGTATGACCTTCCAAATTTCGGAATAGGGTGTGTTTTTGTTTAGAACAGGGATGTTTGAAAGTGGGTACGGGTACAGTCATACCAAAAATAGTGCTTGTGAGAAGGAATTCTAAAAATGGGAATCCCAAAATATTTATCTGCACTCGTAGTTTGGAAAGGACGGCTTGCATACAAAAAGAATGTGGGAAAAAAGAAAATTTTAAAAATGCATGTTTGTAAAGAGAAAATTTTGGACGATAGTAGAAAGTGAAAAAAAAAGTGAAGAAGAAACCAACTTCGATTAATCGAAGTTCTACTGCATGTACGTATTTGGCAAAGATATTCTCATTTAAATTTTTATTTACGAAAACTGATTTTCTTGGTGGGCCGCAAAAATCTATTCGAAAATCGACAGTTGGACGGTTCTGATTTAGATCACCTCAGCGTTTTACTAACAAATGCTAAGCGAAACAGTTCTTGTTTCTTAGCCTGTAAATGGAGAGTTTACAGGTTTGAATCTTACATTTGTCGCTTGTTGAACTCCGCTGCTCCAAATAGAATCTGAAGACGTGAATCCTTAGAGGTAAAGAAACCTGTTAAGGACTTTATCCTTTTACGTAAGGATTGTTCCCAAAGATTGTATAAAAGCGGTTGCGATCGCTGCAAGCATCGCATTCGTGCAAAGCAAAGCGGTTCCTTGTGGTTCTGTTGGCTAGCATCCTCTGCAGGAGATTCACAGCGCTTATTTGCGGGTGACTCTTGTAGATAAAGATTTCCGAGTTTGAGGTAATTAACTTTTTTGATCACTTATAGATAGTAGTTTTCACTTAGCGAAAAATATAATTTAAGATAGACATATTTTTAAGGGGTTACGTTATCCAAGTATCCTTCAAATATCGATTTATTTATTTAAGCTCAATTTCCAACATTTCTATAAATACAGGCATGATTTGAAATTAGTATCTTCATTATTTAAAGATTATTTACGTGAAGAAATGATTTATTTGTAAGGACTTTTTTAGGAGACAAAAACTTTCAATGGCTTTACATCCATAATTATTTTTTCTTGAATTCCATGCGTTAAAAGTTATAGGGCTTTATTATTATTATTATTATAATTATTAAACAAAATTATGTCTATAGAATTCAATATAATTATGAAACATATATTAGATTTAAAGAACCAGATATTGTCAAAGTTATTAAGGCCAGCCGCATTAGATGGCTGGGACACCTTTTTAGATATGAAGATTCTAACCCAACTAAACTAGTGACCTTCTCAAAAATTGAAGGAAAGCGGAAAGAGGAAGCCCCCCCCCACCTGGTGGATAAATTGTCTAGAAAGGGATTTAAGTGAACTGAGAGTCCATCATTGGTGATCTATTTTCTTTGATAGAATCAGGTGGAGGAAGATCAGACTTGGCCTGTAACAGGCTGTAGTGCTGACGAATTATTATTATTATTAATATTATTATTATTATTTTAACTAAGATACAAATGCTGAATTGTTTACATGGATTTTCTACAATTTATAAAACTTTGTATAGAATTATCAATAAATTTCTTATTTGTTTTTTATATACTAAACACATACACAATAAGTCAAATTTCCTTATCTTTTCACTGAGTAGTATTTATTTTAATATGAAATTTAATTTTACAGTCATTTGAATATCCATATAGTCTTAATGTGTAGAAGGCTTTAAACGGTCTTAAAAAAATTTTTGGGGGTCAAAAATATTAATAAATGAAAAAATAATAAGGATTTTAAAAACTTTAGAAAGTTTAAGAATTATAAATTTAGTCAAAGGAACAATTCAACTAAAATCATAAGGATTTTAATAACTTTAGAACGTTAAGAGCTATAAATTTAGTTAAATGAATCCATATAGTCTTAATGTGTAGAAGGCTTTAAACGGTCTTAAAAAATTTTTAGGGGGTCAAAATTATTAATAATTAAAAATATCATAAGGATTTTAAAAACTTTAGAAAGCTTAGGAATTATAAATTTTGTTAAAGGAACTATTCAACCAAAATCATAAGGATTTTAAAAACTTTAGATAATTTAAGAGCTATAAATTTAGTTAAATGAACTATTCAACCACAATCATGAGGATTTTGAAAACTTTAGAAAGCTCAAGAGCTATAAATTTAGTTAAAGGAACTATTCAACCAAAATCATAAGGATTTTAAAAACTTTAGATAGCTTAAGAGCTATAAATTTAGTTAAAGAAACTATTTAACCAAAATCATAAGGATTTTATAAACTTTAGAAAGTTTAAGAATTATTAATTTAGTTAAAGGAACTATTCAACTAAAATTATAAGGATTTTAAAAACTTTAGAAAGTTTAAGAATTTTAAATTTAGTTAAAGGAGCTATTCAACTAAAATTATGAGGATTTTAAAAACTTAAAAATTTTTTGGGGGGCAAAAATATTAACCCTCCGAGTGGAACACACCGGAAAAAAAGGTCTCCAAAAAATACGCTAAAGCTTTATTGTGTCAGTGACCAAAGCGTTGTATGATTTTTTAGTTCACACTTTGACCCATCCTCGTTATTGTCCCTTTACTTCCGGTTATAAATATATATATAAATATACATTATTGGTTGTTAATTTTTAATAGACATAAAGATCGTCAATTCTCGAAGATTATCACATAAGAAATAATGTATTCTAAAAGTACGAATAAAAAAAATTTTTGAGGATTATTTATATCTTTTTACTAATGTCATCCAAGATATTTCAGTGGTGCAATTAGAGATATATATGTTACCGCAAACGAAATACTTCGAAATAGAGATTGACAAAGCCATAAGAAGCAATCAGCGTCTTTGTTCCTCAGAGAGTAGGGGTGCATCCCTGAATAAATGTTAGTCAAAGAGGGGTGAAGTTATTAAACAATAGACATGACCCTCCTACCTCATAATTTCATGGGGGAAAACACTGTCAGAAATGTACAATACATCTATTTTTGGAACGTTTTTGGAGGTCGAAAATTGTCTGTGACAGCTGGAGGAATTGTACGGGCAAACCGCTTAGAGGGTTAATGAATGAAAAAATCATAAGGATTTTAAACACTTAAGAAAGATTAGGAATTATAAATTTTGTTAAAAGGAACTATTCACCCAAAATCATAAGAATTTTAAAAACTTCAGAAAGCTTAAGAGCTATAAATTAAGTTAAAGGAATTATTCAACCAAAATCATAAAGATTTTAAAAACTTTAGAAAGTTTAAGAATTATGAATTTAGTTAAAGGAACTACTCAACTAAAATTATGAGGATTTTAAAAACTTTAGAAATCTTAAGAATTATAAATTTAGTTAAAAGAACTATTCAACCAAAATCATAAGGATTTTAAAAACTTTAGAAAGTTTAAGAATTATAAATTTTGTTGAATGAACTATTCAACCAAAATCATAAGGATTTTAAAAACTATAGATAGCTTAAGAGCTATAAATTTAGTAAAAGGAACTATTCAACCAAAATCATAAGAATTTTAAAAACTTTAGAAAGTTTAAGAATTATAAATATAGTTAAAGGAACTATTCAACTAAAATTATGAGTATTTTAAAAACTTTAGAAAGTTTAAGAATTATAAATTTAATTAAAGAAACTATTCAACCAAAATAATAAGGATTTTAAAAACTTTAAAAAGTTTAAGAATTATAAATTTAGTTAAAGGAACTACTCAACTAAAATTATGAGGATTTTAAAAACTTTAGAAATCTTAAGAATTATAAATTTAGTTAAAAGAACTATTCAACCAGATTTTACTTTCTCAGATGTGCTTTAGCAGAACTGTAATACTTAAAATTAAAAAAAAAAAATGTAAAGGTACTGTTGACTAATTAATGATTAATTTTACACCTTTTTAATCCAGTACTTAAATTAACAAAAGAAAATATTTTAAATTTTATGAACTACTGTGATGGCTAATTCGTTGGTTTGGAACACTACGGTTTGCTTTTTTGCTACATGGGGGTCAATGAGACCGGGACCTACTGTTTAAAGCCGAATTCCAACAGCTACGAACATCCATTCCAGCAGTGGGATTGGAACCCGCGGACTCTATCACCAAAAAGAAGTGCCCTAGCATTTGGCCATTTTTCGGTCAAAGTACTGTGATGATAAATCGTTTAGGGTTTTAGTTATACTTATCAATTATTTCAGTTTTACTTTTGGCAACATTTTAAAAATTTATCATTTTGAAAAAATAAATTAAAAATTTCTTTATAAATAAATTTTATTTAATTGCTAAGAATGGTAATATTAGTGTCATTAAAATCATATAATTTACAGGAATTTTGAAACTAAAAAAAACTATAAGATATTATTTACCAAGAAACAATGCTAATTTTTTATTTAGTTTTACAGTTAAAAAATAAATAATTGAAATTTTACTACATCAAGGCTTTCAATGTTTAGATAACTGATTGAGTTTGGTGCTGTTTTTCTTTAGTTAGTTCGCGAGATCGAATCCCGTTTCTGGCATTGATGATCATAGCCGTTCGGGATCGACTCTAATTCTAGAAAGCTATTCTGTTTTTGTAGAACAATGTTATTATTTTTATACCTGCTTTTGAATAATTTTTTAAAGCATTTAAAGGAAAGTAACTTACACACTTTTATTAAAAAATGATTTATTGCACAGTAAACTTATTTATAATATTTTAGCAGTTTATTATTTTAATTACAAATCACTTAGGTGTCATTAACCGAGAAGACGGGAAAGTGAAAAGGTAAAGTTTTTGTGGAAATGTAATAACAATCTTCTGTGCTATTATCTGTCCACAAATGAGGTCTCAATAATGAATGAACGGAATAATGGCTGAATAGGTAGAACGCTGATCTTCGGTACTGGAGTAGTAAAGATATATTATCTCAATATCCTTGTATATATATATATATATATGTAATAAATTAATTATATAACTTCTGGACACATGATAGCCCCTATTACTTTTACTTGCCCGAGCTACTGAGCAAGAAGAAAGCTAAAATCCCAGCAGTAATAAAAATGCAGACGGGCCATATTAAAAAGAGCGGCACAAATTTAATTAAAGCTTTATTATAGAGCTGCTAAAACGGGCAACTTTACTAGTCAACGACAGACAAGAGAAAAAAACAAAAATCACTCTGCTCGAACAGAGGTGCACCCAAGAGCAAGACAGAAAGAATTTTACCCAAGGTAGAAGAAACCTACTCAGCGAATTAAGTGTTAAGATCAGGAAAAAACGCGGAGCCATTTGCCGGCGACAGCTGGAAAACGTGTTGAATAGAGGGAAAATTTACATCTATAGGATAGAAAGCTTTGGGAATTGTATCGAAAGAATTTTAAGTGGAAGACATTCCTTTGATTAAGACATTCAGAGGCTGGGAAAAAGATTTTAAGGAATTAGAATGGGAGAGAGGTTTTTTAAGAAAATATTAAAGTTAAATAATTTTGGTATATTACACACACACACACACACACACACACACACACATATATATATATATATATATATATATATATGTATATATTTATTTATTTACACAACCAAAATTTATCTACGAGCTCTTGGATACTTGATATGTCCTTGAAGTTGGATTTGTCCAATGAAGTAGACATCAACTCCTTTATTATTTATGAGAAAGGAGTGTACTAATAGGGTTTGGGTTTGGTTGGAGAGCTACGGTCTACTGTTTTTCACACGAGGGCTAATGAGACGGAGACCAACTGCTTAAAGCCGATTCGGAACGGCTACGAACAACCATGCCATAGTGAGATTCGAACCCACTATCGCATGGATATGTTCGTAGCCGTTCGGAATAGTAAGGATATATTATCTCATATATATATATATATATATATATATATATATATATATATATATGTATGTATGTATGTATGTATGTATACAACCAGAATTTATCTACACACTCTTGGATACTTGATATTCATTGTATTTGGATATGTCCAATGAAGTAGACATCAACTCTATTATTTATGAGAAAGGAGTGTACTAATAAGGGTTTGGGTTTGGAGTGCTACGGTTTACTGTTTTGCACACGAAGGTTAATGAGAAGGGGACCTACTACTTAAAGCCGATTCCGAACGGTTACGAAAGTCGATGCCATAGTGGGATTTGAACCCACGAACTCCGGTACCGCCGAACAGCGCCCTAACCAATCGGCCAGCGTTCGGCATGTAATAATAGGGAGAAAAAACAGTCATAAGAGAGTGAAGAGTAAGAGTTAAAATGAGAACATACGCTGTACACATACCTCCGTCGTTCGTTGCTAATTTCTAGATAGACCTGATTACTACCTCCTGGAATCTTAAAGGAGATGGAGTCAAACTCCTCGAGTAGCCGTGATCGTCCACATACCAGGATTAAAATACCATTTCCAATATGCAATTTTAATTCCACCCAGAAGAAAAGAAAAGCTAGTGATGGCGTAGTAACTCAGACAAATAGAATTTATATCTATTATATCAACAGTGGCCAATTTCACATTCATGGGCAAAATACTTTATATTTCTAGAAATCTTTGCTTTTTCCACCATTGTGGAGCATAACGAAGGGTACTAGCACATAGATTTATGTGTCATTTAATAATGTATTGTATTACAACAAATGAGTAATTCTAATGAATATTATGCGTAAAATAAGAATTTTATGGGAGAGTCCAGACCCATTCAACCCCCCCCCCTCCCGTCTAAGTATGGTCTGGCGCTGACTGCAAAGATTGACCTTTCTTTTGCCTCTACTCTTGCTAGTACGTTATTCCTTAATAATGCTTTTAATTTTCACAAAATATTTATTTCGTGCGCTTCAAAAATACTGGGCGATTTAGTTCATCTGCGTCTTCTTCCTCCCTTTTTGCGTGATCCTTCTTCTGATTTGGGCATCATAAGATTTCCATCTTTGTTACCTCGCTGGTTATTTGGTTGCAATCAATACAGGCGAAATCTTCACAGTTTATGTCCATAAACTTATACCTCTCATCTTGGAAACATTTATAATCTTCATCGGACGCAATTGGGTCGTTTTAACAAAGTTGTTTAATTACTTTTCCAGTTCTCCTAAATTCCACAAAAACAATATTTAAGGGTTAACAAAGCGACAGGAACATACTTGTTTTTTCTTCCTCGGGAGGAGGGTTAAATTCTAGATGCAGGAAGGCGAATATTCAGGGAACGATGAATGCGGGAAAAAACAATACTGGTTCTACGGGAGAAAATTCAAGACCAAAAGAATTGAACAATCGATACGGTAAAACGAATAATTCAAGAACGATATAAGGAAATACCACTGTATTACTAAATATTTTAGTACTTTTTTTTCCTTTTTCAAAATGCTTTCAGTATAAACAAAATTATCCCCCCCCCTCAAGTGGTGCCTATTTAACCCTGTGGCCATGGCTGGCACTGGAACTATTACTCTGTACTTTATTTCGTATAAAGAAGAAATTATTTATCCACAAATGGAAAGTATTTATAGTATAACAGGGATCGGCAAACTTTATCGGCCGCGGGCCAAAATTCGAATGAAAATAAATTTGGCGGGACAAGATAAATTTTTCTAAAATTTTAAAAACAATATACAAGTACCTAACGGTTTAAATACGTTAATGAGATGAATGAAATTGCGATTTCATTTTTAAAAGTTCCTTATACTGAGGCTCGAAATGAGATGTACTGATTTTAAGGAACGATTCTAAATGCTCATCTGTCAATCTACTTCTGAAATTATTCTTTCTAAGGTTCAAAGTTGAAAAGACTTGTTCACATATAAGAAGCAATTATACCACTGATCTTCTGGGCGTGAGATAATAAATTTGGGATATAATATTTAAGCAAAGTAGAAAAGGAGATGGATATATAATGTATAAATATATATTTCTTTTAATTTGCCTCGGACCGGCAACTTTAAATTCTGTCCGCGGGCCGGATAAAACCTTCCGGCTGGCCAGAGTTGGTCCGCGGGTTGTAGTTTGCTCATCGCTGTATTATAACATTTCTGTGTGTTCTTCAAAAGTAGTTTTACAGGTTGGCGATGCAGTAAAAATGTAATGGTAAGTATAAGCGAAAACAAAACAATTTATATATGAGATCCACTAAACTTTAGTTTTCTACCTTCAGTAACTATTTTAAGCATACTAAACTTTGTTTTTTTTTCCTTTTCAGCTTTGATTTACCTTCTTCAGTCATGTCTTCCCAGGCCTTTAATAACGCCTTCATGATCCCTCGGGGATATCAACCACCAGCACCAGTCAATCTTGGCCGTCCAGTGCCTTATAACGGTGCCTTCTATCCTTACCAATCAAATGCCACCGTTGTGGATACCGTGCCTGCTGAGATCTTGCACATGGTCCACGAACACTGGTACCAATTTCCACCAATGAATCCCTTGTGGCACAGCCTGCTTGGGGTTGCCATGATTGTGTTGGGAATCATCAGTGTTATCGGCAATGGAATGGTTGTCTACCTCATGTCTACCACCAAGGTACTCCTGATTTAGTTACTTTAAATAACATTAAAGGGGAAATGTTTTGAAAAGTATTTATAGTTTTCTAATGAGTCATTTTTAGGGGATATTGTCAATTTCTTATATCTTTAATGCAATTCAATGAAAATGTAACAATATCTTTATTTTAGACTTAGAGAGCATTTAAAAACTTGTCATAATAAATCATAATTTAAATATATGTTCCGTAAAAAATATGCTCATAAAATCTTAGATTGAGATACTTATTATAATAAATAAATTTTATGCAATTAAAAGTACAACCAAACTAAAGAACTTCTCTGGAAAAAGAATAAAATTAAATGCACCAATTATTACTGTGGATGGTGTAGAAATTTAGAATCTTTATCTAAAAGTTCGTTTCAAATATACTAAAATTTCAACAGGAATGCTGACTTTTGTAACGCAACTTTGAAAATAAAGGACAAGAAGTCAGAAAATCTTCAAAAGAAAACGATTTCTTTGCTACTACATACGACTTTACACTCTCCAAACATAAATCACATTCTTAAAACAAATCTACCGCAAATAAATAACTTAATAATTGAATACTTGAAATGTTCGATTTTTCTATCTCAAATTTCAGTTGACATAAAATTTCAAACACTAAAAGTCTGTTATAATAAATTATTGTTTTTAAAAACCTTTAATATGTATACGATTTTATCACCATGATTAGAAATACGTTTGGCAATAGGGAGAATGAAATGTTTAATAAATATTATAAAATCCAAGATGAACTTGCATATATTTGTATTTCATTATGGTTTATTCTCCTTCAAACTCTAGAGCCTCAAGACACCGACTAACATGTTGATCGTAAACTTGGCATTCTCGGATTTCTGCATGATGGCCTTCATGATGCCCACTATGGCCGCTAATTGTTTCGCCGAAACATGGATCCTGGGACCGTTCATGTGTGAAGTTTACGGGATGGCTGGCAGTCTTTTTGGCTGCGTTTCCATCTGGACCATGGTGATGATCGCTTTTGACCGATACAACGTCATCGTTAGGGGTATGTCCGCAGAACCTCTGACAAGCAAGAAGGCAGCATTTCAGATCTTCCTCGTCTGGGCCTGGTCTGCCGTCTGGACCCTTCTCCCCTTTTTCGGATGGAACAGGTATTAAAAGACTTGATTACTTCAATTCCTTTTGTAATTCAATAATAAGAGATACATATACACATTTCTGAATTTTAACTTCATTATATTAACCACATTAAAAAAATAGATCAGTCTGAATCATTATTCTAACTGTTTCATCACGAAACACGAAATTTTCTTACATTTCTTAAAACTTTTGTGATGTCTTCATGAAAATAAGTTTTAAATTTATCCAGAATTTTTTTTATGTTTTCATTGAACGCAAAAATGAGGCAGTTATTAAAAATATGTAACATAATTATTCAAAATATGAAATATGATTATTAATAGTGTTTTGCTATCTCAAAAAAAGAAAAAAAAAACGTATCAAAAATGCATCATTATGTTAGTGATTAAACTCATGACCCTTTCCTCCACTTGAATCTTTGTGGTACAGTTGTATTGTTTGCTTTACTTTTTCTACCTTTGCAGCAGAAAAAGATAGAAAAAAAAGTCTGCTAAATTTACAATAAGAGACTTAACAATGTTATTTTTACATCAAATTAAAATTTAAAGTTGAAACTGTGAACTCTTAAATATTAATAACATCCATATTATATTAAACTGAACATTTATTCCTTTTTTAAGCCACAATGCATAAATGCACAAAAAAATCATTTTTTGTAGGTATGTACCTGAGGGCAACATGACCAGCTGCACCATCGATTATCTCAACAAAGACCCAGCTTCAGCTTCCTACGTCATCATGTACGGTGTTGCCGTATACTTTGCTCCTTTGGCCACTCTGATCTATAACTACACTTTCATTGTCAAATCTGTTGCCAACCACGAGCAGCAGCTGAGAGAGCAAGCCAAGAAAATGAACGTTTCTTCCCTCCGAGCTAATGCTGATCAACAAAAGCAGTCAGCAGAATGCCGTCTTGCTAAGGTATAGCTTTATCCTTTATGATCACAAATTTGCTTTTCGATATAAAATTACGATGGCCATGATCATTAAGAAAATGTTAATCTACTAGATTTCATCCCTAACACCATTACATGTATTCATGGCCCGGCTATCAAGATTTTGGGCCCAGGGAAGAGAATATGTTTTGGGCCCTTGTAGATTATTATTACATTTTATTAATGTATAGCTGAAAGATTTTTATAATGCAACAAGCATTTTTTTTTGTTTGACCATGGGGTTGAAAAGATATGGTATTATGCAGAACATATTCCAAATATTTCGCAAACGGAATCCACCAATCAGAAATCTCAATTTTGTGAACATTTTTGAGAAAAGTTCTCAAAATCTATCCATCTGATTGGTGGATTTCATTTGCAAAATGACCTGCATTCTTCCCTTTAGTTTTTAAGTGTAATCCCATGACTGACAAATGTGTGGGTGTTTATACTTGCGGGTACTCTGTGAAATAATGAAAATTTACAAAATTTTAGCCCACCTAATTTGTATATAGAACAAAAACATGAAATTTTTAAATCTACAAAATTTGTTTCAAAATTACTTCTGGGTCTAAAAATTTTTGAGCCCTGGGCACTTGCCCCGGGTACCCTGCCGATAATATGGCGCTGCATGTATTTCACTAACGCATTGAATTAAGAAACTATCAAAAACAAGTTTATTAAAGTTAGGTAAATCCGTATATTCTGCTTTTATAGCATAGCATTGCGACATGGTTACTAATTCTTTTTTCTTTTAATTTTTGCAGGTCGCCTTGATGACCGTTGGTTTATGGTTTATTGCATGGACACCCTACCTCACCATCGCCTGGAGTGGAATTTTCTCCTCAAGAAAACATCTTACTCCATTGGCCACCATCTGGGGAGCTGTCTTCGCCAAAGCGGTCGCCGTCTACAATCCTATTGTCTACGGTATCAGCCATCCCAAATACAGAGCGGCTCTGCACCAGAGATTCCCGAGTCTAGCTTGCTCTTCAGATAATGGTGACCATGGAAACGACAACAGGTCCGAAGCGACCGTCGTTACCGACGAAAAGCCACCAAAGAACCCTGAAGCTTAAATTAAAAAAAAATTGTCTTTTTGTTTAAGCTTGTAAAGTTTACGCGCTTTTAAAGATATATTTTTCACGATTATTGGTTTTGATGCTTCGCACTAGACTGTTCTTAATAAAAGAAATTGGATAAAAAAAAACCTGTGTTTTCTTTTTTTTAGAGTACTTCCTTATTTTTAGCTTTACATACAAATTTTGCTTTTTATTTCGCTGGTGTTAGAATACTATAAATTGTCTTTTACTATTAAAAAAAAATGACTTAACTTTTGTTTAACGTTACTTTAAATGTTCTACTTAATAAATATATTTGTTTGACATAATTTTTTTGTTTAGTATTTCTACGATGAATGGCAAAAACTTTAATTAAAAAAAAAATTTATGTGTTTTTTTTATTTAAAGAAAATACTATACTTTATGTTCTTATATCGATCAAACTATCTAAAAAAGAATGGTTTAGAAAAGATTTCTTTCTCTCTTAAAAAAAAAACTGTATTTATGAAACGAAAATACAAATATATTTCTATCTGTATTTATACTTTGTTATGATGTTTCCACTTAAAAATTCTTACAATATTGTTTGATTATACTTTATTTTTAACAGTGCAACAGACATTTAAAGGATCAATACAAAATTATAAGTATTTGACAAATTTAAAGCATTAAATGTACAGATTTTAAATTGTTTCGCTTTAGTAATCATAATTAAGAGATAAATAAAATATAAAATATCCTTTATATAATTTTGCCTTTAAAAAAAATTTATTAAAAATGTAGAAAAATTTCCTTCTACTTTATGTTGTTGGAAATATTTCCTTATCAAGTGTCATAACTTATCTGATGTATTAAAAAACGTTAATTTTCAACATAACAAAGTTTTACTTTTGTGAGCACCAAGCATGTATTATAAATACAAATGTATTTTAATATTTTACATCATTTAAGAAAATTTTTGATGATTTCAACAAAAATTTAAAAGAAAGTATCAAAAGTAATTCAGAGATTTGAGTCTCAGTTCAGTTAGGGAAGTCCGTGATTTGTCATGTAGCTTTAACTACTAGTTTTGTTAGGCTTACAGCACTAAGGTAAATTTTTCTACACAAGGGTTAGTTAGATTCTGATTTACAAGTTAAAGCCAATTCCAAATGGCTGTAAGACCCAGTAGTAGGATTTGCTCATTGTAAATTGTGTCTCTTTGTATGGATAGACTGATCACAGGGTTCCTGCTTTTTTTCTAGAACAAAAATTAAGGACTTTCTAAGGACCAAAGTAATTTTTTATAAGGACCTACTTGAAATACACAACACAACGGCATAACTCTTTTTCCTGAGGAACAAACATATTTTAATTGATTATGAACCAGACAAAGCAAATTCAACAAATGCCCTACAATATTTCAGAATTAAGTTTTTAAAAATGCCTAAAAATTAATATAAGATAAATCTATTTGACAAAAACTAATTTTGAAAAATGTACATCTAAAGTTTGAGTGATCAAACTAAAAATAAATTGTGAATAAAAACAATATTATAAACAGTACTTTCTGAGGGTTTGTTTAAAAATGACTCTGATACATATATAGAGCCATTTTATTAATTTATATATATATATATATATATATATATATATATATTATATATATATATATATATACATATATATATATATATATATGTATATATTAGCTGATTATACCCGACGTTGCCTGGGAAAGAAGAAAGTTTTAGACTTTTCTATTACATTGAATGCAAGGAAAATTAAACTTCCATAAAAAACTGAAATATTTACAAACCCCCATCCTCAATGCTTCGTTTAATTAAAATCTGTATGACTGTTAGCTATTAGGAAAGGGCAGCTGACTTTATACTTTTAACTTTTTAAGTATACGAAAGATTATTTATTTGTCAATTAAGTAACTAAGAAATAAAACTGTCAAATAAGAAAACTAACAGAAAATCACATGAAGGAGGATCTCATCAATGGACAAATTGATCGCTTTCCAATTTAAAAATTAAGGAGTTTTTAAGGACCTTTAATGAAAATTAAGTAGTTTTAAGGACACTTAAAAATGAAAGCTAAAATTCAGGAGTTCTTAAGGACTTAAAAATGACCTGGATAATTGAAAATTGTTTCAAGACAAGTACTTAAAATGTTTAAGGACTGTGGAAACCCCTTCATTAAGGTTGTTTCCTAATACAATTTAGTACAAAAATGAATTCTAAAAGGTAGAAATATAAAAAATTTTATTAAATAAATATATAATAATTCAATTTAAAACAAATAAACCTAAGGATGTAAGGATTTCTTACTTTCTTTTAAACAAATATTGATATTTTATTTCAATTAACTTTTAGTAATGAAACAACTAAGGAAGAAGAGGGTTTTAATACAGCTTATTTTTATCATTCCATATAATTAAAGTGACTTTGAATTCATATTAAGAAAATAATATGGGTAACTAATGTAGACTAAGAAATCTACAACATCATTGCTTTTGAATGACTGGTTGTTTTCAATACAGCCTTTAGATGATTTAATCATTCCATATAACTGAAAATAGTGACTTAAACTAATCTCATTAACTAATTTCTAATGTAACCTCTATATAGACTAAAAAAAAAAATTATTTATTAACTATTACATTTAATATTTTTGAAAATAAAACTATATAAAATTGCTAAAAATACCATAAAATAAGATTGATATGCTTTTGAATTCTAATTCTCCTAATTAAGATACATAATTGAAACATGTAGCATTTTGTATGTATTACACAACACACTAAAATAATAATAAAAAAAAATTTTTAATTTTAGATTGCACTACATATATATATATATATATATATATATATATATATTAATTAAAAAAATCTTTACATATTTGTTATTTGATTGCATGAGTTGTATATTGGAATGATAATGGGCTAAAAAGTCAAATTCAAGTTCAGCCTTGCACAAAGGTTTTATTAGGAAAAAGTAAGTGTAAATTGAAAATAAATTTAGACTGAATCATAATTATTTTCATTAATATCAAAATGTAGAGTTTTTCTAGTATTTAAAACCTTTTATAAAATAATATTTGAATGCTAATCGATACATAGGAAATTTTAGGGTACATTAGTTAAAATTTTTTATTGTTTATACTATATAGAATTTGTAATAATTCTTAGTACAATAAAAAATAAGACACTGGTAATTTTAATTACATTGATCAAAATTCTGCATTACACTGCAGGCTGACATGATTTCATTGCTAAGCAGCAAAACTTTTTTTATAAAGAGCAATAAAGAAAACTTTAAGGATGAGGAAGTTCCAATAGTTTGTGACTTTTCAAAAAATTATAGTTTTCTTCTAAACTTGCATATAGACCATGGGAGCATTAAAAGTTTTAATTTTTCACATTTGTAAGGTACTCTATGAGGCTGGTAAAAAAATGGTTTATTATTTGGCTGAGTTATCTGGTACATGCTCAATAATTTCTTTATTTTCACACTCCTCTAAAGTCTCCAGATACTGAGAATGCAGTTTAGAAGCACGTTGAATTTATTTAGAAAGTTAATTCAAAGTTTTCTTAGCTATGTTGAAATTATCGTTAAGTTTTTCCAATTTTTTTTGCCACAATAAATTTTTATTGCAACTGAAAATAATCTATGATTAAATTTTTAAATTATCACATATGTACTTAATCTATTATTTAAGCCAAATATAAAAGAAAATTAATTAATATATTAAAAATATTTATTATTATTAAAGTAATATAAATATATTAAATATATTTATTATTATTTTATTAAAAGAAAATATCTAATTTCAGTGATAAAACATAGGAAAATAATGCAGATGATATTTAAGTTATTTAAAATAGGAAATGATTAAATGAGATGGTTAAAGGAATAACATCATACTGCTAGAAAATATTATTTTTACCTATTTATTATGTGACAAAGACATTAAAGACACATGATATCTTAAACATTTCAATCAAAATAGAATTGAAGTAAGAGATAAATAATTAAATGATTTAATATTATGCTGCATGATGTCTGCAGGAGACAATTTTTGATGTTTCCAACATTTCATTTTATGTCAAGGGGCTAGACTTGTGTAATGCTGAATTTTAACATACTTTTAAGATACACTCATTATTTAAATTTTATTCGAAGTACATTAAAGAATTTAAAATTTTAGTCCATATTGTATTCTACATCTAATAAAGAAGCATAAAAAATTCTACAAAATGGCACATTTTTTATTCTTTGTCTTATTTAGGACACCTGCAATTACAATTTAAACAAAAATATCTAATTTTTGGGGTTATTTATCATTAAATTTTTAAGTGAATTTGTTATTTTTTACATCAAGCAGCTTATCTCAATTACAATACAATCAAATAACAAATTTATGAAGATTTAAAAAATATTTTGAAGTAGCAAATTTTTGTAAAATGAAAGTTTAAATTTGTTAAAATCTCAATAATGAAACATAAATATAAAAAATTGTTACAAAATGATATATTTCTTATCTCTTTGTCTTATTTAGGACACCTGCAATTACAATTTATAAACATAAAATTTTTCTAATTTTTGACAATTTTATATAGTTATATTTTCACAAATACATAAAACGAAATTTGTTATTTTTCTTGCATCAAGCAGCTTACAATCTGTACATAGGGTATTTCTGTATCAGAATTTCATTAAAATCTTAAAAGGTAAGGAAAAGATATTTTAGAATTGTCTTGAACAATATATAATGAATCAATTGTTAAAATAAAGTGAAAGGAGAAATGAAATAGGAAATAAAATTTTACTCAAAACGGATGAATAAATTTTTTTTTCATTGTGAAAAGGAAAAGTGAATTTAAACAAACATACCAAAAAGACCAGAGATTCTATTTTTTATTTCAAATTAAATTACAAAGTCCACAAGCTTTTCTGAATAAGCAAACATTTCATTATTTAATAGCACTTTATACCACTTTAAGACATTAGCAGGGAGATCTTTATGTAATTTTGTTTGAACAAGAGCACTCCAAATAATTATATCTGCTAATGTAACAGAATTTCCAACCAAATAACTATTTTTTCCTAGATGAGAATTCAGAGACTTCAGTACAGATTGCCTTTCTTTGTTACTACCATGTATAACTGAGGAATGAGCAGTTTCAAGCCAGTCATCGATTTGAGTAGATAGAATAGGATCATTCTCATAGTTGAAACCCAATAGCCTTGCAATGTACCTTAAGGGAAAGAAAAGAAAAACAGGATATCATTAAAAATTCTCACCTTAATACTTGAAAGTCATATTATGTTAGTATGAAATGAATTAAAAATACATTTTATTTACAAGAAGGTGAACATTTGCAGAATATAGCAATAAATGCAGACATCTGTTTTGCAGCTTTGAGCAAGTTATATTGTCAATACAAAGAACTCAGTGGTTTGGCAGACTGAGTGAAGAGGCACAAAATCATGCCCTATTTAAGCCACACAAAGAAAATTTATACATGAATGAGCATACACACATTAGGGATAGACAAGTGGCAGAATCATGTGCAGCAAGGTGCAAATCAAATTTGCTTCAATGAATGACTTAAACAAGGCACTGATTTTTTGTTTTCTTAGTCAGCTGCTAAGTTCCTTATATTGATAAACAGGGTGTACAAAGGGAAACTATTTAGAAAGATCTTGATTAATCCCTCTAAGTTGCAAATTCTTCACTGTTAAATTCATACTATTTAATACACAATTTCTTTTTTTATGTACAAATTTATATTGAAATAAAACTATAAATTTTAATATAAATAATAAAAAAAAATTTAATGTATTTTATACTTAGAAACATTTTTTTTCTGTTTTTGGGATGTTCAGAATAATTTTTATGATTAGCAGAAGTTAAAAACATACAAAGAACTCAGCGGTTTGGCAGACTGAGTGAAGAGGCACAAAATCATGCCTTATTTAAGCCACACACTAAAGCAAATTTATACATGAATGAGCATACACACATTAGGGATAGACAAGTGGCAGCCTCCTGTGCAGCAAGGTGCAAATCAAATTTGCTTCAGTGCATGACTTAAACAAGACACTGATTTTCTGTTTTTTTAGTCAGCTGCTGAGTTCCTCATACTGATATCAGGGTATATATTCCTCATATTGATAATCAGGGTCCAGGTTATTTAGAAAGATCTTGATTAATCACTCTAATTTGCAAATTCTTCACTGTTAAATTCACACTATTTAATATACAATTTCTTTTTTTATGTATAAATTGATATTGAAATAAAACTATAAATTTCAATGTAATAAATAAAATCTTAATCTATATTAAACTTAGAAACATTTTTTTTTCTGTATTTGGGATGTTCAGAATAACTTTGGTGATTAGCAGAAGTTAAAAACATACAAAGAACTCAGTGGTTTCACAGACACAAAATCATGCCCTAAGCCACACACCAAAGCAAATTTATACATGAATGAGCATACACATATTAGGGATAGACAAGTGGCAGACTCCTGTGCAGCAAGGTGCAAATCAAAGTTGCTTCAGTGCATCACACTGATTTTCTGTTTTCTTAGTCAGCTGTTGAGTTCCCCATATTGGTAAACAGGGTGTCCAGGGGGAAAACTATTTAGAAAGATCTTGTTTATTCCCTCTAATTTGCAAATTCTTCACTGTTAAATTCCTACTATTTAATACACAATTTCTTTTTTTATGTATAAATTTATGTTTAAATAAAACTATAAATTTTAATATAAATAAATAAAATCTTAATGTATATTAAACTTTAAAACATTTTTTTTTTCTGTCTTTGGGATGTTCAGAATAACTTTTGTGATTAACAGAAGTTAAAAATTATTTATATATTATTAAAATCAAAGCATAAAAGTACTTTTTTTCTTGTGCTATACAGGTCTACTTTTTCAAACAAAATAAGACTTTTTAAGGACCTTCTATAGGACCAAAGCGATTTTTATAAGGCTTACTTGAACATCCATGCCACAGTGGGATTTGAACCCATGGACTCCGGTACTGAAGGCCAGCACCCTAGCCAATCAGCCATTGTTTGGATTAAAAAAAAAATCTACATAATATGATATCTTTTACAATATTAATCATAAAATGAGTTTAGCAGGCTAGGAGGTCAGTGATATAAATACAGAATTAGATTTATAGTCTGAATTTAGATTATATCATGCTCCTTAATATATATATATAGTGTTAGACTACCTCATGTTAAAATTATAGTAAGTATTTATTAATCTTTTTTTAAAGTGGACTAGTAAAAAAGATGAAAACAGACCTTGCAATATTAACTTCTCCCTCAATTCTTCCTTGATTCACAGGATCAATCACCATTTCATGGTCTTCATTTCCTAGATTAAAATCAATAAATAGGTATAATTTTTAAAAATGATATTTAACAAATGAGAAGTTTAAAGTATTATATTTATATCTTGTTAACTTTTCTGGTTAAATAAGTATTTAAGATTAAACTATAGAGAAAAGCTGAATTCACCACTAATTTTAGTAACAGCACACAGTCAAAGCAATATTAAAGTACTTTTTTCTTGATAATATATTAACAGATTTTAGTATAAAATTGCTATAAAACAGCCAAATTAGCTGCCAAGTATTTGAAACTAACACAACAGGAAAAGTACAAAAAATTTGAGGAAGGCAAGGCTACAGAAATTATAAATCAGCTAACTATAATTACAAATTTAGTAATAATAAGTAAATTTTAATTATAAATATAGATTCCTAACTTTTAATTTTGTTCAAACTTGTTCTTAATGTGCATTATTATAATGTACATTTTATTAAAATATTTCTGAGAAATGTTTGACCCCACCCCACCTTTTACTATACCAAAACCCCAAACTAGGTTTTTTTTTAAAAATTATGAATGTTAATAAAATAAATAAATTTAAAAATCTTGCAGAATTTTCAGCACATATACTGATTATAAGCATTTAGATAACTAGTAGTTACACATAGAGAAAAAAATTGTTTTTATTATAAATATAATATCTTAAAATTAAGATGAAGAATCTACAGAAATTCCTTACCATGCCTCCAGACTATCGTCAATGAAACTTTACTGGGTTCAGAAGATACAAGATTTTGCAATTTATTAATATAATTTGGAACTTCAACTAGTGATGAATGAATGTATGAAACAAGACGTACAGGCAAGGTTTGTGATAGTATATGGTAAAATACCCACAAACTTAGTGGAGGAGATGTTGGATTTGCTTTAATGACAATATCTTGAAACTTATCAAGTGGCTGTAATAAAAACCATAGATGAAAAATTCTTCAATTAAACAGTATTTCACAGAAAAGGAGAACAAAATACTATGGCATTAAAAATTATTTTAAAATATTACTGAATTTAAATAAATGTTAATTTAACACTCTATCAGGCATACTGTATCTCACAGATACAGAACTATTTAGTTTCTTATGTTTGAATAGAAAGGGGAATCTCACAACCTTAACCAAAATAATATCTGCCCTTCAGGTTATGGGGTTTCTTGGAGTGTTGCTAGATTTGGTTTGGTTTGGAGTGCTACGGTCTACTTTTTGCAACACGAGGGCTAATGAGACTGGGACCTACATCTTAATGCCGATTCCGAACGGCTACGAACATCCATGCACAGTGGGATTCTGGAGTGTTGCTAGAAGCAGGTTTCTTTCTGTTTGGGGAATCACATGCATCGCCGGAATACCATTCATCTGTTAATATTTGTTATCTATTTTGCTATGAATTTTTATATGATTTTTCTTTTAGAGAATAAAAATTGATTATTATAATTAAATTACCAGAAAGATCTTGAAATGGTACAACCCCCCCTTTTTTTTTAATAAAAGTAAAGATACAAAATATTTCAATTAAATCTCAAAAAGTTGTGATTAGATAATGAAGCTGAAGTTACAAAAGAAGCAAACACTCCAATCAAACAGAAACACAGCTTAATATGCTCAAACAAACAACAGAAATATTTAGTTTAAACTCAAAATATGTGCTTAGATTACATCAAACATTTTTTGCCTAGAACATGAAGTGATGTTTTGTAGAAAAGGATCTCAGCCCCGCTCAGGTTCCGAACCTACAACCCTCCAGTTACAAAAGAGCGTTGACTTTGCCAACTGAGCTACCGCAGCTAGTACATAAAATTTTAATGGCTATAATCATTTGCTTCATTCTCAGAGATGCCTAGTATAACTTTCAAGATGAATAGTTTGAAGTATATTTTACTTTATTCTCAATAAAATGCATGACTCTGATATCAAAAGTAAAAACTTTAATCAAAATGGATATTATATATAATGTATTTAGAAAAAGTCATATAACATATTGTTTTGTCAATATCTATTTGATTTTGGCATGAATGATATGAAAAATCCTGTCAATTAGAATAAAAGTTTACTTGGCTCAAAATTTTAATAAATTAATGATACATGCACAATTTTATTAAAATATTTGTTTAAAAGTTAGTGGCACTGACTTTAGCTTAAATAAATGCATATAATCACTGAGAAATGTGGAATATAAACATATTGCATTAACATTGTAGACATGGCAACAAAGAAAAAAAACACTTCAAATTTAAATCAATTAGTTATTAATTTGAAAAATTATCTACTATCTTCATCTGAAAAAGAACAAAGGAAGTGATTATTATCAGGAGTAATTTAGCTGAAGTTTTAAAATTTGCATGATAAATACATTCTATAGTCTTATGGTCTATTGGTATTAAGTCTAGTAAAAGATTTTAAAAAGTTTTATATAAATTGATTGAGACAGAAATATTAATTATTACTTAATATTGATTAAATCTCAGTTTTATACATATCATTAGTAAAATACTAAAAGAGAATGATACAGCTTGTTATAATATAAACTGCATCTGACTCTTTAAAGAAACATCATAAATTAGTGTTTTATAATACATAAACATAAATAAAAGGAATAGCAATATGATAGTATCAAGAATTAAAAAAACATTTTTATACAATTAAATTATTTAAAACTAATTCATTTCAAGAATTTGTAAAAATTACACATGAATCATAATCAATAAAATTATAATTGACTTCAAATGATATCATACTTTAGACAAATACACGATAATTAATCGTACAATACAGGTATATTGTTTGAAAAAGTAAAACAAAAACCTATTTTAATTCCTTGTTACTAAGGTGGGTGGAATAAAAATCAACAACTGGATATAACACTTTTTCATAAACATTTTATGTTTTTATTTGATAAAAGAGCATTATGAAATTTGTTTTACTCAATGAAATTGCGATAAAATATAACAAACATTCTTACCGCTTGGGTCTGAATACCAAACTCATCTTTTAATTTAAGAACTTTATCCTTTAAATCCTCAAGCTTCTGTATTATGTTTAGCTGATGTTTTTCCATTTCCAACAAATTCAAGTCATCCTAAGGCATAAATTTTATATATGTAAATAATTTATATTTATCATACAAACTTACAACATCAAAGTATTGATAAGATCACAAAATATAATTTCATCAATTTTTATTGATATTAAAAGCAATGAAATGTTATTAAGTCTAGTAAAATACTTTAGACATGATGAATTTTCAAAGAGTATTGAACCGATCTCTGATAACTTGTTAGAGTAGTCTAGAATCCAGACCACGTGTTATTTTTTGATATATTTATCCTTTCCGACTAACATAAAAATATAATCCCAACCTCTTTATAAACGGCGGTTTCTAGAGATCCGGTTTCATCATATAAATTTTTCATTTTATACATGCATGTAGGAATAATAATATCCGGAGCAAAATCATATAAAGGACGAATCTTATACATTTTTACAGGTCCATTTAAGGACATACTGAGCATTAAATATAGATTTCTAGTTACAAAAACAAAAACTGTCGCAGCCGACGTTTCCCTGGATTTCGTATAGTACGAGTGCTGCCAATTTAAATTTTACATTTCCACATAATAAATAAAACTAAAAGAAAGTTGGCAACTCTCGAATGTCCAAACACTGGAAGCGTGACCTTACTGTAAACAGACAGCGGCTGCTTCAATATAAGTTATGTGACTGGTGATATTTACATCCTAGAGTAAACACTGCTCTGATTTACATTTTTAGTATAAGCTGCTCCCATTTAATGCAATGGCAGGAAATGAATCTGATTCAGAATATGAATATGAGGTATGATGTGTAACAATGTGAACTAACAGGTGAAATTTTCATTCTCAGCTGAATAGTTGTAGCGTCTTAAAACAAATCTCAAAAAATACAAAGATTTCAGTAATTGCATTTTTATACATGCAATGGTGTTGAGTGACTTTTCCGACCATTAAATGAAAATAAATAATCCGATTTCTGCTCTATGTGAATGTGTATTAAACTTTTAAATCGCACTTGTCAAAAGTAACTGCTTTTGATTTTTAAGACTTACATTTTTTAGTTTAATTATCTAAATATCTAAATATAATTTAACACGTGGGAATCAAAATTACAACGTATTGATAATTTTTGTTTGGCTGTTACAAAGCTTTATCTGTCAACAAGTTTGCTATATTGTAGTCTTAGGCATTACCCAAGTAAAACTTACTTTTGATTCTATTTATGTAATAAAACTGGAAGATATTTATTATGTGACACTAAGTAATTTTAATTTTTCCTATTCATTTGTAGGCTTTATGTATCCGTTAAGTAGAAGCAAATTCTAGGTTTGCTATTCTGGCGATTATTAACCAGCACACTGTTTTTCAGACATTTATGTTTTTTTTTTTTTTTTGTGGAATGAATTTAATTTTTAATGTATTATAAGAATGTTTTTTTATATTTTATTAATGTTCTATCTTCATAGTGTAAATTTTTATTATATATTAGTTGTGGCAATTAAATATTCAGCTGGGTTGTTAATAAAAGCAAGTGTGAAAATGGTTAAAATAATGTGTCCAAAATATAACTATCCATTAAGTAGAAGCAAATTCTAGGTTTGCTATTCTGACAATTATTAACCAGCACACTGTTTTTCAGACATTTATTTTTTTTTTTTTTTTTTTTTTTTTGTGGTATGAATTTAATTTTTAATGCATTATAAGATTGTTTTTTTCTTATATCTTATTAATGTTCTATCTTCATAGCCTAAATTATTATTATATATATTAGTTGTGGCAATTAAATATTCAGCTGGGTTGTTAATAAAAACAAGTGAGAAAATGATTAAAATAATGTTTTCAAAATATAACTATTGGGACCCAGCTGGGATTTGAATTAATTGTGTGAAACAACATCATTTCCATACAGTGCCTGTGTGTATGTTGAACAATTCACACACGCCACATGCCAGCCGAGGTTATATCCATCCCTTTATAAAATGTATATTTTTTCCTTTGCTTTTATAAATACAAGAGAAAGAAAAAAGTATATTTAATTAGTCTGGTTTATCAAGGGTTTACTTTTTTCATTCTTTTAGGAAGCTGTTGTTTTAGTAGAACTAAATGGAATTATTGATTCCAATTTTTTACTCCAAGAACAAACTCCCACAAAAATATTGGTATGTATACTATTTTTATTGCTATTTAAACCATTCATAGTCAATATTATATTTTTGGCATAATTTATTAATACATTAAATTTTATTTACTAAACTGTTGATTGTTTATATATTTTTAAAAAGTATATTATTAAACTGATTTTATGACTGAAAAATATTTATTATTTAGTTTATTGATAAATGCATCCATATATTTCTATCAAAAAAAATTATTCAATTAGTGAATTCCAAATATACCAGAATAAATAGTATTGCAGATGAATTAAGTATGTATAGCTTAGAATATCCAGTTAAATAAAGAGTAGTTTATATCCTTAAAGTGTACCATTAGAATCTTGTTACAAACTTTATTAATAAAAAAAAAGGGGAAAATCTATACAAGACTTTGAACAGAAAGAAAAAATTGCCCAAGTTTGTAAGCTGCGTAACTAAATATATATGAGAAATAAAATAAAACTTTATTAAAGTATTTAATACATTTTCAAGAATGTTATCATATATAAAAGATATATTAATTATATTTTCTCCTAATTAAACCTAAAAAATAATCACATTAAGTTGCACATTAACCCAATCTTTTACATAAACTTGTTTTATATAATTTATATCATATTGTTTTATGCAATTTAGAAAATCATACTGTTAACTTTATTTCTTCTTTAATGACTTAGATGTTATTGAACAAATTGTAGCTTCTACATAATTTTTACTTCTCCACTTTTAAGTCTTGTTAAAAATTTAAATTTAATAAAAAGTATGCTATTTATTAGCTCTAAAAACTATGGCTTAAAGACAATCAAAGACAGCTGCTTTTTTTCACTTAACATTTAATGATACAAATAACACATAATATTTAATAATTCAAGAATGTTATCTTATATAAAAGATATATGTATTATATTTTTTCCTAATTAAACCTAAAAAAAAAAAATCACAGTAAGTTGCACATTAACCCAATCTTTTACATCAACTTGTTTTATATAATTTATATCATATTGTTTTATACAATTTAGAAAATCATACTGTTAACTTTTTTCTTTTTTAATGACTAAGATGTTATTGAACAAATTGTAGCTTCTACATAATTTTTACTTCTCCACTTTCAAGTCTTGTTAAAAATTTAAATTTAATGAAAAGTATGCTATTTATTTATCTCTAAAAACCATGACTTAAAGACAATCAAAGATAGTTGCTTTCTTTCACGTAACATTTATTCATAGCAACATAACAAAATACAAACTGCAACCAGGGTTGGCTTGATTTGCCCAACCCGAAAAAAACCCAGGTTTTTTTTTTTCAAAATCTTTATTTAAAATTTCACATATTTAACTAATAATAAAAATAATGAGTTAAATCTATAATATATATTACATATTTCATCTTAGACAATGAGCATATAATTTTTTTTTTTTTTTTTTAATTTGAGGGGGTCTAAACTGCTAGAAGAAACAAAAACTTAAAAAATTTCCTGGGAAAAATAGTTATCGATATGAATAATGAGATACAATTAATAAAGTTTATATTTTATTTTAAATGTGATTTTCCTTTAATTAAACTATTTCTTAGAAATAATTTTCTATATGAACATAAAAATTCTAGAATGTAGGTAAATTTCTCATTAATTTTATGCAGTACTATTAATTCTAGTTTATCTATGCCATAATAGTTTAAACCATTACCAATTTAAATATTGCATTTAGAAGCAAAATCTTGAGGATTAAGAATTTTGCCATTTTAGAACTAATATCATAAATTAATTTAAAATATTAAAATATGTATAGAAATATTGACAATTTAATTTAGGGAGGAGATGAAAATTGTCATTTGAAATGCAAAAAAAAAAAAAATTTATTAAATTTTGTTTTCTTTTCATTTTATTTTGACACTAAAGGCTTTGTTATGAACCTGCTCATTAATTTTACAGGATTCCCATGGCCCTTAAAAGTCCTTAAGAACTTCTTAATTTAAGCTTTCATTTCTAAGGGCTCTTAAAACTACTCAATTTTCATCAAAGGTCCTTAAAAACTCCTTAATTTTTAAATTGGAATGCGATCAATTTCTCCATCGACAAGATCTGTCGTCATGTGATTTCCTATTAGTTTTCTTATTTGACAGTTTCTTTTCTTAGTTACTTATTTGACAAATAAATAATCTTTCACATACTTAAAAGGTTTAAAGTATAAAGTCAGCTACCCTTTCCTAATAGCCAACAGTCATGCAGATTTTAATTAAACAAAGCATGGAGGATGGGGGTTTGTAAATATTTCAGTTACTTATGGAAGTTTAATTTTCCTTGCATTCAATGTAATAGAAAAGTCTAAAACTTTCTTCTTTCCCTGACAGTGTTGGGTATAATCAGCTAGAATACATATATATATATATATATATATATATATATATATATATATATATATATATATATATATATATATATATAAATGAATAAAATGACTCTCTATATATATATCAGAGTCATTTTTAAACCCTCAAAATGTACTGTGTATAATATTGTTTTTATTCACAATTTAGTTTTAGTTTGAACAGTCAAATTTTAGATGTACATTTTTCAAAATTAGTTTTTGTCAAATAGATTTATCTTATATTAATTTTTAGGCATTTTTAAAAACTTAATTCTGAAATATTGTAGGGCATTTATTGAACATGCCTTGTCTGGTTCATAATCATTAAAATATGTTCCTCAGGAAATAGGGTTATGCCGTTATGTCGTGTATTTCATGTAGGTCCTTATAAAAAGTTACTTTGGTCCTTAGAAAGTCTTTAAAAAGTCCTTAATTTCTGTTCTGGAAAAAGAGCAGGAACCCTGTTTTAAGAGAAATCATGTAGTTTGACCCTTCCAAGCAATGGAATTTAAGTAAATTCTAAAATTATCTAGAATAAAAATATTATAAAGAAAAAACTTATCAGAATACATTAATGAATTATTCTCATTTAAAACTACTTATTACACTTAATTTTGGAATAAAAATTGACTTTCTTATTAATCTCTTTCAGGGAATTGAAACTGATGAACCAATTCTTCAGATAGGCCATTACATATTTTCAGGTGAATATGAAGATACTTTAGGAACAGTTATAGCATATGAACCTGTCAAGACTACAAGTAATGAAGGTAACTATTTTTTCTTTGAAAAAAAAAAAAAATAGTGAAAATTTGTTTTCTCTCATATAAATATATATTTAGAGAGAGATTTATAAAAGTTATGTATTATAAGTGACTAAATATTTTCCTTAGATGCTTCATTTTCTAAGAAGCAAGATGAAAGTTTAGACCATTTTTTAAACTGATTTATAAATCTAGCTTAATCTTGACATTTTTTTATTTTGAAAAGCAGTGTTATATTGAATTCGTGGATAAATTTACATTATTTTTTGAATTACTGAATGAATATTTTTTATAAGTTTAAGAAATATAAACAAAAAATTTTAAAAGTGTTATTTTTAGCAATTTATTACTTCTATCTTGTTTACAGAAAAGTATGTTCATTATAAGGTTAGCAAATATGCTATAGGTTTAGTATAGGTTCGCTTAGGACTTTTTTGAAATTTTACTCCCCCCCCCTGCTGTTATAGTGTAGTAACAAAGGCAAAACTCATCATAAATTTATTTTTGTGCTTTTTTACCTTCATTATTTTTGTGTTTATAAATATTAAAGAATGATGACTATGCTGTTGGCAAATATCTGGAATTTTATTACAAAAACTGGAAATATCAGGGAATTTGAAAGTCAGTTTCATGCAGTCACCCATATTTTGTATGAACTTATAAATTTTTGCTTCCTAAATATTATATGGAACTTCTTTTGCAGCTTTTTTAATTTTTTATTTAACTTTGAAAAATATCCTGTATGATAGTGTAATAATTTGAAGTCTCTTTCTTTCTATATATGAAACAGGAAATAATATTTTGTAAGGTAACAAATATTTCTCTTTCATTTAGGAAAAGAAAGTATAGATTATAAATTTGTTTGTAAAACAGATAAGAAGTTGTCTATGAAAAGAGTGTTTGTTCAAGAAAAAGTAAGGGCATTATTTCTTTTTTAAGTTTATAGATATATGTATGTCCCAGTTAACTTTTTTTTCCTAATTCTGTTTTTATGTTGAACACTAGGAAGATGGTTCTTAAAGATATATATGTAATATATATATATATATATATATATATATATATATATATATATATATATATATATATATATATATATATATATAGGAAATAAAATCAATATAAAGTATTTAAAGCATTTTTGTAAAAAAAAAAAAAAAAAAAAAAAAACACTTAAATATTTAAAATTTAGAACAGTTTCTCATACCAGTTCCAAAAACCTGAGTATATGGTTAAAAAAAAAAAAGTACTAAGTAGTGTGTTGCTAAAAACTAAGCTGTCAAAATCCTAATATTAATATTTCTGGTGTCAAGGTGATGGCTAAAATGAATTGCAAACAGTAACTTCTAATGTTAATTAGAATTTTTATTTGTAGCACTTTTGATAATTATTTCAAATCACATACCTTTCAGCACCCAGCTGTTTGTGGAAAGATAAATGCATTATATGGTTACAATCAGATTTTAAATGGATAGTAAATTGAAGTAGCCATTCAGTAATTGGAAGTCACAAGTAAACTGCTACTATCGGTTGATAGAAGTAATCTGAATGTTGGTAGAAAGTTGCAATGTTGGTAGATATCCTTTATGTATATGAAGCACCACAAAAAAACTTAGTGATTTGAAAAAAAAAAAAATGCTGGCTGTGAACATACATTTTAATTAGGAATTGCCTGATATTAGTTCATAGTTATATAACCTAATGAGCCTAGGTGCAGAAAAGACAAGATGTCAAAAGTAATAAATGCAAAGTCTGATAATCTAATTGCAGTAAGAAAATAAAAAACTGTGGCATGAAACACACATGCAGATATGTGAAATTTCTTCCACAGCATTTGAAATCAAAGTGTCGTTTAGGGTCAGACAATGGAGTAGGTGCAATACATTTATTGATGACACATTGGTCGTAACAGAGTTGGTAGATTGGGCCCAGCACAATAAAACCAACTTGAATTTTTCTGGGCGGGCCCACCAACAAAAGCCCACTGGAATATTTGCTGAAAGTGGATTTTTGTACAAGATTTGTGATGTGTTTTAGAATTTCTCCATTACAATCATCAACATTGGCATGATAGCGCTTTGTGGGCCTTGGCCTTCCTTAATTACTATTGTCTAAACTGAGAAGTGTTGCTGGTACCACTTTCTAGCCATTTGCTGTGCAGCATTCCTACATAATATATACTAATCTTATTAGTCAAATTATAAAGTACTTTGTTCAAATTAAAACTGATAAGCAATCCTCAACTTAAAGTATGAATACAGTTATATGATACAAAACATACATACCAGTTTTTTATATTGAACTCTAATATCACAAATTCCTTTCAACATCCTCAATAGTGATGTGATGTCCAGTCAAATGTGTGCTTTTAAGGAATATCTTCTTCCCTTTTTACATATCATGTTTAAAGAATTATTAAACAGGGTTCCCACGGTCCTTAAAAGTCCTTAAGAACTCCTTAATTTTAGCTTTCATTTTTAAGGGTCCTTAAAACTACTTAATTTTTGTCAAAGGTCCATAAAAATTCCTTAATTTTTAAATCTGAACATGATCAATTTCTCCATCAACACAATTTGCCATTGTCATATGATTTCCTATCAGTTTTCGCTGTACTTTCCAACCTTTCTGTTTTTGTAAGCTTGGAGTTAAACTTGCACAAAACCAGTTCTACAAACGCCAGTACAGGTCAAAGAATATATAAAATATTTGTTAATGTTCATAACATTTTTGTCAAATATATTTATCTTATATTAATTTTTAGGCATTTTTAAAAACTCAATTTTGAAATATTGTAGAGCATTTATTGAACATGCCTTATCTGGTTCATAATTTTTAAAATATGATCCTTAGAAAATAGGATTTATGTTGTTATGATGTGCATTTCAAATCGGTCCTTATAAAATCTTATATTTGTCCTTAATTTTTGTTCTGGAAAAAGAGTGGGAACCCTGTTATAGCAATTTATAAATCTTAATGATTATATCAACTTTTTTTGTGCTAACATCAATTACATTATTACTTATTAGAAAAGTTACATATAAATATCAATTTGTAATTATATGCAATTATTATTATTATTTTTTTTTACATTTGACCCTCTTTTTTATTTTTTCTACAGGAAAATTCTAAAACTGATGAATTAAACCAATCAAATAATGGAATAACAGAGGTAAAAGAAAATCTTGAGAGTACAAATTATGCTGCTAAAGATCCTGTTATAGTTTTGTCTGAGTCAGTGGATACATCAATAAAAAACATAAATAACTCAATTACTAACTTGTAGGATCTTAAAAGCTTTCTAAAACTGTATATTGCATTTGTACATATCACTATTATTTTAAATAAAATATTTTAAAATAAATTCTGGAGTTGTCATAGTTTTTTTATTGAGTTTTAATCACATAATCATAAGTAGTAGTATTCACAAAATATGATTGAGTAAAGCATACATTTTTATTGAAAGTATAAATCTAACTATTCAAATGTGATTGAATATGCCTGATAATTGAGAGAAATTAGTACAAAGAAAGTTTTGATTAGGACATTGAAGGTAAAAGTAACTAAATGAAATACTAAATATACAGTCATTTATAATCAGGCATTGGCTGGAAATAAGCTCTGAAGGATTTCTTATTTTCTGGATAGTAGGTGCTCCAAAATAAAAAGTCAAAACTAATGATCAGTTGCAGCATTCAATGAAATATTTCATTAAAAGTAGTTTAAAAATACATATTCTCTTTCAAAACTTGAAACAAATTATTAAAACTGTGTGTGAAACAACTTAATGTGTTTCAAATTAACAGCTATAAAGTAGCAATAAGATCATTATTTTTTAAAATCAAATAAGAAATAATAATGCAAATTAAGATAGGTTTTATGTTTAATGGCAAAAAACATTGGCACTTTACAGAACATCTGCTATATTCGATTACATATATCAGTCAATATATTTGCTACAGCAAAGATCTCTCAAATTTCTAGTTTTGGGCAAAGCTTACTTTTCTTCTTTTCTAAGGATGTTTGTATTTGGATGTTGTATTTGAAAAATTAATCGTTCATAGTATGAATTTCTAATTGACATGGACAATTTCCTGCCCTTCAACTTGATCTCATCAATACAATTTTAAAATGTTAAAGTAGAATATTTTAATAAGAGCATAAATCTGGCAAAGTTTTTTAAAAAAGGGTATTTGATCCAGAAACACACCAGAATATTTAAAAAGCAAATAAACAGAAAGTGTCATGTGTCTTAATCTGGTAATGACATAGTAATTTTTCACCAACTGGCATATAGATTAATATACTGCATTTGTTTTAAATTCATATCTGTTGCAAGGTATATATGAAAAGTTGACAAATAACAACATAACTATGTTTAACCGTCTATAGGATAGTCTTATAAATAATGTTTTAAAACTGAGAGTAAATCTTGTACTTGCACTGTATTACTCTCACACACTTTGTTTTGTTGATATCTTTCTTAGAATGATATGTATCTAAGAAGTTTTATAATCTGACTCAAGTCAAAAACTTGAGAAAAAAAAGGAAGTTTAAGGACTATTAAAAATTAATGTTTTTATTTACTTAATGCAAAAACAATAGGAAATATGCAAGAATTTAAATAAGTTTTTATCAATATAAACAAGTACCCAAATTTACTAGTAAAAAATATTTTAATTCAAATCAGATACTTCTTCAATGTGCCTAATTAAAAAAATAAAATAAAATAAATTCACCAGTACAGTTGAACTTTATTACATTAATCTTTGAAGAACCATATTGTTTGTTTGTTGCACCTGAACCTTTAAGGTATCCATCTACATTCGGAGAACTTTTTTCTTTAACTAGTTCATGTTTTTACATTTTTAGATTTATTTTTTATATTATCATAGAGAATTGCACTTAAAAACTTTATTCCTGGAGAAGTTTTTATAAAATTTCTAATAAATGAAGAAAATTTAATAAAACAATTGAGTTTTTGAAAAAGGTCTAATTTTTTTAATAAATTAAATTATTTCAATATTTTTTGATGCAACACATTTCTTATACACCAGACTAGTGAATCACCTAAAATCTTTGCTTAATTTACATTTGGTGAAAAATTTTGGTCCTTCAAAATCATACACATTGAATTTTTAACGAATTTTTATTACCTTTATATCTAACTATGAGTGTAACATCATTAAAAATTATCCAAATTTAAAGCTTTTAGGTCATTTACTAGTAAATACTATCAAAAGCATTCATAATAATTTTCAACAAAATATTTTAGGAACTTTTTGAGAAATCACATTTCAAGTTTCAACATTTTATTAAAAATACACCGTTCTGAGAAAAACACATTTGAAGTTTATGAAAGCAATTTTAACTATTAAAAAATAAAAATACATGTTTGAAATTCCCTACACTTTCTTACTTCAAAACTTTCTAATTGCCAAGTTGATAATTATTAAAAATACTAGAAAAATGTTTAAATTAATCTTCATGAAAATTTAAAAAGTTTTGTCCAAAAAAATGCTTTTTAAAAGGCTTTAAATTCACAACTTCCGGTTCCGAAGTCGCTACTTCCGTTTTGTTTTGACAGCTGTCACTGATGTTTAAACAGCTGTAACTTTTCTTTAAAATTCTGCAGAGACAAAACAAAAACAGATTTAGAAGCCTAAAAGTTGAAATTTTACAATAGAGAAATAAAAAAAATTATGATTTTTTGCAAAAAATGACGTTTTCAACGTAAAAAATGCTAGATATCATAAAATTATAACTTACATAAGATTACATATTAAGATTTATAAAGTTATTATCTTTAATGATTTTAATTGTCTAAAACAAAACAAATGCCTATTAGAATGACTAAAAATGAAGACATGCAAAAATAATTCTGTCTTTAGTTGTTACTTACTATTTTAACACTGGATTAATCTGTAATCTTCAACTGACGTGATTCCAGTATCAACATAGTTCAAGGAAATTTTTTTGTCCAGTACAACAAAAACATTTTCTTTCCTTGATTATGTGGTCAAGATGATAATATTAATTTCATGCACTTTCTTTTTAAATTTAGAAACATTTATTTAAATTCCTAACTGCAGAAAAAAAAAATTAGTAAACGACTGAAAAAAAGGATAGTTCTATCATGTTCCAAAGATTCCTCTAAATGTATGAAATAGAAATTCACTATTAAATGATAAATTAGTATTGTAAACAATAGAAAAATCATGAGATCAAAATTTTCATTTGTTATAATCTGGTTTATTAGAATAGAAATTTCAACGGTATACTAATAATTTAAAGTAGAATATGAACCCCACTATCTCATATCGAAAGAAAGCTCATCCTATTTAATCACTACTCTTAAATTTTACTATTTAAAATTTTTTTTTTAATTGTCCACTTAAAAAAATAGCCTTATACAGTGCATGTTATTTTAATTATGAGTTTTTAGACATTGATTAAAATGAAATCTAATGAAAACTATTTTAACTTTACACATTATTAAGGTATAGATTTTACTCCTATTTAAGTTCTACAGTCACAAAATTTAAAATTTGTTTATGAATGCCTTTTAAACATTTGATATCTGAAATATGCATTTAAATTATTAGATTCTTTTAAAATTTTAAGATATTTGAGAAACTTCTTGATTTGAATCTGTTTTAAACATTTTTTTGTTAGGAGATTCGAGTAATTGTTTATATTAGTAAAAAATATTTTGTCTCTGGTATATTTCATATTTAGGTACATGTTTCTACATTATGTAAATATTTTTAAATTGTTCTAGACTTTCCTTTTTTACTCAAATATTTGACTTCTGTGTATGCTACTCCAAAATTTTTTAAAATTGTCCATTTAAAAAAAAATTAGTATGTATGTTATTTAAATGACTTTTTAACCATTAAATATAATTAAATATAAGAAAAATTAATAGATCTTTACAAACTAATTACAAATTTTGCTGACACAAAGTTTACAGGTTCTGTTTTGAAGTGCATTTTAAAATTTGCTATTTGAAATCAAAGCTTTGTTATTTTAAGTGGACAATTAAAAAAAAAATTTTTTTTAATACTAAAATTTCAGGATCGAATAGAACACACTTTTTTTTATATCTGAGCCAGTGGGTTTGGATTCTACTTTAGACTAACAGGTTTGTAACCATTTAGTTTGGTCTTAGAGTGCTAGGGCTTACTTTTATGCTATACAGCAACTAAAGACAATGGAATTTACTACTTAAAGCCAATTCTGAACGGCTACAAACAGAGGGATCTGAACCCATGGCAGCACCCACCGATTCAGCTGTAGGGTTGATTTTTATTGGGATTGCCATAAAAAGTTGTAATTTTTCATCAACTTCAATGAAAAAATAACCAACTTTCGTATATATCCGAAATTCCGTAAGTTATTTGCAACAGTGTGATTTTCTCCCAGACACTGCTTATAGTAGAAAAATTCGGTCAATAAGATGAAGTAGCATTTGAAACAACTATAGGAGATTTTGAAATCTCAATATATAATGGTATTACAACATATCGCCCAGCCCTAACGCTAATCCAGTGGACTTACCATACACTTTTCTACATGCAAGTGCATTTGAAGGATGTCTAACAAGGATGGATGCAGGTTGTTAAAACAATTCTACCATGAGAGTGACCCATGTTATGATCGCAATATTATCTATGATGGCCCTTTAAAAAAATGCACATTTACTGGAACCAAAATCCAGTATATAGTTGATTTCCACCATAAACACACAATTACAGCTTAACTGTACTATTATAACTAGATCCACACAAGTACTAGATGTTTTATTTATGCTGCATCACATGGCTTTTGATTCTGAAGCATGTGTTGCAAGAATCAACTACTACTTTCCTGCTTTTTGTCAGAAAAAATTGTGGATGCAACAAAAAGAAAAAATGATGAGAAAAGAACAGGAAGTTTTCAGATCATCGTCCATATATATATATATATAAATAAGAAACAAAAAAAATGGCTCCTTTTATTTTTTTAATTTCCCCCCCAAAAATCCATTTTTAACAATTTTTGGAACAAACCCACAAAAAGTTTTGGATCAGAATCATCCCTGAATTCAATATTTGATGTGGTAGTCCATTTTCAAGCTAATAGGGCAGGGTAATGCTTCCCCCCTCTCTGGAATTCAAAAATGGATTAAACAAACAGATTTCTTGATACTATATTAGACAAAGTTCCCCCTTTAGTTTTGACACTTAAATGATACTCATTCACCGATAACTTTCAAACACCTGTACTGCCAATAAACAGCCTGCCTTTTTTTCTGGGAGAGGGTGGTAACTATCCCCTCCCCTCAAAAAAAAGCTATCAAAACATGGTAAAGACAATGTGTGATCCATTCTGCTGTTACATAACTGCATAATTGAGAAAGGAAAAAGGAATAAAATGAGTGAATAGCCCAAAAAAAGGAGGAATGCCGTGAAATAAGGAGAGATTTCTAGAAAAAAGGAAAACAAGGAAAAAAAAAAGGAGCGATGTGGTGTCTGTACAATGCTATAGGTTAAAAACTATATTAGTATTTATTAGTAAAATCTCTATACTTTTATTGTGGTTTTGGATGTTTAAATATACATCCAGTAAAGATTGGAGATAGATAGTTGGTGAAATCACAAATAAATGACTAGAATTTGTACAATACCATGTTATGAATGCTAATTTTATATATTAGTTATTTGTTTGAAGTAAAAGGGAAAAGATAGACTTGAAATTGTAGAAAATTGCTGATAAGCAAAATGGGATATAAAGTAGTGTAATAGTTTTTTAACTGGTGGTCAGTGATAACCTACATAAAATTGTTCTTTTTCTCATATTTAAAGGTAAACAGAATAGCAGCATTAGTATCTTTTTATTTATAAACATGTTTTACAATCATTTATTTGACAATTAACAATAATATAACATACATAATATATATATACACACACAATCTTATGCTTAGATTGAGAACAGTCTGTCTTGATGTTTTAAACCAGACTTCTAGAAAGATTTTTCTGGTGTTGGAGGTGAAACTGGCTTACCATCTAACTGTGGCAGGAAAAATGCATGTTGAGTTGAATTTAACCTCTGATTGTTGTCAACTAATTCATCTAGTGCTATATCTAATGCATTTTGAATTTTCTTCATATAACCTGTGAAAAACTTAATGCTCTTCTTAGTGAAATGATTTTTTTGTTGAAAAACACTTGATTCAAGACTCTGAAAGATGAAATTGAAAATAAATAAATAAATAAAAGAAATTAGAAAAACATGCAACAATAATGTATGCTATTTAAAAAAATTTAAATAAAGAACTCAAGTAGTTGTTATAATTTTCCACAGTGCATAGTAGTACAATAGGTCTCCACAAAGTCTGCTTGGTTTTGAATTATAAATACAGCCTAGATGTATTTTGATTGTCTTCTTACATGCAGTAATCTTGATGGCCTAGGGATCTGCCACAATTGAAAGAATATATATGGCTAATTTAATGGCAAAATAGTGTTTATAAGTATTTTCATTACCTGGTTACGTAAATAACCAAAAAGCTAGGTATTTAGAGTCATATTTGTTAGAAGTTGCAGCCACATCGGCCCTTTCCATAACTTCTAGTGAATCATGGCAATTTGTTTATTTATTTATTTTTTTAAAAAGTTAACCGAGGCAGGAGATTTTACTACCATCTTAATCGCCGTTTTAAGCGTTATTCGTTAAGGAAGCTGACTTTCACTGTATGTTTGGTTGTGACGTCTGCACGGCAAATGCAAAAGTGACTTCGGCAGCTATGGTCTGTGTAATTCCTGGCAGAGATGTTATTTAGAACTGCTTCATGCAGACCAACAGTCTGCAGTCTTTAGAACTTCAAAGACTATAATTTTTTTTTTTTTTTGACTGACCAACAATTTTATGAATTTAAAATGAAAAAGACAGTAAATATAGAAAAAATAATCAGAAACTTTTGTTTTATGAATACAAAATGCACATATTAAAAGTAAAAAAGTTATTGTAATTTAAAAAAACTTTACTTATACATTACACATTTTTAGTACGATATATGTTCTTGTACATCAACCATCGTTTTGGTTCCAATGACATCACAGCAAAACAGAGAGCTGCATGTATTTCAAGCTGAGAGCGATATAGAGTTTTAATTGCTGTCACAGATAAAAGTGTTTTATCGCAAAATTATGTTTTTGAAAATTTAATTAAAATTTTCAGTGCTTTCTCATTCAGTGATGAGTATTAACTTTTAACAAAAAGTTAATAAAGGTTCAATAACAAAGATTAATAATAAAAAGCATAATTCATCGTAAGTTCTATTTTCAGTTTTTAATCTGAATGTTAATGAAGCTTTGATAGTTTTGTTGCAGCTTATAATACATAATCATCCATTTTTTCTGCAGATCATTAAAATTATTTCATGGACTACTGGAGGTCTAAGAACCACAATTTGGTGACTGTTGATGCAAACAACTGTCTTTTTTAGATGCCAAAGTGTTTCTAGTCTGCTATTAACTAGCAAAGAAATTGTTTATAAGAAATCTTCTGATATGTAAGCTGTTATAAACCTGAGACAATGCACAGATTTTTTTTAAACAGTTAAAATCATATGCAAGTGTTTTAGTGCTGAAATATGACTAATAAAGTGAGGGACTGCAAAGTTTCTCTGGTATTTGAAAATAAAAGGAAAATTGTGTACTACATGCATTTAAAATTTAAAAGGCTAGAACAAGGATTTCTAAACTGATAACTTTCTTTCCTGAGGGTATTGATTAAATATAAGGGGGTACAGAAATATAAACAAAAACAGAGATCATTATTTTAAAATCATGAAATACTTTAAAATTAAGTAAAATAGAAATAACAGCAGATGCAGTTAAAAAGTATGTATAATTACCTCTAATATCAATTTTACATTAGCTTTCAATTTTATCAAAGCATCAGTATTTTTTGGTAAATTTTTGTCACAAATGTCATGTAAATCAAGTACAGACATTCTCCAAGATCGTTTGAGAAACTTTCTAGTTAACTTTACAGGCAATAAATCTTTAAACTTCTCCTGAAATTAAAATGAAAAGGTACATAAATTTCTACAATAAATATTTAGAATATTGAGAAAAAATACTACAGTTTTATAAACATAATACTTGTTTTATCAGCAACACACATAATTTTGGTAATAAATTTGAAATGTTTAAAGTTCAATTTTAAATTGCTTCAAGGAGTAGTTATACAACATAACTAAACATTTTTAACACATTCAGGGCTGCTGGAAGAAGAAAGAAATGTTTCCTCAGGCCCATTAAGCCTATTTAAAAATGTATACAAAAAATCATAACTCTAATCTGACATGCTGAAATTTACAGTTTATAATCCCAGATTGTATCTGTATATATTGTAAAAAAAGTTTTGTGATATTTAAAAAATTACAAATTTTGAAGGAAATGGTTTTGTTTTAATAAGAATTGTTTAATTTCAATAAAAATTATATTTACAGCCAGAAAAAATGGACATTTTAAAATTTAAACAAATAATCAGTAAAAATATGAAATAGGCAAAAATTTTATAAATTTAAGAAACTGAATAAATATAAATCCAGGGATTTCAGATCTTTCATATCCATTTGTCATCAATTTCAAATTAAATTGTTCTGAATATTATACTAAATGTTTCAGTGTCATCTAAATACTCAGATTCACTGTGTATTGGAAAAATTACTTTCCTTCATTTCATTATCTGATTTGTTCATCAATTAAAAATATCTTGTTTTCACTTAAATATTTAACTGTTTTTGCCATGACAGTTAAAATAAAACTGTCCTAAAATATATAAAACTCTAGTTAGCAAACTCCAAACTGCAAATGAAATTTTTATTCCCACCTTTAACTATGATAAACATTTCATTCTTTCCTATTCCATTACAATATAAACATCCAGAGCTCAATAAATTGCAGCCTTTGAGATAATTTGAACTTATTATTTGCCTACTCAAAATCCCCCAATTTAAATGATGAAAAAACTCTCAGATTTGAAAGCATATATTGAAAGTTAGCATTATGTGGAATATTACTTTAAAATGTAATGGATGTCAACCGACATCTAGTACTGTTTAAAAATTTATATAAAACATTTCAATTCCCAATCAGACCTGTGTGTTTGTTCATAGACCCTCAACAGAGAATCCTGCTATATATATGCAATCATGGTCCTGAACAGGCTAAATTCTATATGTTAAAAGAATCAAATTTTACATATATAGCAAAAATAAATCTTTTTAACTAGGCATCTTATGCTGAAAAAAAAAAAAAAAAAAAAAAAAAAAAACAAAAAAAAAAAAAAAAAAAAAAAAAAAACCTAACCCTTTTTTTTCTAAGCTAAATTAAGTAGTATTAGAAAAAGGAACAGAATCAAAATCCCACAGACTGATCATTTCACCTCCCAGCCTGATCTTTATAACAAATGTAGTGTAAAAATAAAGATGTTTGGTCTTTGTACAAAAAATAATAGCCCATCCTGAATCCCTTTGTCTAGCATAATTATAGAATTAATTTTTCACACACACACAAAAAAAAAATAATAAATAAATAAATAAAATAATAAATAAAAATAAATACTACATAGTTGGAAAAATTAGATACTAGTATAAAAAACTGAGTACCTTACACTCTAATGTCCAGCATTTAAGACACTTTGATTACTTATAACATTCTTGAATAGACTTAACTGTACATATTAATATATAAACTGCTTAATATACAAATTTGAGATAAATTTTTAGCTGGAATATGAGATCATTACATGGTCTGAAGAAGAGAAACAATTTAAAAAATAACTGATCCTTAAAAAGAGCATTAAAGTATTCAGCACTTTTAACTTTTTCATTAATTTATATGAACTAAAAAAATCTATTAAAAATGCCAGTCTTTAAGCATGAGATAAAGCTATCAGCTAACATTTAAATGTATATTAATTCAACTCTTTCCTTATATATATATATATATATATATATATATATATATATATATATATATATATATATATAAAGCTAAAAAAATTAAACTGAATTTAAGTAATTCTAAACTACTAATACAACATATTTGTATTTCATCCATGTGATAAAACATTTGCAGTACATTAATAAAATAGGATAACATTTTGTAAATTAAGCATGTTTTTGAATGGCATTCAAAAGTTATTTTATTAATATTTCAATAAACTACTTATCACTTCTACTGTTAACAAAAACATCGCTTTTAGATTAATAAATAAATCTTTGATAATAGGGAAAAAATATATTTGCTGTTTCTCTAGTAAAGATAAAATGATAAATATTTTGCTAGCTTTTCCTATTGTGTGTGATGCTAATGCAGGCTTGCAACAGCTGAAGTACTTTTAAAAAGGTGAGAAAAGTGACAAATAATACAGAATAAGTGACTAAAAAGTGACTAAACATAAAAAAAAAAAGAGCGATTTTTTTTCCTCCTCTGGATTACTGATGCTATTATTAAGATTTTTCTATTTATTTTAACTCTAAATCAAATGATTCATGCAAGACATAAAATGATTTTAGCATCAAATATAAAAAAAGTTAAAAATTTTAACGCAACTCAACATTGCTTTCTATTCAAGAAAATCTATAAATTAGATTTGAATACATAATTTTATAATCATACATTATTAATTTTATAACAATACATTAATTTTATAATCACAATTTTCTGTATATATTAATGATGTTTTGAAATATGTACATAGCTAAATTAGAGTATCTAAACAAAAATTGTGAAGAAAAAGAAAAAGAGAAATGTGTGCTTTGACGTAAATTACTTTAATGTATTAAATGCACATTTCAGTACAAATGTAGAATTCAGGAACTTCTTTATGACTTTTTAAAATCACTAAATTCTGGAAAGCATATGGCTAATTACATTTTAATAAGAAAAATAAGATTAGAGCATAACATTTTTGGTCTTTTATTAAAATATTTTGTTATTAATTCAGATTTCTTTTCTCAACAACAGACCTTTGCTGTGATACACCATGAAAAAAGGTGACTAAAAGTGACTGTTTACTTAAAAAAGTGACTAAAAGTGATCAATTGTAAAAAAAGTGACTAAAGGTTAGAAAAGTGATGGAATTGCAAGTCTGTAATGCTATAAAATTATGTGTAATGAATGTTAAAAAAAATATTTATATATATATATATATATATATATACATTATTTATATACACCATATATTATAATATTGCACCTGGCATAAACAGTGACACAATTTTAAAAATAGTCCTTTTGAAGTTATCCAAATAAAAAAAATACATACAGTGCACCCCCCAAGAGCAAATGTATTTTAAAAATGGCCTTCAGGCAGAATTAAATGCAGAATTTCAATACACATTGTATAGCATTCTTTTATTTCTCCAGTACTATAGTTTTCAGTTAGTCACGGTTCTTGCCAAAGTGTGATATATAAAGGAGTAATTATACAACATTTGCAAAATTTACTAGGTAAATTACTCATATTACAATATTGATAATATTTACTTATCAGAAACTTACTTCTACATCAAAATTTTTATTTTCTTCATACAGCTTGGCAAATTCTAGAAGCTGAAGCACTGCTGTTTTTATATTTACCTTGTGATATGGGTTATTTTTGTCTGTACTAAATAACAAGTTCACAATAGTTAAAAAGGACTTTGTTAGGCATTCTGCCTCTAAGCTGTAAAATAAATAAATATACAAAAATAAAATAGCAAATGATTTTTGGAAAACAAAATATTAGCAGTAAAAACAAAGCATTATTTTGATATTGTTAACTCTTTGCACTCTAGCTCCATTGCCGCAATATTTGCGACAACAGCATGCAAAGGGTTAATTTTTTAGTTTAAATTAATAATTCAGAATAAAAAAATAGAGGCATTCTGTCTCTAAGCTGTAAAATAAATAAATATGCAAAAATAAAATAGCAAATGATTTTTGGAAAACAAAATATTAGCAGTAAAAACAAAGCATTATTTTGGTATTATTAACTCTTTGCACTCTAGCTCCGTTGCCGCAAAATTTGCGACAACAGCATGCAAAGGGTTTATTTTTTAGTTTAAATTAATAATTCAGAATAAAAAAATACATGCCATAAAAAAACACTGAATAGTAGAAATTTTTACCTGGATTCACCATAAAGTTCCAGAAAGCTCAAAATATAATTTTTAAGTGGACGTCCTTCATCAGGATGAAACATAGTCATTATTAATCGTGCCATCAGAACAGGTGAATATGTGTGGTGTGACAAATATAATTTGAACATTCCTTTTAAAACTATTTTGAAATCTATATAATTTTCCTATAGTGATAAAAATAAAACAGAAAAATATAATGATACTATTAAGAACAAAAAACTTCTATTTTAATAAAATTTAATACAAAAGTAAGTTGAAATAAAATTGTAATAGTATTACTCACCAATTGCAAGAAGATTTAAAATACATTCAATTTATTAATGGATTAAACTAATGGAGTTTAAAAAGACCAGTGTTTAATACCAAGTTAATCAATTGAAATAAAATGTAAGTAACAGAATGCAAAATAAATAATATAAAAGAACTATTTCGAAAAGTTACATAAAATAGCGAGTACCAATCAATATATTTATTATCTAAATGGATTAACACAGTGGTCAGCAAAGTATGGCTCCAGAACCGCATGTGGCTCTTTGTGTCAGCCCAAGAGGGTTTAGACAGAATAAAAATTGAAGCAGGCACTAGCAGAGTTGAAAATAAAAAATACTGTATATTCAGTATAAAAAGCTTCGTACAAAAAAAAAAAAAAAAAAAAACAGATAAGTTAAAGCCAGACCAAATTAACTCAAAAAAAAAAAAAAAAAAAAAAAAAACCCATAAATATGTCGGGAGGTGAAATTAAAGTTCGGCGTTCTTAATTGTAAGTACCGTCATCGCTCTGCCAAGTCCGAGTACCGCACTCCGAGCTGCTCGAAAGCAATAGCTTGCGGCTTATATATCCCGATGGGCAACGCCCAGTAATCACGTGGTGTGCGTATACAATTTGCATACACACGTCGCCTTCTTAAATGAAGAAAAATAAAACACGGTTAAATGAAACCTGGATTTCGGATCTGAAATTGTTCATATGTTTTCGCAGTACTCCAGTGTAATACAAAGGTACCACAAGCATGCACTTGCATACTTTTTATAAAGTAGTGGGGGGGAGTACAAATTGACATCACAGACCAGCAATTGTACTGTGAACAGTTTTATCTACCATTAATAAATATCATTAACTAATATTTATTAAGTATGAAATTTAGTTTTATTTAGTGTAATAAAAGTTTACTAAACAAGCAGAATTGGCTCCCAATTTTTTTTTTTAAATTGTTGTAATGTTCATATTTGGCTAATAAGTTTGCCGGCCACTGGTTTAACATATTAAAATTTCTAGGATAAAACTTGAGAAAAATAATAAAGACTAGAAACTGAACAGTTTGTAATTGTTGTGAAAGTTTAATGTTTTCTAAGTATTTTAACTATAACTGTAATAACAGACTTAATTGATAATTACAAGAAAATTATTTAGAACATCATAACCTTTAACACACCTAACATTCAATTAAACTGCAATTTTAAAGTGAATAAAGTAGACAAATGAATTTATTTCAGTTATTCAGCAAACAGTTTTAATTTTATGCTGAGTGTAATTGAGGTAGAACTAAATATTTTTCAGGATTTAAGTTTCATAATTTTCTTGAATTTTTCAGTCAGTACAAATATAAAATTAGAGAATTTTCTCTATCACATCTGATATGTAGCTTAAAACAAAATTGAATATAAGATAATGCAAAGAAAAATAATCATCAACATGTGGCATAAATATACAGAGAAAGAAAATGCCTCAGTAGTTCAACTTCAGTTGAAAATCTTTGGCTTGTACCTCAGCATGAGTAAATAATTTCTCCAAAGTTTCCTCAAACTCCTTCATACTTTCTTCACACTGTTCGCCAAAAATTTTACATCCATAGCATCTGAAGATATCAAGGGCACCTTTAATTATGCTCAGTTGTAATGTGTATGGGCTGTCATAGAAAGTCTATAATGAAACATACAATTACCTACATGTAAAAATAGTTTTAAGCATAATTAAATAAAAATTTATATGACAAAATAAAAATAGATATTAATGCTTTAAAAAATAGGAATTATAATTCAAACTGATCTAATCGAAACACCAATGAATATGACTGAAGGAAAATTTTAATGATACTGAAGAATTAGAGATAAGCATGAATTTTAAATAAAGCAATACTTTTTAAATTAAATAATTAGTTTCAAAATTTAAGCAGAAAACTATGTTTTATTCAGTTTTGAGTGTCAAGGAATAAAACTCTTTGATTAAATGATTTACCTAAACATAATGAATAAAATCTCATTATTACTCAAAGTACTTTTTTTGGGTATCTTTATTAATCTTTTATAGGTTATTGTTCTGAAGAGAGAACATTAAATCAAGAATTTATGAAAATTTAAATTTCATCAATATTGAAAAAGTAAGCAGATACAGTTTAAAGATGACTTGACTTTTCAAAATAGAAGTTACATTTCTATCATTGATGGGAAAAATGTAAATACACACACACACACATATATATATATATATGTATACTAGCAAGTTTGCCCGTGCTTCGCTACGGTGAACTTAATATATTACTTTTAAACAAAGATTTATTTTTCGTGAATAACTCTCTAGTTCAGTTCGAGTAATTGGCATGTTTATATATTTCTATCATAAGCGTATTATAACATTATTTAGTTTTTATAATCGAATTTGTCTTATATTAAATTTGCTCAAACTTTTTTTATTGTAAAATATAAGTTTAACCCTAAATTGCATTACTGTATTACTACTGTATTTATTGTATCGCCTATTTATTATGTGATGAATTGAACAGTTTAATCTCCTGCTTTTAACCGTGGAAAACTGCGTTTAAAACAATTACTTGGGATGACGTCACATTGCTAGAAATATTGCTTCTTTCCCTTAGATATGATGCGATAAATTAAAAACTTAATCGTTTGCGTTTAACCGGGGAAAATAATGCTTGGAATAATGACATGAAATGCTCGAAAAAGGAGGAAGGAATGAATTTCGAACGTTGAAAATTTACAAAAACCTTCCCAGGGATATACCTAAACATTTCCCAAATTTTCACGGCGATTGGATGCATAGTTTTTGAGTCTATAAAGACAGACACAAATTCATTTATATATATATATATATATATATATATATATATATATATATATGTATGATCTTTTCATATTTTACAGAGCACAGCTAAAAAATTAATAAAAATGGAATAACCATCCAATGCTTCTAAAAAATCATTGTTATACTTAAAATACCTGTCATTAATTAAAAGAATACAGAATTTGATAATAATAATCAAAAACAAATTTTGAATAATTTATTAAACGTTAATGTTCTTTATAGGAGACATTGGCCAGTTACCATTGTTTATGATACGTTACACAGAGAGTATAGAGAGTTTTGGTTTAAAAGTGAAAGAAAAGGGAATTCTTGTTTAGGGAAAAATGGATAATTCCAGAATTGTTTGAAAATTGAACTAAATTATGATGAACTTATAAAAATTACAGGCAGGTTGGTTGGTTTGTTTTTTGATATTTATGGCACTGAATCTGCAAGGGACATATTGTGCCAAACACTGGGTAAATATAAAACTCATACATTGTAAAATTTATAAAGATGAAAAAACCATTAGTAAAAGACAAGGCAAATAGAACAACACCAGCTTAAAAAAATGCTTATGAAAAAACAGTGAGTAGATGAAAACAAAGGTGTATAAAAAGGAAAGTTGCACCCAAAAAAGACACACCAAAGAAAATGGTAGAGCAAAATCAAATAAGTGGATAAAAACCAATATGCTTTAAAACCTAAAAATATTTTGATGAGGAGTAGAATTAAGCACGTTAATTAAAAGAATATTTTTCAAATAAAATTGATAAAGCCTTGAATTATTATATATAGGACATTCGACAAGAATATGTTTCACTGTTATAGCAACTTTACAATGAAGGCAGGTGGGCACAGGTTTACCCATGAGCAAGTGACGGTGTGTGAGGCGAGTATGTCCAATGTGCAGACGAGTTATGATTACATCATTTCTTTGAGTAGAGATTGAAAACCACATTGTTATTAGAGGTTTAACTGCATGCAGTTTATTGTTACTCTGTCCATTCCAAGATTGTTGCCACTTTTTATAAACCAACTGAGTCACGAATTTTTTTACATTGCAGATAGGCAAACTCAATTACTCAAAGGCAAGATAATTCTTAGTAGATTTTGCAGCCTTATCTGCAAGTTCATTGCCATAAATACCCACATGTGAAGTGTAAATATTTTATAATGAGAAAGATACTTGACATAGTTCCCGTTTTCTTTTGAACCCTCCCAACGATAAAAATCTTGCAAAAATAAATGATGATGAATCCACATGTGATGGTAACTGACTTTATTCTCAAATATAATCACTTAATTAAAAAAAAACACTTCTTAAAAAACACATTAAGTTTAACAGAAAAAAAAAAAAACCCAGGCATCTTCAATAAACATAAAACATATCAAGAAACGAAACAGCTCATTCACCGTCGTTAAAAAAAAAAAAAAAAAAAAAAAAAATCAACCACCATACACCAGCATAACGAGAGACTTGCCTTTATATATATATATATATATATATATTCAACTGGCCATAAAATACAGTCCACAAAACAAATTAGCATGCAGTGAAGGCTTCTTCACGGTATAGAAGGAAAAAATTATAAAGTGCTGGTTAAATTGAAACTAAACTGACAGTTACTTTAACATAGATGTTAATCAGTGTGTGGTGGAAACAAAAATAGACAATATAAAGTTAACATGAAGGAACCCAACTAAGTTTGCATTTACTCCAAAAATGTAGAACGTTTTAAGATTTTGCGTGTCATCCTTGCGCGCAGGGGCCATGTTAATCTTCTCTGTATCGTTCCAATTTTAGTAAACGTACTGCCGAAGCAAGTACAATCTTACACACAGGCATATAGAAGATATTGAAATTATCTGTGGACACTGAATTTAAAATTGTTTCCTCCATGTCTAAAAGAAAATGAAAACATTAGAAAGAAGTTAATCTAATTACCAAAGTGATGGATCAATACTTTGTACTTTTCATGCTATTATAATGACAATTTTGTTGTGACAGTTTCAAGATATGGTACTTATCTTTCAACGAAATGTACTAAAAGATATTCGTGCTAAAATAAGGACATTGATATACAAGAACAAAATTTAATACAAAGATATAATACAGTGAAATTCCTTTTACAAGTTTTTCAATGGACTGACAACAAAACCCCTCATATAAATAAAAGAGCGTATAGTTAAAAAATACATCAGAGTACCATTTATACATTTTTCAAGCTACTAGGAAGAAAAAACGTATAATTGAAATATTACGTAGAACATGCAGATTGCACAGTAGCATTCATTAACACAGTGTTGTATAGTTTTAATATTAGTAATGAATAAAGAAGAAGAAATCTATAGTGCTTTAATGTCTTAAAATGTAGGTAAAGTAAAACAAGCTTTCCAATTTCATAAAATATTATGACTTAAGAAAATCAGAGATTTGTGTTTTTCAGAAAACATTTCCTTCAACATTTAATAGTATTTAAATGCTGAAATGTTTTTTGTTCTATATCATTACACACAAATTGTAAAGTATCTACACGATAACTGTCTTACTAAAATTTAATGGTGAGATAGGGACTTCATCATCACAGCTGTTTTCATCTTATGCAACTTGTGACACAATTCATTTAAAAAAAAATTTAAATTGATAAATCCTTATCACAATGTGAATATGTCTTGATAATAAAATCCCAATCCAGAGTGATAAACCTTATATAACAGAAGAGTTAAAATTTAGAGTTTTTTTTTTTAATTTATTCAAAAAAAAAAAAAAATTAATTTATGGATTATAGCCTAGATAATGTAAAAACGAAACATGGGATTTGGATTAGTTATGTAAATGAAATATTTTAGTATTAAACTACATTAGGCTATTTAGGGACCAATAGAAAAAAAAGTATAACTTATAAAAACATATAAATGGTGTTCCACGTACTTAAATTGGAGATGACATCTAGATAGAATATTAGACAGCTACTATCCCATGTTTTACAAACAGAAATAGTGTAATTTATCTCTTAATGGCTTAAATATGGCTGACATTAATGGTTGGCTTTTATATTCAGCAATTCACAAAATAAATTTAAAAGTGACTCACCTGGAGTTTCACTGAGAGACTAAAATTACTCTTCTAAGAATTGCACCAAGAAAGAATGGAGCTCAAATAATATACAGTTTATTGCCATATAAGAAAATAGCAACAATTTCCTTGCGTTGTATACACAATAAAATAAAAAAGAGGGTGGGGACATATGTGCATAAATGTAGTAAAAGAAATATAATTAAAATGGAAATGAAAGATAAATCTTACATTGATTGTAAAAAAAAAAAAAAAAAAAAAAAATTGCATCCAAAATGTTTTATATGAAATAGAGAAATAAACGTAAATTTGTGATATTTTGTTTCAGCAAATAAAAGTTGTTTTCACTTAAATTTATTAATTTTTATCTTAATTCCTATGTGTACTTAAAGTTTTAAATGTTTCTCTTCATTCTTATTGTTGTGAAATTCTTGTGTAAAGTTTGTTGGATTGAATAGATTTTGGCTAAGGCAAAAACAATAGCAATTTATTAACACGTCAAATGCATCACAATAACAATGAATGGCGATAAAGCTTGGCAGCCTTTTGGCAAACTTTTTCAGAGCAATACGGAGAGCATTAACACAGGTTCTACTTTCACCAGACCTGGACGCGAACTGACTTTTTACAAAAACTCATGGTTCCTTTATATAGCTTTCAGGTTTCTGGAAATTTCCACAAGCTTCTAGTAAAATCCAGAGAAGGGTAGGGGGAGGTCGGCAATTAATGTCATCAAATTTGGCTATATATAGCCAAATTTGGCACCAAAAATGAGTCTCCCAAAACTTTGCCAAGGAGCCAATTTGCCAAGATACCATACAAATTACATGTTTACAAAATTCTTAACATTATTGTGTTGCTTATTATTTTAATTTATTCATCACTGTATTCCATTTTTTAATCAATTGTAAAAGGTATAATGGCCAATGATCCCAAAGGAGAACACAATAATACATAAAATTTATTTCCTTCTTCAAATCACTAACATTTCTTTACTAAAGTATTAGAAAGCAAATTACGCAAAAAAGCAATTTAAAATACACCTGGATCTGAATTCACCTTGCAAAAGGTTATGTAAAACTACTGTTACCTTTTCTATCAGAGGCCAAAACTGCCTTGCTTCTACAAGGTCTAATAAGCAGTACAATGACAGAGCTCTAAATGCACCTGCTTTTATGTCAATGTCATCAGAATCCAAATTTGACAAAACCTGTAAAACAAAATTTTTTTTTCAATTGCAATAAAATATAGTTTAGATCATAATACACATTATTACTCAACTTCTGTATTTAAATAATTAGTTTGTTATGTGATCTATATCAGTGGCGACCAAACTTTGGATTGTAAGATGTATAGGATCTGCCAGTAAAATTTTGATTAGCATAATTCCTAAAATTTATAAAATTTTTAACCATTTTAATGTTAATATCTCAACGATAAAAAAAAACTACCGAAATGTATTGTTTTTAGTTTTTTCCTACATATATATATATATATATACATACATATATATATACATACATATACATATATATATACATATATATTTATATATACATGTAATGACATGGACTTCTCAATGGGTGGTTGCTGTCATGCCCATAAAAATGATACTGTTTCAGCTAAAGACCTTTATTAAGATAACGTTGAAGGACGGGTTTCCATTTCATCATAGGGACAGGACGAACTGAAGGGTCAGCTAGCATGAAGTTCTATGTACAAGACACGTAACACCTGGGTCAACATCTGTGGGAAAATATATCTAGAAAAATCTGCCTCTGACAGTGTGTATCTCCTTTTTTTTCCTTCACGCAGTCATTTTATACACACACACATATATATACACACACACACATATATATACACACACACACATACATATATATACATATGTGCATGTAATATATCAAAATTATTACACTTAAAATTTCTCCTCTTTCCATTCTAACTTTTTGACACCCATTTTTCCAGCCACAAAATCTCAAAATTGAAAGGAGTGTTTGCAATTTGCATTCTTTGAACCCATTTCCCATATTCTCTGCATCATCTTATTGTGGAGCCCCTATTAGTGTTAACATGCATCATTCCCTTTTCTGCTCATACTAGAGTAAAATGTCCTTTTTAAAATCTTATATAAAAGTTGAGTTCCACTGCAGACTTGTCATTGTCTTTTTATGGTATGGCCTGACTTCATCTTCAATATTATAATTATTAATTATGCTTCTTATTGACCAATAAGTCCGGGCAATCAAAAATAATAAGGGCTAAATTACGTATGTAACCAGCAGATCAAATTTTTGCCATGTTACATGCATGTATATATTTTTATATACATATATATATATATATATATATATATATGTATATAAATATATGAACACACACACATATATACATATGGATACTCCAGTGCTTACAAAATATAACAAGCAAATTTCAAACTAATTTCTCCTCACCATAAACAACAGAACAATAACAGTATTGAAAAAAAATTAAAAGAGAAAAAAGATTTAGTAATATTTACTAAAAATATATTGAGTATAAATAAAGTTGAAGTTCCAGCACAGACTTTGCTATGGTTTTAATGGAGTGATTGCAATTTACTTAGGTATTCTCATTACCCTGTAAGCATGGGCAATTCAAAATAATAGGGGTTTATGTAACCAGAAGATATAATTTTGCCAAGTTATATACACTTAAATACAATGCAGTTTAAAAGAATAAAATGCATTTTCAATGCAGCCTATCAATTCTTTTAAATTGGCCAAGTCTGATTTATGTCATTGTGATTTATGTATGTCATGATTGCACAAAGTACATTAACAAACTATCAAAAAAGACAAATTAAAAAATAAGAAAAGATTTTAAAAGATGTATGAGAGTCTTCAAAATATATCATTTTAGAATTACAATATATAAATAAATAATACTGATAAATTATTTCTGAAGTGGTTAAAATTGAGGAAGATAAAATATAAGATATGTAAGTTTTTTAACTTACTAATTCATCTTTAACAGCCATAAGTTCTACACTGGCAGATATGTTATCTTGTGCCAGAATCTCAGCGAATATATCCAAGCATTTAAGAGTCAACTTTTTCTTTTCCTAATGACAATAAAGTATCAATAAAAGTATATTAAAAAAAAAAAAAAAATTACTTTTTAAATACAAACATTCTAACATATAATATGGATGAACACATTTTCTGTCATTGCTCAGTGTGAAGATTTGATGATTTAAAGTTCATATATTCTTTGTTTATAGTACCATGTTTAAATGATAATGTACTGCAAATAAATAAACATTATGATTATACTTTTTTACCAGCCTATCCATATTCCAAAAGAATACAAAACTGTTAAACAGCTAGTAATAATAACATCAAATTAAAAAGTAAGGAAAATTTTGAAAATTAAACATTTCAAATACTAATAAATTAAATTAATTTCAATAAGTATTTTAATCTTTGCTTGAAAGACTCTTTTGCAGCTACAGAAATCAAAAAACCTTTTTGTTTCATTATTACAAATATATTGTAATAATTAATAATTTTAAAACTTGTAGAGTTAAAAGATTATTAATTATTACAGTATACTCAAGAAACGTTAAGTGAAGGTGGTAGAACTTCTTTCTCCACCATCAGATGTACCACTTGCACAAAGAAAGCAATATTATTTTTTAAATAATAATTATAGTTAATATGAGTGATCTTAAAATAAAATGTTAATTTTTTTGTAATTGTAAATAATATATTCATAGTTATATATTTGCCAAACTGTTTTCATTTTCTACTCCTAACAAAAAACAACCATTTGAGGTTTTACTACATACTATATGTACTTCAATTTAATAAATATTAATAAAAATAAAATCCATGCTATTAATAGTGATAATCATACAAAATCAGTAAAGTAGTTTATAACTTTGTTTCAAAAGATCAAGAAATATGCAATTTATTTAAACTTTTCTTATAAATCTACTTTTATAAAGCAGAATTTTGCATCAGAGCAGCAAATTCTAAAGCTTTACATACATAAGGAAGATTAAAATTAGTTTAAGAGCTCTTTTTTAATCTTCACACACATTAAAAAGCAATATTTAAATAAATTAGTACAAAAATCCTTAAAAAGTACACATAATACACTAACTTTCAGAAATTCAATTTCTGAATTTTGAATAATAAAATAACTATCTGAACCTTAAAGTCATAAAAATGTTTAATTATCAATAAAATAAACCTTGATTCTAGATTTATGTATAATGCTTATGAAACAGTAAACGTTCATTTAACCAGCTTCAACCAAAGCTAAAAATATGTTTGCTCATTTAAACATTTTCTTTTGCCTTTATTTCACATGGAAGTTTGTGAACTTGATCCAGCCTAGAAAGTAGTACTAACATCAGCCATAAATTAAACCCAATAAATTTGAACTGCCCAAGTGTGCTACAGAATACACACAACATATTTTTGAACTGGCACAGAACAAGTTGCTTATCAGCAATGAGTGTGTTTCTATACACTAGTAGGATTGATTTTCTATCCATTTTTGATGGAATAAAATGTTTGCCAATTTAATTTTAGTATCTAATCTTGTTGATCTTTCACTACTTGCCATATATGAGTGTCATCCATCAATCAAGTTTATACAGGGTATCTGCCAAAATAAAATTTTTCAAATCCATGACTTTTCATGACTTTCCTTGATTTAGCAGATCATTTTCCATGACTTTAAAAAGCTTTTGTTAAAGTATATATAAATAAAACTTCTGATGTACATACAAATAAAATATATACTTTTAAAGAAATTACAGGAGTTTTATCATAAAAAACTATAAACTTAATTTATAAGTGTTAACAAACTCACATACATAAAAATAAATTGTTGTATCCACATACCTAAGTTTAATCATATAACAATTTTTTAATCAAAATGTTTCCAATTTGAATTCAGGGTACTTTGGTATTATTCAGGTGACCATGAATAATAGCCAAATATAACCCTATAATGTTTATATACAATATCCCTAGAGATAAACTTATGTTTTGTGCAAAAATCTTAACTAATTTTTATTAAAAAATAATTATTATTATATTAATAAAATTTTAATCTACAATTTAAGAAAAAAACCAGAATAATATACATTTACCCACCCATTAAGCTTTCTTGCTTTGAGTTTCCTTGGTGAACAAATTTTACTTGGCAATAGGGTCAATAGGATAATACATAAATACCAAACTCAGTAACTTCAGCCAAATGACAAGTAAAAATAGAATTAAACAATTCAATGCATTTTTTTTAATTGATAGTTTAGCGGATCCATGATTTTTACTCATTTTACTCCAAAAATCAAGACTTCCCATGACAAAATTAATCCATTGTTTAAATCCATGATTTTCCCTGACTTTCCAGGTGCGCTGAAACCATGTTTATAATTTAAAACAAGGTTTTAACAACAACAAATTTTGGGGTGCAGTCAGTGTGTAAGGAATGAAGCTGTGAGAAATTTCTTTTGGTGATCTATTTTCAATGACAGTCACCCCATCTGAATAATTGGTTCTCATGATTAAAGTGATTCAAGTAGCTTCTAAAAGGAAATGAGACGTATGAGAAGATGACAGAAATATCAATTAGTTTTTCCTCCACATAACATGCTGATCAGCAATTATGTACTTGTTTTCTTAGACGACATACTACAATAGGAAAATTGTATATTGCTTGCTTTATGTTGATAAATAACTTGCTTTAGTAAAAAAATAAACATGTGCATTTAAAACTCATTTTTGCTTGTTTTACCAGAATCAACTTTGTAAGGAAGTTGAAATAAATTTAATATTGCCTTGAATATGAACAAAATCTCATATAAAACATACTGATGTGTATAAAAACATTTAGCCAATTATGTAAGTAAACCTTGAAGTAAAAAATATAATTATCTATTAACATAGCATGGGTCTAATGTAGTAAATTCTACTTTATTCATTATTTTTTAACTTAATACCACCAAAAAATGAAAAATTAGATTCTATGAAGTAATGGCTCTCTTAAGACAAATAATAGTAAATAAAACCATTAAAAATTACCTCTCCTTCTGACAGTTCCATAAATTTCATTAACATATTAATAGTCTCAAGCAAATCATTATGAATTTCTTTAGTTTCTTTTGCAGCATACTCACAGTAAAATGTTACAGAATATGGAATAACTTCTCTTGGAGTAAATGGATTCCTCATTATGTCAATGGCGAGAGGAACAAGTTTCTCACTGTAAATAAATCACATATAAAAAACTTATATGACAAATCATTCAAAAAAAAAAAAAAAAAAAAGAGCGAAATAATTTTTATTGAACACATTGTTACAAAATATGAAAGTCATGTTAGATTTGTTGTCTTAAGTATTTTACATTCTGATTTGCAAATATAATAATAAAAATAAAATCTTTAGGGTTTGATTTTATGCAAGTTTAATCTTAATGCTGGGTTTTCTTTAACTAAAAATTAAGAATTGAAGTTTTGTCAGTACATGTGAATTATGTTGCGGAACAAGTAAATTTTTTGCAAATGATTGGTTGGGAGCAGTATATAATCCTTTTTACAAGCAAATTAAAATTACAAAACTACAACTAAAGCAAGCTACAATTTAAGGTTGACCTTCTGACTCTGGCTTTTTTTTTGGAAGCCTATAATTATTTGTTACATTAAAGCTAATTAGACTGGGACCAACTAAAGATAATTATAAACATCTACGAACATCCATGTTAGAAGTGGAATTTGAATCCATGGTGCTAAAAGTTATCGATTTGGGTATTATATGGTGCATTCATACAAATATAAGTGTTTACTTTTCACAAAAATATTCTTAAAAATATAATTCATATTATCTAAAGTTATATTTTTAAATTTCGGAAAAATTTTCTTTCATATTTTCAGGCTTGCAACTGCTGAGGTACTTTCAAAAAGGTGAGAAAAGTGACAAATACAGAATAAGTGACCAAAAACTAACTAAACATTGAAAAAAAGGATTGTTTTTTCTCCTCTTGATTACAGATGCTATTATTAAGATTTTTCTATTATTATTAAGATTTTTCTATTTATTTTAACTCTAAATCAAATGATTCATGCAAGACATGATTTTAGCGTCAAATACAAAAAAGGTTATAAATTTTAACACAACTCAACATTGCTTTTCATTCAAGAAAATCTATAAATTAGATTTGAAAACATAAAATACACTAATTTTATAATCACAATTTTCTGCATATATTAATGATGTTTTGAAATATGTACATAGCTAGAATAGAATATCTAAACAAAAATTGTGAAGAAAAAGAAAATGAGAAATATGTGCTTTGACGTAAATTACTTTAATGTATTAAATGTACATTTCAGTACAAATGTAGATTTCAGGAACTTCTTTACGACTTTTTAAAATCACTAAATTTTGGAATCCATATGACTAATTACATTTTAATAAGAAAAATAAGATTAGAGCATCAAATTTGTGGTCTTTTATTAAAATATTTTGTTAATAATTCAGATTTTCTTTTTTCAACAATCGACTTCTGCTGTGATACACCATAAAAAAGTGACTAAAAGTGATCAATTGTAAAAAAAGTGAGTAAAGGTGAGAAAAGTGATGGAATTGCAAGCCTGTATTTTAAAAGAAAATAAAATTCATGATTTTTATAAAAATTTAGATTAAAAAATGTCACAGAAATAAAATCTAAAGTACCATTCGCAACTAAACTATTTGATATAAAAATAACCATTCACTGAAATAATTGAACATGAAGATTCCTTAGTTTTATTTTAAACAAATCATTTTACAGTTTACCTTTATCATAGTTTACTTTTTCATCTAGTTCACTTTTATCATATTAAATGGCAATCTATATTACTTAATTATCTCTGGCAATTTTAATAATGAAAATATTATAAAAATTAAATTTCAAGAAACTCTTAGAATTATGTTTATGATTCATGTTTAATTGAATACAAAAAGATTTGATAAATCTTAATTTCTTGTACTTGATTTAATGTTAATGCTATTAATCAAGTGTAATTTAAACAGGCTTGATTTTTAGCTGTTAATGGTTTCTAAAGTAAAAGTGATTTTTACTGGCAGAAAATATTGTGAATAGTTTTGATTTAAAAATAATTAAAAAAAAAATGAATAATGTAACAGATAAAAGTTTTATTACTATATATAATTGTGTAATTTCATTTACATACAATTAGAGCAAATTGCATTTTATAGTATTTAAAATTCCAGTTAAAAAGTCTAAAATAAAACTAGAAAACTACATTAAATACATATTTTAAATTAAACACTGAAAAAAAAAAGTAAAATAATACATATTTACTCAAAAACCTTTGATTATAATTTAAAGTTACAATATCATATCAATTTATAAATTATATAACTTTTTTTAAAAATTAAAAATAAAATATTTTCTTCATTTTTGCTTGTATCAAACATACTTTGTAAAAAAGGAAGTATTTGACCGTAGCAGTGTAAGGAAGTGGATTAAAAATAGCCTAAACAGTAGAGTTAAAATCTTATGGATCTTTTTATAAATTTAATTTAATACTTTTAATTAAAAGTTTAAATACACAATAATATACAAGATATAAAAAATTCTGGTAAAAGAAAATTAACACTGTATAACAAATAATTAGTATTATATAAAATGTATGATCATTTTGAATTTTTTTGCTACTTTGAATACCATTCATAACTGATAGTCTTAGCTTTTAAATATTTATATATAAAAGCTAATTGAGCAAAAGATAATTGTGCGAATTATGATGCATTGCAGATTGAATATCTTATTCGAATTATTTTTCAGTTTTTGCCCATTTACAGGAAATTTTTTTTAATCTACAACTGTGTTATTATTAGCAGCTGGTGCTACTTAAAAAAATATTTCTTACATAAAAAAACTACATTGTGTTATTTACTATTAAATGGAACATACCATTTTTCCTCCCCTAGAATATCAATAACATCCATTGTGAATGAAATCAGTTCATTATATGCACAAGCTTCATCAAATGCTGATTCATTGAAAGACCTAAAATGAACAAGAAAAATAATAAACAATGTGATCAAATGAGAGACAGACAAAATATATAAAAATTTAGTACATAAAAAAATTATCCCTGTAAAAAAAAACAAAAAAGTTCACAGTAAATAAATATATAGTATATCTTTTAAATGTTTATATATTTAAAAGATATACTATATACTGAAATTATTAAACATATATATATAGATTAAATTCAATACAGTTACTTACTTTATAATAAATTCAATTAAGGCTTCAGGTTCTGGAACAAATTTCTTCAACTTTTCTTGGCGACAAGCCATTTCAAAAAAGTTACGCCAAATAAAAATTTTTTCAGCAGTTAAACATTTTGGTAGAGCTCTAAAAATATATTAATACATAAACAAAATTTAAAATTAAATTTTGTTTGACTGCATCACCCAAGAAGAGTATATAATAAACAATTTTCCACAATATTACAGAAAATGAGAACATAAGAGAGAAAAAATTTTAATCAAAATTTTTTTATCATAAAATTACTTGTTCAGAAAAAATGGTCCCCAATAGCTAGCTGGTACATAATATGTTAGCTGCATTTTTAATATGTGCTTTGCTATGGCAATTCTGTGTTTATTAGAGCATTTGAAAGAATTTTGTTTTAACATGCCAAAAAATATCACTACTCCTGTAACAATACATATATATATCACATTTAACAATTTATATACATAAATATATATAATTAAAAAAGAATACAAGTTTAAAATAAAAGAATCAAAGGTACCAGTTGGCAACTTAAGAAAATGATTGTTAAAACGATATCAAGTTATGTTATATTCAATTTGTAAAGACAATTTGGTACTGTTTTATGAAATAACTAAGGGAAATCTTTCAAAAGTACATAAAGTTAAATCAAATAACTTGGTAACATTTAAGTGATCACATTAATCAACCAAAAAAATTTCTCAGATAAAATAAAAAATTACTTTATAAGCAAATAAAACAATTTTTTAACAAAAAAAATCTCAAGGTAGGATGATAACAAAAGTTTGGAGAAATGTGGCCTCTAGAATTTGGTAATTTTTTGGTAATCCAGAGATTTGGCGATATCTACTAAAACTTGTACTTAAATAGTTTTAAAAATATCACTGATTTATTCTTGATATTCTTTTAAAATGTCACTTTAGGCTTGTTTGTTTCACAATTTGAAAATTTATACCAATAAAAACTGACAATCCAGGCAAGTGGGATAAGATAATTTTACAAAACATATGATTAAGATTTAATTAAAATTGGGTTTCACTGCAATAGTATATATGTGTTCATTCAAAGAACTAATAATTTTTCATTATTTCACTAAGAATAACTTTCAGGATTTTATTTATAATATTGCTTTTCTGATATTTACAATTAGTATTACATATTTTGATATGGGTTGTCAGGGGTCTGTTCAGACATGGTGCTACTTTTATGAAATTGTGATAAATCTACCCATAATTTTATAAAACTGAAATTTGTTTTTTTTTAGCAAAGGTCTTGTTTGTGAAATTATTAAAATAGTGAATTGTGAAATTATTAAAATCTGCTTTTGTGAAAATATATAAAAATTTACAAATGTAAAATTAATACTGTGTTTCATTTAAGTCAAAAATATTATTTAATAATAATATATATAATGTATCATCATCACTTCTTTTCAGGCCCAAACACAAAGTCTTTAATTTTTTTGGCATCCCCACCAGTCCTCTGCAGTTCTTTTTGCCTCATCTAATCTCGTCTGTCTCCTTTCCCATCATTTATCCAAAGTTCGTTTAAAGTACCACATTGTTGACTATTCTCAGGTGTTCAGTTGATGGTAATACTGGGTCCATTTGTATGATATGGCCAGTGAAACACCTTCTTCATAGTTTAATGTCTTGTGTAACAAAGAGTAATAGTTCAACAATGTCAGCACGAAACTGAAGTGAGTGACCATCCTTCGACCCCATTGGTCAAGAGGGATTGCTAACTGCGGAGTAGCCCTCTTCGGCCAAGGCAATGTGGCTCAACAAACTTTTTCAGAGTTCTGCAGGCCCCCTCGAAGAGAGAGCAAGGAAGAAGAAGTGTGGAGCTTAATTGCTTCTGCACCAGTTTTTACACCAAGACGCCATGTATGGCGTATCTTCAATCGAGTGTGGTCCCATTGGCATTATGGCCTAAATAGCATTATATATCCTATTTACACCTTTATTTATATTCAAAATATACAAAATTCAGCAGGAGGAATTTTTTTTTAAAAATTTTGTATTTTCTTACGAGTACTTCACTTATACATGCGGCTGGCCTAGATGCTTTGTCGGCCTCATGTTAATATCCTGTTCAATGTTTTTTGAATTGGCCCTCTGCAGAAGATCTTTATTAGTTATGGTATGTAGCCAAAAGAGTTTTATAATTATCCTTAACCATTTATTTTAAGAGGAATACAGTTTTTTGGGTATGGGTTACAGTTAACTTTCAAGTTTCAGATCTATATAAAATGAAGTGATTAACTAAAATATATAAATTTATAAAAAATTTGTTTTACTCACAAAGAATTTTGTGAAGGATCCATTTTTAGGGGAAGATATTTTGTTTAGCAATTTTTCAATAAAATGTTGTGAAAAGTTTGTTAATGGACCCAAATTTATTGTAGAAAAAAAAAAACCCTTGTTTAATAACAAGCTCACAAAATATTGAATTTTAGGAGGTGGCATCATCTGGAACTGTTCTTGACACAGTTACAAAGGCTATTATTACAAGGGATGATTCAATATATAGTAATAGACAAAGTACTAATTTTAGTATCAAAAATTTATAATAAGTACTAGATCCTTCAACAACAAAACGTTAGGTTTAAAACTTACGTCTCTAGATCAAGATCAATTTCTTCTAAGACTTGAGAAATTTTCACCAGTTTAAACAAATGGTGCATCAATGGTTTAGCAAATGGTAATTTGTCCAAACAATCATTTCCTAATCTCAAGCTTTTGAAGAAAATACAGAGCTTATCTCCATAGGCTCTAAACCACATGGGAATGAGTTTTTGTTCAGCATTACGACGAACTATAGCTGTAAAAGGAAAGATTATAAAGTTACACTCTAAACAAAGTTTTGCTCAGAAAACTGAGACGATCTTCAATAACTATGTAGTGCTAAATAATCAGTTATAGAATAATTGTATCAAAATTTATTTTTCACTTAAATATTTGCCAATACCTTTTACTCTTTTGCTAGCAAATTTCTTAAAAATTAAATTTGAACACCTTGCTTGAAAAAAAAAGTTACAATAAATTAAACAACTTGAACAAAATTTTTTTTACTGTAACTGCTCAGATCCTTCAAAATGATATTTACTCAACATCCTTTACCCTACTCAAAATAGTTTGAGCATCTAATGACTTTTAAGGATTAAAATTTTCCTATTGTGACGATAGGAAAAATTTAGTCCATAAAAATCAGTATAAAGTAGAAAAGATAATGGAAAAAATGAAAGAAAAAGATAGATATAGCACAATCAAATAACAATTTTATTTTTGAGAGCATATGTGGCTATTAACTTAACGGAATACAATCAATCTATACAAAGAAAAACGTTTCATAATAATGCACCTCAACTTACTTTTGACAAGATATAACATTAATAAGAATTAAAGTTTTTATTTTAATACATAAAAACATATTTTCACACACCAATATTCATATATATAAAAATAAAGTTAAAAACTGAGTACCTGAAGAATCATTAAAACACTTATTCAAAATTAGAATTCGATAAGGAGTTGTATAAGAACGTGGACTAATACGGTGACAAATATGCAATAGAGCAGAGTTTCTCACTAAAGAATTCTTATCATTAAGAAATCTTTTGGTAACTGGAATAATTGTTTCTTCACATGCTGCAATAATATCAACAATGTTTTGCCGGACTCGTGGATTCGGATCGGCCTGCATCTGCCAGGAAAGGCCTATAAAATTAAAAGAAAAAATATTTTTAAAGAGGAGTTCAAAGTAATAAATTTATAGATATAAAAAATTACAAAAATACTTTAGAAACTTTTTTAAAACATAACTATATAAGCAAGAGTTTGACTAAATACATGTTTATAAATATTTACATAAATAGATTTAAAATGAAACTTGCTCTAAGTTAGTCTAAAGAAACAAATATGCTAGTCTTTATTTATCCTTCCTATACTGTGATTATATTATATCAATGGCAATTATCTTTACTAGGATGGTGATACAATTTGCTACAGAAACAGTTATTATCCAGTATTACGTAAACAATGGCATGGAATAATTATGAAGTTCAATCAGAATATTGATCTTAACACATTAAGAGTGTCTGAGTCACCAGAATTTAGCAGTTTCATCTCCTAAATAATAATAGCCTAAGTTATCTGTACGTCTGTCCTCCATTTTATGAAGCGGTTGGACCTGGAATGGATAGAGGCATCCATAGTTAGCAAAATTTAAAGAGAGTAATGTTTATCTTCTCCTAAACTATCGATCCGATTCTAAAATAAATTGGTATAAATATGCTTCATATTACAGCGAAAAATACTGCCTTCTTTAAAACGTTCGAAATCCAACCCTTCCCCCTTTTCGAGCTTTTAATGCCATTATTTTAAGTCTTATTTTTCCCGGTTAAAAACAGGCGATGAAATTTATCAATTTAACACATAATAGGTAAAAATAATATTTTTTCTAGCCTTATGACGTCATTCCTTAACCATCTCATTGAATCATTTCTTATTTTAAATTATTTAAATTATGCCTTATATTCATACGTTTTATCATTGAATTTAGATATGATGTAAATAAATTTCTTTTGCATTTGGCTGCTATAATAGATTAGGTACATATGTGATAATTTTAAATTGAATCATCGATTATTTTTTGTTGCAAGACAATTCTCAGCCAAAAATCAAACCATTTTTTTTACCTGCCTCATAGGGAACTTTACAATTTTGAAAAATTAAAAATTTTACTTACCCGTCATATGACGGGCTGTATGCTAGTTCAGTAAGAAAAGGAAAAAAATTCTTTAACATAATTTATAAATTAGTCAAACTTTACAATGAAAGTCCTTAATGGAATTGAATACAATAAAAATTTCCAATTTTTGTATCAGAGATAACTTTCTTAAAAAAGAGTAAGTAATAAAGAAGAAACAACTATTACTCTTGAGAAATCTGTTTTAATAATAAAAAGTGATTAATAATTAAAATTATTTAAACTAAATGTTAACCTGTGAAAATGTAATTTTAAACCCAGATATCAACAGGGTATCTACCAAAATAAAATTTTTCAAATCCATGACTTTTCATGACTTTCCCCGACTTAGCAGATATTTTCCATGACTTTAAAAAGCTTTCGTTAAAAGTATGTATGAATAAAACTTCTGATGTACAATTAAAATATTTTTAATAATTTTATACAAATAAAATATATGCTTTTAGAGAAATTACAGGAATTTTATCATAAAAAAACTATAAACTTACTTTATAAGTGTTAATAAACTCACATAAAAATAAATTGTTGTATCTACATACCTAAGTTTAATCATATAGCAATTTTTCAATCAAAATGTTTCCAATTTGAATTCAGGGTACTTTGGTATAATCCAGGTGACCATGAATAATAGCCAAATATAACCCTATAATGTTTATATACAATATCCCAAGAGATAAACTTATATTTTGTGCAAAAATCTTAACTAATTTTTATTAAAAAATAATTATTATATTAATAAAATTTTAATCTACAATTTAAGAAAAAAAACCAGAATAATATACATTTACCCACCCATTAAGCTTTCTTGCTTTGAGTTTCCTTGGTGAACAAATTTTACTTGGCAATATGGTCAATAGGATAATACATAAATACCAAACTCAGTAACTTCAGCCAAAGGACAAGTAAAAATAGAATTAAACAAGTCAACGCATTTTTTTTAATTGGTAGTTTAGCGGATCCATGACTTTTACTCATTTTCCTTGAAAAATCAAGACTTTCAATGACAAAATTAATCCATGACTTTCCAGGGGCGCGGAAACCATGTATCAAGTACAATGAAATAGTGTATGATTGCACCTACTAATTCAAGTTAATTAACTAGTAAAAAGGATACAGTTTTATGTAAACTCTAGTTATAGATGTGTAGATACACATTACATACAAATTTAAACACAAAAGAAAATTATGCTCCTGTTTAGGATAAAAAACTCATTACTAAATTTTAAAAGATGATATTAGGCTTATAATAAAGCACAATTAAGGTATCTAAAATATACACACAATAAATATATGTTACCAGCAATAACAGGATCACTATGATCGGATGGATCTTGAAAAAATTTTGCAAGTAATACAGCATGTGATCTAACATTAGCACTGACATCCTTACGACGCTCTTGAATTAAAATGGCAATCCTTTCATATGTATTAATATCGATTTCTCCAGCACCATTGTCTAAAATATGTGCAAGTGTCATGTAAAGTAACTGACATGAGCGATAACGAACAACATGTGATGATGCTTTAGACCACTATAAAAAGAAAATTATAATTCATTTTGCTTTATAAAACTGAATTAAACAATCATAACATAATTTTAATTACATGAGTAACTGTATATTTAAATAAGCTTCTAAGATAAAAGAAAAACACTGATATTAATTATATTCCAGTTGAAAAATCTGTATATAATATTGAACTTCCACAGCAATAAAGATTATATGATACAGCCATATAGACTATGTACAACATATTACAAATAATTTAAAATTTACTGAATTAAGTACATTTTAAACTAAAAATGTTAACTGGAAGTGTAAATGTAAATGTAAACATATCGAAAACAGATAGTGTTAATACAGAATTTTAATTTCACTTAGCTTTATTTTAAATGTCTATTCTTTGTAATGTAGACATGCCTATATGTCTATACCATTATAAAGAATAGACACTTAAAATAAAGTTTAAAATTTAGTTTAGTATACTATAGTATACTAATTAAATAGCAATATATATTATTTTAACATTAAAAAAATTTACTTACAATTTGCAAAGTTTTAAATAACTGTTTAAGAAAAGGATGAATATCCTCCTCTTCATCCTCCTCAGAATCACGATCAATTTCAGGAGTTTTATTTTTATTCTGCTCCTCTTTAAACCTGTTATCTAGTGAAACTGCAAATTCAGCAATGAATCTGAAGATTTTTTGAATATCGTTGCTTCGTTTTGCTTCACTCACAGTTAGCATCAATATATTGTCAAAACTTTGCTCAAATCCTTGAGAAGAAAACTAAAACAAGTATGAAAAGAACATAGATTGATAAATTAAAAGTCAAAGGAAAAATTAAATTAAATTATTTTGTATTACTATCTATATGAGGCATACAGACTTGCCTATGCTTTTAAATACCTCCCAATATTCATCAAACACACACACACACAAAAAAAAAAAAAAAAAAAAAAAAAAAACTATATATATATATATATATATTTGTGCTTAGAAGGCATGTGCAAGATATTTACAATACACAATGATAAAAAACATATACTATTTTGTCTTTATAATACATTTAAAAATTTATCTTATTGCTTATGTGTACATAATATTATCAATTTTTCTGAGCAAAGCCTGTACAGTTCACATGTATCATTTATATTACATTTATAACAATAAACTTTTTATATTCATTAAAATATTAGTTAAAAAATTATATTATTAATCAGCTTATAAAAAAAAACCCTGTAAATTTTAATTAAAATTTTTTTTCAAGAATAAAGCAGTTTAACATTAAGATGTGTTTGTGGGGTCAAAGAAAATTTCTGGAAAATTTTAGGATTTATACATTAAGAGAGATGCATAAACAAGTGTTAGTAAATGACATTTAACATGAGGGGAGATTTATTATATTAATAAAATGTCCTGTAATATTTAATTGATGTGTCAGGATAAATTTGCTCAGATTTTGTGAAAGAGGTATATTGTTATATAACTATTACAGAGACATTATCTTAATTATATATTAGCTACTGTTTAACGTTAAATTCTAGACCTTTTAAGTGAGCTTTTAAAAAATGCCAGTTCAAGATTTATTAAAAACAAATTTAAACTAATTTTCCTTCATTATTCACATGAAAAACTTTATATATGATGGTTTCCTCAGTAGGTTAATTCTGCATATATGATTGATTTAATATTATATAAATTTAATAAAAGTATTAAAAAACATTTAAAAGCATTGATCATCTAATTAGATATTTTCAAACACTTTTGTTCAAAGAGAAAACTGTCTAATTGGAATAGTAATTCACTATTTATCTCCCACAAAAATTACCCAGTAATTAGTAAAATGCTTGACTTGCCTCATAATTAAAAAATAAATAAATAAATAAAAATAAAAAAATAATTGGTACAGTTTTATAAACAGTGTATAACAAAATGATATTTTGATACCTTTTTAAAAATTTTTTTTGGCTTTTTAAATATGAGAGGCAAGTATCCTTTGATATTTAAGCATTCTTATTAAGGAAATTGTTTTTGAAATAAATTTATTTTTAAATACTGACATATAATAAAATGTAATATAATAGATTCGATTGATGTGTTAGCATATATTTGCTTAATTTTTATGAAAGAGGTGTATTGTTATAAAACTACTACAGATATACTTACTTCACTACTATAAAGTTTACTAATTTTAAACAATGATTTTTTTTTAAAAAACAAATGATAGGTTTTTATTTAATTAAAAACAAATTTTATTGTATAGTGGTTATTGTTGAATAAATTTCATAAAGATAAATTAAAACTGCTTGCCACAACAGTTAAGCTTATATATAATATTAATTAATAGGTTATATAAAATGGTTACTCTTTTGCTTCTGAAATTTCACGCACTTTTTCAATGACTTTTCCAAAACCTGATATTCAAGCACTTCTTTGATATGCTGTTAAAATTGAAAAAAAATTAAATAATAAAACAGTAAAACTATATATATAATATATATATATATATATATATTATATATAATTTCACTTTTTTCCAAGGAAAAAAACAGGCTTTTAAATGGTGTAAAAAAAGGAAGGGCTTTTAGCACACGAATACTGGTTTAAAAATACAGTTTCTTTTTAAAGCATTAAACTTTTTATTTTATATTTTTCAATTACATTTATCAATGACAGTAGCTAGTGCATTGAGTGCATGAAAGTTGAGTCACGTGACACGTCGAACAATTGCCGATAACGATACTTCTCAATTTTCCAATGCAGACATGAATTATACACTATGGTCCACTGCAAATCTGGAGGGGGTATGGCAATCATGGTCAAACGGCAAAAACCTGATGAATGGCTTAAGGCATTCTCCAAAGATCAAACAGCCACATGCGCAACTAAAGTGTGCAGTAGACCCAATGGACGAATCCACGAGCTCCTCATTGAGTGGCCATGTGGATGCAACCCTAACCATCGTTCAAGGTCCCCATTAGAAGTGGTGAACAATTGGCCATAGTGTGGAGGCTACATAACATTTTGCAGTTATAAAAAGAAAAATCAAGCAGATCTCAAATTCAATGACCTAAAGAAAATTCAAAAACTTAAGGCCTTAAAAAAACAAAAAGAAAATTTAAGCACTTTTCAATGACTTTTTTGACCGTGGGAATGATATATAAGTGGTTAATAGAGGTTTTATAACAGATGTCACCTTTACATAAGATTATGACATTAAGTACCAAACAGTTTACGAAATAATTACTTTTGTTTGATATAATTATATTCTCACTAGCAAGTGTGCCTGTACTTCGCTACAGTGAACTTAATATATTACTTTTAAACGATTTTTTTTCGTGCATAATGAATGATAGGTTTTTATTTCTAATGAGAGTCACTGAAATTTATACTTTTCATTGTTAGAATATTGTTGATAAACATTTCATTGTAACATAAAAATTAACCAAGAATTAAATTTAAAATTAGTTATTATATAAGAATTCTATAATTTGCGTCACATAGAAATGAAAGTGAATCACTTTATATCTAAATTTCCAGGCAAATCGAATTGATACTATGCAGACGATGTTTAAATAATATAAAATAAGGAATGAATAAATGATATATTTAAAGATGACATGATAATGATAAAAAAAATATTGTTTTCACCTATTTATTATGTGATAAGTTGAAAATTTTAACCAAGGAAAACTGCACTTAAAACAATTATACAGGATTAATGGAATGACGTCACATTGCTTCTTTCACTTAGTTATGATGCAATAAATTAAAAAGTTAATCGTTTGCATTTAACTGGAGAAAATAATGCTTGGAATAATGACATGAAATGCTCGAAAAAGGGGGAAGGGAATGAATTTCGAATATTAAAAATTTTCAAAAACCTTCCAAGGGATATACCTAACAATTTCCCAAATTTTCACGCCGATTGGATGTATGATTTTTGAGTCTTTCAAGTACAGACGGACAGACACAAATTCATTTTTATATATATATATATAGATATGTTCATATAATCAACTTAAAGTTTTATAAATAATTTATATAAATAAAATGTATAAGAAAATATGTTTCAATCAATGGAACAGCTTTAGTATATAACCCCATTGGTGACATTTTTTGTCGCCTGTCCCAACATTGTATTTTTAATATTGTAAAAATAATATAAATTTAATTTTGCTAAATATGAGTTAAAGAAAAAATACAATAAAGAAAATAGAGTGAACTTTGTAAATCCAGATATTAAAGCTAAATTTATATGAAAATTTTGAATCTGCCAAATTTACATCAAAGGAAAAAAATTAGCAATACAAAATATTGTCAATGGGGTTTTATATTAATGCTGTATTCCATTAATTTAAACTGATAAATACAAACTTTAGTTTTTGGGAAAATAGTAATCAGAAAACTTACAGAATCATAGAGCTGCATCAAATTAGCTATGGCATCTGTGAAGTCAACTTCTAAGATGCATGATTCAAAGACTTCTTCTAACAGTTTATAAACACTATCATTGTTTTGATCTACCAAGAAATAATTAGAGATACATTAAATGATAACTTATCATTGAAGCACTTACAGTGTTTTTCACTTAACATTAATTAAAAGTAAATAAAAATTATTGCCAAATATCCATTTAGTAACTAAGATATTTTATTGGGAAAATAATTGAATGTAGACCATATATTCTACATTTGAAATGCAACATTCTACAATGTTTAAAGTAAGCCTATGGCAGAAACATACTGTAGTTATCTAAGAGAGCATAAAAATAAATAAATAAATAAGAGGCAGAACATCTTAACACATTATAACAACTTTTTAAAGAGTATTAAAGAGTTTTGAAATGATAAGTTACTACTTAGCACAAATTATTATAAAATATAGTTTATCCAAATACAAGTGTTTCTTTTTAAATTGCATATGAATATAGCATAAATAACATGTAAGTTAGTGTGTTCAAAATGTTATAACACAAATGTTAACAAAAGGCAAAATCTTTTGTTAACATTTGTGTAATTATCTATAAAAAAATTTAATCAGTTCCAATAAAAATTTAACATTTAAAATTTTTATTAATTATATACTAACATGCAGTCTCATGCATAGCCATTTTAGTATAAACAACTAAAATTTAACGGTAATTCAAACGTCAAAACACAGAAATAAAACAGTTAAAATTCCGCGCTAATAGCTGTTGCCAAACTACGTAAAAGTTATTTGTTCTCGCTATCTAGCTGTACGTATTTACAGCCATAAATCAACGAACGTTATTATTCCCTTTATGCTTGTAGAGCATGACTAAATCTTGTTTTTAGATTTTTACAGCATTCATTTAAAGCATACACACAATAATATCCCTTTACAGATTAGAGTTCAGATGTACCAAGTTAGACCCCGCCAAAGATCATGATAAATTTGGCTATGAAAAATTTTTGTGATGCTTTCTTCTCCTGCTTGTATTTTGCTTAATGATAACCACTCCTATTTTGTAGCTTTTGAGAGGACTACTTTCATCTGTTAGTCTACTACCCACGTTTGTTCCATTAAAATTCATCAATGAAAACATCGAGTAACAGGAATAGATTAAGAAAAATATTTTTATATTAGGTTATTGTAATTTTTTGAGATCTTTTAAAAGTTTCTAGTATAGATTTAAAGGTTTTCAGTATTTAGTTTTCCGCATTTCTCTATAGTATCTATTTTGCTCAGTCTGTTTAAAAAGGATTCTTGCATATATAATTTTTTATTTTCAAACAGAACTGAAAATTCATTAAGAGAAAATCCGGTCAACGTCTTGATGGAGGTATAGAGATTCCCAAATGAAATTATACATGTACTTTGCATGTTTATATCATTATTTATTTGTGACAGCAACTGGTCGGCAGAGTGGTTAGAGTATCCGTCTAACACGCTGGATGTAGTTTAAATCCAAAGAAAGATATTATAGTCAATTTATGTTGTGAAAACAAAGGGATACAATTGTTTAATGTGTTGGAGTAAAAATAAATATTTAAATGAAATAACATATTTTTAGCAATTTAAATTACATTTATAGATTTAAATAAGTGTTAATAGTTATAAATGTTCTTCAGTAACATAGCTTTTTGTGCTATTTGTTTTTAGGGAAAAGGCTCAAAGACAGACTATTCCTCAGTTTTCTCATCTGAGTTTGAGCTGATTGACTGACTAGTTATAAATGTATCAATAAAATGATACATTTCAAACCAACTGGGTTTGCACAGTTTCAAAACATCCAGCTTGTTCTTGAAACAAAAAGTTTTATTCTTTAAGAATTTTGAAAATTCCGGAAAACAGGGAATATTTAAAGTGTTAATATTTAAAAAAAAAACTTTATTTTTCAAATATATTAAGTATTAATCATTGGATTTACAGATAAATGACAGTAGAAGTTCCCGATTTATACCCCTGGGGGGCCCCGGCCAAAGCCTCATATGGGGCCCCTATACATCTTACCTTTCTCGAACTCGAGATTGATTTTATTTTATAAGCTGCTATATCAGTTTAAATACTCCTGACAGGTATACATAACATAACATTTTTTGTATCTAATGAAATGAAATAAATTTCTTTTTTAATTTTAGAATTCCACTAAACTAACTTCAAACATATTACAGATGTCTGTGCAATCTAAGTACAGTATCTGCCTTTAACGATAAAGCTGTGATATCCTTGAGTCAAACTCAGAGTAACATTTTTTAAAGGAAAAAGTACTGGTTTAAATTAATAAAAATTACCATTTTAAGTAAACTATTATGTGAGACTTTGTTTTACAAAATTCCAAAAATTAAATACTTTTATTCTTAAAATACAAATTAAAAAAAAAAAAAATAGATATCAGATGCTTTTGGATAAATATATTTCTTCTGATTTGTTAACCACTTCAAGAGGGGAAAAGTAGTTAAGATTTTTTTCCTTCTCAAAAGAGATGAATTTGTAAATTGATGTCACTGACATGGCTGGTATTTCAATCTTTTAAATAATATACACATTTAAAATGATAACATTGCTTCAAAGTATTATTAAGCAAATAAAAGCTTTTGGTTTAAAATTATGGAATAAATTTAAATTACTGACTTTTGAAGCCTATCACCAACATACACCCTCCAGTTTATCATTAACAAAAGAAAATTCATGTTCTCTGGCAGTATGCTGGACACCATGAACGAATTCTGAGATGTACCGAAAAATTAATGTGTATTTTTTAAAATGTGAGGCCCTCCTAGAGTGGGGGCCACAGGCCAGTGCCCCAAATACCCCGCCGTAAATCAGGCCTGAGTTGAAGAGTGTAAATTTTAAATCTTGGCGTTATTTGCCCACATCCTTTTTCATCGGTTCGTTGGAGTATGTCACTTTGTGTAGTATCGTAAAAGATTCATCTTAACCATCACAACGCATGTGAAGATACAGGTTGGCTGCAACCTGCATTGCTACATGCCAACCGCTACCAGCCGTTGGCAGTACCGCCAAGTCCACTCTTGGTACTGAGTAAAAGTAGTAATGATGGCTAAATATTTCGGTTTATCAAGAAATATCTATGTAACGAAAAATCTCAAACGATATTAACGTTGCAGGTTGCCACCAGATGACAGTACTTGTGCTCTACTCAGACAGACCATTTCTAGAGAAACGGAACTAACTGTAAACCTTGAAAGGGGTGTGGGAATGATAATTCTAGTAGCACATTATACAATCCAAGTTAAAAAGGTGTGTATAATTTAGTCGGTTGGGAGCGCTACAGTTTACTGTTTTGCTGAAAGAGGACTAATGAGACTGGAACCTACTGCTTAAAGCCAAATCTTAATGACTACGAAGATCCATGCCTGCATCGAGATTCGAACACATGAGCTCCGATACCAGAAAGCAGCCCCCTACCATTCGGCCGGTATAATTCAAGTATCAACTTAATTTAAAAGAAATATTCTCAATACTTCATTCTATTAGAAAAAAATAGTAATAAAAAATAAAAAATTAAATAAAAAATTTGAAGTTTTAAAATATATTTCCACTTTTCCACCAAGTGGAAGTTTGGGAGGTAACAGTCGAAAAAAACTTGTAGTTTGCTTTATAATCTTTTTTCCTTCAGAAATTTCTCTATAGAATCTTAAAAGTTCATTCATGCTACGTTGAACTTTGTCGAAGCATTCAATCATTGGACTATAGCCCCAGTATAACATATCCGCTTTAATTTTGCAGCTAACCCATGTACTATGATTTCTTTTGCACTTTCTTAATTCTTTCCCCTCTCCTTGAAATGCGCCGAACGATAGCCAATTGAGTAGGGCGGGCTCTTCTACATAGTTCGTGGATTCGAATCTCGCTTCTGGCATGAATGGTCATAGCCGTTCGGAATCGGCTTTAAGGAGCAGGTCCCAGTCTTATTAGTCCTCGTGTAGCAAATCACATTATGGTAGCAGGTCTCCTTATGGTCCTTGAATTATTTTCTTAAAAATATTATTTTATTTTACAGATGATTTAATATTTTAAAGAAACGAGCTCGTTTCTGAACTTTTGAGAGATATTGACTTCTGAGATATTGACTTTAGCTTTATGCACTAGCTTTGGTGTGCGAAATCCCGTAGAATATATATATATATATATATATATATATATATATATATGTAATAATATTAATATCTAAGAAAAAGTATCCAAAATTATCCCTTTTCCCCATTCATTATTCTAGATCTTAATTTCTTCTCTTTATATTAACCATATTTCCCAGCCATCCAATTTAAACTAGGATGTTTTCATTCTTCGAGCCGAACCATGAAATTCTTTTTTTGATTCTCAAAGCAAAAAATGATATGGCTGGCATTTTAACTAGAAAATAATAACTCTCCCAGGAAAATTTGTAACCATCAGCAATAATACTCATATGAAGCGCCACACTTTAGCAGATGGCTCTAATCAAAGGTTACTCTCTCTAAGCAATTAACAGTTGGGTCAGCATTTTTTCCACGACACTAAAACACACACGGGTTTTGTTCGTCTTTTGTAGAAGGTTGGCATTACAGAGAGAGAACGTTCTGACACCGTTCGGTTCAGACGCCTCTGGATTTTGTGCTGTTTTGATCGGATGAAATAAAAGTTATGTTCGGCCACGACGACTGATGCGTTTTTTTTCGAACATACGGTTAGCGGGACTCTTGGCAGCCCAGCATGCCAGGGCTGAGGAAAATAATAGGGGCAATTTCAAAAGAAGTTATTCAAGTGAAATTCGGGGCTGGTTGGTCCCCCTGTACGATTATATATATATATATATATATATATATATATATATATCTGCAGATTGAGATAAATTGTATTTCAATAAAGTGTGAAAGTTTAAAGAATTTCCTTATGATTGATTTACGATGGAATAGATTATCTTACTTTGGCTAAGTTTTTTTAAACAAAAAGTGTGTGGACGATTTTTGTTTTCAAATATTTTTTACACTTAATTAATAATTTTAAGATAGAATATGGATATCCTTTTCGATGTTTCTGAATACTGAGCTTGTTATAAAAAAGTAGATTTTTTAAAAATTTACAATAATTTACTTTACATTCCCCCAAACTATTAGTTCCAAGGAACGCTTTCTGTTTCCCTCCCTTTTATCAAACATTATACTTTTTTAGCATATTCCACATTTAGTAGCGTTTCCAAGATGGATATCCAAACGTTCGCAAACAACATCAATCACTTTAACTGTATAGCGACGCAAAATCATTCGAAAATTTAGATTGATGATGAGCTAATCACACTTGAAAAAAAAATCAATGAAATGCTTCATAACACTGTTTGGCAGTTCATTCTGTTAATTTTTGCAGATCGAAGAATCCTTCCCTGCAATTTTTTTGCTAGCTTAAAATATAAAAGAGATAGAGTACATATCAGTTTTTCTTCAAGTTTAGAAACTTTTCTTCTGGCGATGAGGTTGGTGAAAAATTCTTTGTCCGAATCTGACGTGAAAAATGTATCAATAACGAAAAAGAGAAAAATGAGTTTAGGATTTAGTTAAAAATGGAAGTTATTTAGAAAAAAAGGGGGGATAGAATGAAAAATGCAAAAATGTAAATGACAAGCGGGAAAGTTTCTTTCCACCATTTTAATCATCTGCCAGATATTTGGGAATTTTGTAAAAACTGTGTCGCAAAAAGAGAATGTGCAGATTGCAAATTTTTAAAAGTAAGCAAGAGTTAATTTGTATTTTATTTTTTAATGAATGACCAGTTAAAAAATTCTTTAAAACGTAAATATTTCATTTTCTCAACAATTTGCAACTCAAAAATAATTTATCTTTCTTTAAACTAATGACCCATTGCAATATCTTTATTTTACTTTATTTAAAATGATATAAGTACCTCAACTGATTCACATGAGTAAGTTTTAAAGAACACATACTCATATAATTATTGTATTTTTTTTACTAGCTTATAATATATCAGACTTAGATTCTAAATCCAATTAAAAACAAACTGGAATTAAAACTTGAGTTGAATATATTTAATCATGTCTCCATCTTAAGCATAAAAAATATCAATGTTTTAAAAACCTTTAGTTAAAAGTTATATTAATTAAATTGTAGCTTTTTGTAATTATTTATTTTAGTAATTTTTAAACTATTATAATTTAATTTAGTTGACTTATTCTAGCTTTAAATTAGTATTGTAATAGCTTTAATTACAATGGCTTTAATTTAGTTTAATAATTTAGAATTATTAAACTATACATTTTAATAATTTATCAAAGTTTTTACTTCGAAAATTAACTCTTTCTTTTTCAAGCACAACGGCAAAACCATTTACATATTATTGGTAACAGAAGATGTAAAAATTCTCTAAAATAATTAGTTTTTCTTGTAATTAATGGCCAATTACAATTGCTTTATTCTACTTTTTTAAAATATTGTAAGTACCACTGCTGATTTACATGATTAATTTTTGAAAAAAAAATTTAATGTAGACACATTTTCCGGAACGTGAAATTCAAAAGTTTTTCTGATTACATGATTATGCTTTTCCTATTATATTAGACTACCCAATTAATGTCAGTTCATCTCCTAAAAATCCAATAGCAACTAGTATTCATGATGCTTAATATATTTTTTTCTTTTACATAAGTTGGAACTTGGGTACTTCGGATTGTAGTACTTCCCAAGAAGGAAACTGTAAGCGACATCGTCCTTCTGTTGCTATCTTAACTTCATGTTCATAAACCAAAACGGTTTACACTGGTTCCAGAAAGCCTGCAGTTTTCAAGTATACTGTGTTTCAACATATACTCAAATTTGTGGATTGTATAGCTGTGGAAACTGACACCGAAAGAGTTGTCGGTCAATATTAGTCAAGTTTAACAAGTCTTTCTAAATTTCGTGATCCCAAACGTTTCAACAGATCAATCAGCAATGTTTTGAGAACACAGTTACGGCAACGATCCACTTCCTGTTCAAATTATGTTATTAATTTATGTTATTAAGTTTAGTGTATTAAGTTAATTGTACTGTTGTAATGTACTTATAACAAAAACACCAGTGTTCGTTCTCAAAGGAGAAACACAGTAAAATATATGCTATGGAATTAAAGGAAAATACCTAATATTTAAACTAAAACATTTATTATGTACAATATTTATAAATTAATAATTACATGATTAGTATTTAACATGATCTGCAATTATTTGGTTTTGCTATTCATCAATACTCTTGAAATAGTATTCCTTATCAAAAGATTATGAGACCCAGGTAATAATTATGAATATTATTAAGTTTACCTCCAGTAATTACAGGGGAGCAGGCTGGGGCTGTCAACAGGCTGGACGTCGGTGAGGACGTGCGGGCTTAAAGGTCGTTTGCTGGACGTCAGTACTGGCATAGCGGCCGTTATTTTGCTAGACGTCTATGCTGGCGTGCCGATCATACGCATGCGTGTTCGGGAATAGATTGCTGGCCCTGGCTCTCTGGCTTGCTCACGGGATCTCGATGTCCAGCAACTCTTGAATACCGACATCGAGTCCTTTTCCCAACTTTCTTTCCATAACTGTACACTTCGGTTCAACTCCCCTTTTTTCCCTTTTCCAATCACTTGTTGGTGAAATTTTCCCACATCTGTATCTCCTTCGGGAGTGCAGGTGGGCTCATTAAAATGGCCCCTTTGGGGAAAGTTGACATTATTGCTTAGTCCCTGCCCCTATATCTCACGGTTGCATCCATGCCTGGGCTTGACCGTTACACTTATGCCACTCCGTGAGCTATAACTCCACCGCAGGGGTCACCACTAAAACTCGAAGTCAAGCTGCCCCTAAATTCGTCTTGGAAATTCAGTCCACAGCTATGTATGTACGTGCTGACCATCGTGGGAAAGTACATCGATACATGTACATTTAAAAAGAGCGTGACATGGTGGAAACAAATGTACCGGTTTACCGGAATAATAATGTAATTTTCTTTTATGCAGATTAAATACGAATCTTCTTTCCAAGACAATTCCCATGACTCCTAGATGGACACGGCCGAACGATGGCCTAATGGTTAGGGTGCTAGCCTTAGGAACCGGAATTCTTTGGCATGGATGTTCGTAGCCTTCGGAATCGGCTTTAAGCAGTAGGTCCCAGTCTCATTAGCCCTTGTGTTGCAAAAAGTAGACCGTAGCACTCTAAAACCCAAAACTAAAACCTAGATGGACACGACACCAACCAACTAACCAAAGCCTGATCTACTATTAAAAATGCTGACCATTCGGAAAAGTTTTAGTTGTTTTAAAATTTCACGTTTTAATTAATATTGTCACGAAGATTCGAATGAACACACCGTTTAACGTAACAGAAGAATTTATTGAAGCTAAGTAGCAACTCGAAACTTTACAAGACCGAGAAGTTGCCTACAACTAGTGGGTATCAGCTTTTATAACCGAACAGAATATTCGAGAAGTAACTAATTTACATATTAAAGAAAGATCTAGAATATTCAAGAACATAAGGAAACAATAAATAACAGTTTTAACTTTAAAATCCGTACTTTGGATAAACTGCCATGTCAAGCATCGAACCCACAATCTACGGGTCCGGAGCGCGTGCTTTGATCATTCGGCCACTGAGCTAGTTGGCTAAGCTTCTTTATGCGGCAATATTTTAATTTTTATAGATTAATTTGAAATTTTAGATTCTCGCATTAATACTATTTGACATATATTAAATTGTTTTTTACTTAAATGTGTACAAAAATAAAAAATGATTTTAGTTTCAGTTTTTTAATAAATAAAGTATCTAACGTAAAAAGTTACACTGAGAAATAAGATCATTTTATATTACTTGTTTCAGGTAAAAAATACTTTTGACTTTCACGTTTATATAAAAATTAACTGAACTGGTTAATTAAAATGGCAGTTAAAAAAGTTAACGAATACAAAATGGTTTTAAAAGAGTTTCTTTCATTAGTTTATTGGGTTTTTGTACATTTTCTGCATTCTTTTTATAATTCAGACAGAAAAAAATGTTCTATTTTCTGCTGATGTAAGAATAAAAATTTTTTCTTTTTATAAACATAGAAATCGAAAATTCAAATTAAGAAATATAAAGCGATTTTTGTTTAACTTTTTACCACTTTTTATACTTTTATTTATTATTTTTCTATAAAATACTCACTTATTTAAATAAATATAACAGATGTAATTTTAAATTTTATTTATTTTACTTATTGATTTCTTTTCTGCCCTGGCTGAGACGATCTAGAGTTGTGAGAAGTGGAAAAAACCCAGTTTAAACCCAGGAAAAAAACCGGGTTTTTCGGAAAGGGAATTTTGAAAACTTTCAAAACATGGAAATTTTGAAGTATTTTGAAGTCGCCAATTCCTATGACATAATGAGAACCACGATTTTTTTCTGTTTTTGTTGTAGACCTCAAGAGTTGATATTTTCACAAAATTTAACTATTATATGCTATGAAAAAAAATTGAATAATTGGGATTAACTAACTATATTTGGCAAGGTATCATGTTTAGCATGAAAGTATGAGTATATTTTTCCTTTGAGAAATATCCAATATTTTTATTATTACATAAATATTAGGCAATAATCTGTAGTGTCACAAAACCCATAAATCATTATTTTTCTTGGATAACATCTCTCTCTCTCTCTCTCTCTCTCTCTCTCTATATATATATATATATATATATATATATATATATATATATACATATATAATGTGTGTGTGTGTGTAGGAATTGGACACAAAATGCAAGTGTCATTTGATTACACCTTTAAATGACGTATGCATTACAAAAAATAATAAACTGTTATTTTAAATTTAAAAATATTTATTTTTATATTATAAAAGGAGGGGAAAAAGTTTAGCATAAAGCAATTTACATAATAAATAATGATAAAAAATAATGTATATAATTATTATATTAGCAATTAAAATTGAAGCAACCAGTTATGTGTTTGATAAGACTAACAGGGTAATTAATTACGTAAGTACTACTATAAAATCATTTAATTGCTCATTGCTTTTATTTCTTGTATATATATATATATATATATATATATATATATATATATATATATATATATATATATATATATATTGCCAAAAGTAAAAAAAAATCTCTTAGAAATAATATGCTAGTTCTTAAATAGCCACTGTTGAAAAAATAAATGTAACATTGTTAAAATAATTTCTGCCCAAAGTTCCCACAATTCCGGGTTTATTTCCCAAATTCCCGGGTTTATTCTCACCTCTTCAAAATTACGGGTTTTTTACATCTCAATGTAGAACATTTGTTAAACAGAAAATGAAATTCTATTCGGTGAATTCAAAATCTTAGTTGTCTGCTTATATTAGCGAATGGATTTTAATGTAGTTTTGTGAAATTTTAAAATTTAGGTAATTAATAGTAGAAAAACAACAGCTGTTATTTATTTATTTAAAACCACCTAATAATTTTTAGTTACATATACCCTTAGAGGCAATGTCATAGTCAATGAGGTCCTTCTGAGGTATCATGACTTTCGTTGAAAACTTTTCCTAATACCCAAATTTTATCAAATTTTTTTCCTCTGAATTTTTTTAGAGCTGAAATATTAAAATGCAGTAAATAATCTTTTGAATAATAAAATACTCGAAGTCTAACTTCACTAGCAGAAAAACGAAGATCCAAATTTACAAAAGCTTAATCAGATTTATTCTTACTTATTCTGCTGAGACCTGGGCAATGACAGAAAAAGTAAAAAATATCATTTTTGCTTTTCAAAGAAAAATTTTGAGAAGTATTTTTGGTGGCATAAAACATAATAATATCTGGAGAAGAAGAACTAACTCTGAACTCTATAAATCTTTTAAAGATCTAGATATAGTACAATATATAAGGATTCAGAGAATTAAATGGGCAGGACACCTGTGCAGAATGGATGAAGATCGTGTAACAAAAAAGATCTTCTCGGCCAGACCATTTGGCACCCGAAAAAGAGGGAGACCTAAACTTAGGTGGCTCGACTGTTTGGAATCAGACTTAAGACTTTTAAAAATTACTAACTGGATGTCCATGGCCAGGGACAGAAGAGCTTGGAATTCGATTCTGAGGAAGGCAAGGGCCCATCCTGGGCTGTCTGGCCATTGAAGAAGAAGAAATAATATTTTAAAAAATAATGGTCTACTTTGAGGTATTTCATACCTCAAAGTAGATAAGGTGATAAGGACACTCCACAGGGAGGTGATTGGACCACAAAGCATCTGCATGGTGGAAATTTTGACTCATTGAATAACACGCATAGGATAAACTCTATGCTGTAATTTAGAAAACACTGAAAATTACATGCGGTGCCGTAGACAGTAGGCTGCTCCTTACGGCTGTAAATTTTTTTTTTTTTTAAATAAAATAACTTTCCACAAATCTGTATAACCATTATTGTCTAAATTCAGTTATGATATTTTTTGTTATTATGGTTCTTTTTAAATTCTGTTTTTCTGAAATATTTTAAAGTTTTCACGTAGCCAGAAGGCTGCACTTTTGGGGTTTGTTTTTGGTGTCAGAAACGCTAGGGCCAGTCTTGTCCCAAGCAACTGTCCAATCTATTCAGATAAAGACAGAAGCCGTTACTAAACATATGATCTACCAAGACCGTAGGTAATGGGAGGGATTTGGGGAACCCCCCCCCCCCCGAAATTTTAAAAGAACATTTCGTGGAATGACAATGTCCAACGTCTGTGTATATGCTATCTGACCCCCCTCTGTGCATGAGCATGAACATCCATATTCTTAGAAAAAACTGCTTCGACCATAAAAGTCTTGCTGGACTACAAGTCAAAAATATAATGCTTTCTCTACCCCTACCCCTACCTTGATTTTCAAGACCTTCGTTTTCGAAGGTCAAGGCCCCAATCCCCCTCTCTCCTGTGGTCATTCGTCTCAAAAAACGAGGTCTTCTCAATTTTTGTAATCTATTGTATATAGCTTTCCTTTGTGGTGTACTTTATGGTGCTTTTCAGAAGACACAAAATCTATTTTCTATTCAACTCGATTTCGTTAGTCTAGTTTTCATGTGTAGCTAAATCGGAACGAATAAAAATGGACAGAATTCAGTGTTTTACTGATATAAATGGTATAATGATAAATTTCTCGAAAAAATATGTGATTCTTGTATATTAAGATAATAATTATGTATTTTTAATGAGTATCTATCAATGCCCAGAAACGTTTCCAGATTTTACAGTAATTTCACTGTGGTATCACTATTAACACTTGTCATGCGGGTATAATTCACCTCCAACTAACGTGTGCAACGGGCGTTTTTTCGTGAATCGCTCGAAAGTGTAGTTATTCAGAAAAATCACAGTAAATTGAAAACTACTTTGTTTTTATGAACGAAACTTTTTTAATTTTACACTTTAATATATACTGTATGATTATTTAACAAAAAAGAAAAAAAAAAAAAAAAAAAAAAAAAAAAACAATATTTTTACGAAATCACAAAAATAAACGATTTTTAAAATTAAAGTCCGATAATCTGTTCAGCGCATATTTCTCCATCACCATCTTTGTCACAACGGCTCATTTTATCAATTTTGTATTCAACAATAAAAAACCAAGCTTCAAATTGACAAAACATGACTTGTACGTTCTGGAGCTAGGAATTCGATTGAAGACGAAATAACGCAACAAAAGACCGAGTAACTCGACAATCATAACTTGTGGAAAGAAAAATTCAAAGCGTTTCATAGCAACACAAACAACACGCATATAATGTCACACACACACACACACACATATATATATATATAATTATACGTATTTAGTAGATTTGTGGTGGTTAGCGGTTATCCACCACAAATTTCCTAAATACGTATTTTTAAGTGACCCGCGCTCCAGTGACAGACTGCAAAAAATGTAAAAATACGTTGCAGGCACTCGAAGTGTTAAAGATAGTCAGAAGAGTCATATTATTTAGTCATATTATTTTTTATTATTTAGTCATATTATTTAAGTTTAGGTTTCTTTTACTTTCGTTCAAAGTTATTATAAAAGTTCTTTAAATGGAAAAATATATATTTTTAATTAATAGGTATTAATGTTGAGGAACATTTCCAACTTTTACAGTAAGAAATAATAAAAACTGACAAAATAGTCAAACACATCCGAAAATATTCTTTAAACAAAATTGTTAAGCCTATTTAACTCGATTTTATTTTTTTGAAGTAGAAAGCAACATTTATAAAATTGTGTCAGTCATTGATTCATATTATATCTAAAGGTCTTTTTTATGTTCTTTTTCATCTTCGTAATTTGGAGATTCTTCCATATTTGAATACAAAATAAGTTTTTCCTAGCGTCTTAAGGTTACAGCAGGATTTCCCCGAGGTTGTGAGAAATATTGTCAGTTTTCATCAATAATTCATAGGCTGGATATTTTTCAGATAATTTCAGTAGCTCTCCGAAATGAAGTTTGTATGTAGACGTTTGAAATAGATATTTCAAACTCAGTTATTACATACGATATTTTACAATACTTTTAGAAGTAATTTTTCAGTGTTAAATTTCAATATCATTATTTAAATTTTATTAAAGAATTGAATATTTTACTATCATGTTCTTCCTTCCTCGATTTGAAGCTACAATTCTTTGTATGAGTTGTTTTGTTGAAAATAAAAAACAAAACAAAAATTATACTAACCCCTTCCGGTATGATTTAATAATGAAAAACTGTGCATGAAATAACCATTTAATTTTTATTTAAAAAACTTGTTTCATTTTACAATTCTTACATATTCTTAATTAAAATCCACTTTTTACATAGTGTTAAATAATATCAGAAACAGTAAAATTAAGAAAATATCAAGCAAAACATTAATAAGGTATACAGATAATAGTCTTCAAGCTAGTGGTACTTTTCAAAACAAAGTGCAAAGGAATTCTTAATTGTTTACACCGCCAAGTAGTCTCACTTTTAATTTGATTCTTGTAACACACACGGCATTTCTTAGTAGGTTTTCTTTTATTCTGACTCATTAATTTGGCAATGACTTGTACCAAGTAAACAATATGCAATAGTGACTTGTGATTTTCACAAGTGATAAAAGTGTTGCCAAATTCAATACACTAGAAATTTTAAACTAAATTAATTATCATATTTAACAATAACTTTAATCGCATGACGAGTGTAACTCTCATTGTGCGGTATGGAATGAAAAACTAATGATGAGCTAGACTCGTCATTTTACCGGAAGGGGTTAAAGAAATGTTATTTCCGTTCGTAGGTGGTACTAATGACTTTTGGAACATACTCACGAGTTTTTGTTTTAATGTGAATAATCAGTAGAATAAAATTAAGATTTTCTATTACTTGGACACATAAAAAAAAATCTTTCTTTTTTTTTAGATAGCTTGACTTGAAAAAAATATTTCCCTAAAACTATAAGAAGAAAACGTAAATGTAAAATAAAAACCATGTTAGACCAGCCATGTTTTAAGAGGATATATCAACTGAAATCCTGACAAAAAACTATATCTAATATAAAAATTTACTTTACAGTATTGTGTTCACATATGGTAGCGCATAAATTTCTTTGCACATACTTTGTTTCTTTACTAAATGGCGTTCTATGAAGTTTTAAATTACTGTTGATTGCTTATAAAAATAGGCTGCAATATTGAAAATTGTTTAAATTTTATAGTTGCTACACTCCCAGGACCTCATAATCACTTAAATTTAAGTTAATCGGCAATATACATTT
>CM063510.1:139606448-139623948 GCA_032207245.1 Pardosa pseudoannulata
ACATTTGTAGCAGAGTTACAGTAATGAAAGCTCTCGCTGCTATTCGTGGGCTACCGACGGAGAGGCTAACTGTTCCATCGGTCTATTTTGTTTTGACCTACTGCTGAAAGCGGATAATGTTATAACTGTCATACAACACAACAGGCAGTTATTAATATTAACGAAGTTATCAATCTTTACAGATCGGAATTAAATAGTTTTTATATACTATATGTTTTCTAACTTTATGTTTTAACATTCTATTCTGTATTCTACTCCAGATGGGTGAAGCCGCCAAATCTTGTTAAATGCAACAGACGTTGAATTAGTATTTTACACAGCAAGAAATATTTTCATGTAATTTCTAAAAGTACAAATTCATTACCTATAAAGTTAAAGTCAAATAAATAATCCTAAATATATAAAACGTACATACACACAAATATGCATATATTATATAATATATATCCTTAATTACATAAATAAAGCTAAACAGGCACACACACACACATACATATGTATATATAGCTTAAACATATTTTAAATTGCACGTGACTTACTCATTTTAGAAAACTTATTCTACAATTCTCTCTGTGGAAAAAAAAAAAGATAAATATCGCCTTTTTCATTTTCTTTGAGACATGAACCCAATTAAATGTTTTCTTTTTGTTACTTACTCGTTAATAATAGTGTTTAAATCTTTAATTTTTCCCACAATTTTATCTTAGGGCCTACCAGTGCTTGATAAGAATGATCCTACCTACCTATATGATTGGACAGGTGGGTTATGCCACCCCCACCTCTCTTATTGGGGAATTGGTGAGGAGTCTGCCCCCTCAACGCAATTAGCATGAGATCATGGCAAAGGAAGGACCTAAAAAAGAATCAGCTTAAGAACAGGCTGATTGCACCATTTTTTGTACTTGTTTGTCATCTTCTCAGACTCCATGTTACTAGTCTTGCAGAAATAATCTAACACGAATATAATTTGGATAGACTTGGCCAAACTGACGAAATAGAATAAATAGATCTGTAGTTGCCTTATTTTTCTGGGGGACAAGGATGTCATTCAAAATCATTTCAATGGATAGAAGTTTTATGACTTACAAGTAATTTCAGCTGTGGTAGTTAGTCAGAAAAGCCTCGATCCTCGACTGAACGATTCCGAATATAAGTTTCGACTTAGCCAAATATCCACCATGTTTGTTAATGGCTACTGGGGCATGTAAAATAGGTTCGCGGAATGACTAAATAGAATAAATAGACTTGTAATGATATTTAAGTTTTCAGTTATAAAATAAATTGTCGTCAATGGTAAGTCTTTCTTTATCACATCTTCTTATGTCTATTTTACACGAATATCAACATTCTCTCAAGAGTCCTGGTTCATTGCTTCGCACTTGCTGTGTTGTGTGATTACGTTTTTATTCTTTTACTAACCTTTTCCAAAGCATGGCATAATAACGTTCCTCAGAAATGATTCGGACTAGGTATCCGTCTATGTTTGGAGAACTATTTTCTTTAAACGTAGAAACTAGTTCATGTTTTTACATTTTTACATTTATTTTTTATATTATCATAGAGAATTGCACTTAAAAAATTTATTCCTGGAGAAGTTTTTATAAAATTTCTAAAAAATGAAGAAAATTTAGTAAAAAAAAATCGGGTTTTTCCAAAAAGTCTAATTTTTTAATAAATTAAATTATTTCAATATTTTTTGGTGCAACACATTTCTTATACACTGGACTAGTGAATCACCTAAAATCTTTGCTTAATTTACATTTGGTAAAAAATTTGGTCCTTCAAATCACGCATTGAATTTTTAACGAATTTTCATTATATTTATATCGAACTATGAGTGTATCATTATCATCCAAATTTTTAGATTTTAGGTTTTTTAGTAAATACTATCAAAAGCATTCATAATAATTTTCAACAAAATATTTTAAGAACTTTTTGAGAAATCACATTTTAAGTTCCAACATTTTATTAAAAATATCGTTCTGAGAAAAACGCATTTGAAGTTTATGAAAGCAACTTTAATTATTAAAAAATTGAAATACATGTTTAAAATTCCCCACAATTTCTTGCATCAAAACTTTCTAATTGCCAAGTTGCTAATTATTAAAAATACTAAAAAATTGTTTAAAGTAATCTTCATGAAAATTTAAAAAGTTTTGTCCAAAAAATGCTCTTTAAAAGACTTTAAATTCACAACTTCCGGTTCCGAAATTGCTACTTCCATTTTGTTTTGACAGCTGTCACTGATGTTTAAACAGCTGTAATTTTTCTTTAAAATGCCTTAGAGACAAAACAAAAACAGATTTAGAAGCCTAAAAGTTGAAATTTTACAATAGAGAAATAAAAAAAAACTATGATTTTTGGCAAAAAATGACGTTTTTAACGTAGACACCTTAAACTGTGGGTAGCAACTCACAATTGAGTTGCAGAATGTTGGGGTTGTAAAGATTTAATTAGACACATAATTTTAAAAAGACATTAGTTGTACTATTTTTCAATCATTCAGTACCTTGTATTTATGTGAACAATTTTTTGAATTTTTATGCTTTTTAAACCTCTTAACACTTTAAATGTCTGCACTGGACACCTGTTTAACTTTTGTTAGATATGGCTATTGTTTCTTCCTCCTAGAAGTGAACAGTTTAGAATAAAAGGAACCCTTGTATACAGCACTGCTTCACTGAGTAAATATTTACTGAACAGATTTAAGAAACTGTAAGAGATATTACTTCTAACTACATATTTATATTTTAAACATTTTTTCAAAATGATATGCTATGCACTACATATTACATTTTTTCCTTTTTTTTTGTCACTGATGTTTAAACAGCTGTAATTTTTCTTTAAAATGCCTTAGAGACAAAACAAAAACAGATTTAGAAGCCTAAAAGTTGAAATTTTACAATAGAGAAATAAAAAAAAAAAACTATGATTTTTGGCAAAAAATGATGTTTTCAACGTAGACGGATACCTTAACTCTTTAGAGGACAGGGGTTTCTCAGGGAAACCTCCTGTTAAACATTTTTTTCTCTATTTTTTTTTTTAGAAATATGAATGGTTTTTTCAATTTTTTATGTTTTTGACATTTAAAAATTACAATAAATGATAGTACTACACTTAATTTATTTATTTCTTTTAAAATATATGTATTTAAACTTGATGTACCTGGAAAGTTAGTAATTAGATTTTTTCACGTATGACCCCAAGCAAAAATATCTATTCAAACAACACTTATAAATTGTTAAGCCATTTATTTATTACACTTTTTAAGAACATTTATTTATTGTTCTTCCAATATAGTTAAAATTTTAAAGTATTATGTTCACGCTGTACAAGAGGGTGGGTTTGTCCGTTAACACCCCTCAATCCCTCCTACATTATTCTCTAATGGAAACCTAAGGATTATAAAGAAACATTTTAATACATTTTGAATTTATAAGGTTCATAGGTAATATTTATGAACTAATTTCATTAAATTCCAAAGAGTTTATATAGGTGACCTTTAAAGGGTTAATGGGTAAACAAAGAAAAAAGTTATTGGTTCAGCATTAAAAAATACAAACAGGATGTATAATGTCAAATTATAGCAAAATTATGAACATGTACAGCATGTCATGAGCTCGGCTGTTTTTGGTTTTTTGCCGGTGGCAACGCGAAAAGAGATGGAGAAAAAAATAAAATGGTTGTTGTTGCTGATGTCGAATGTATTATTTTTGAATACTAAAAAGCTCGCCCAAAGACTATTTTTTAGAGAATAGAACACAACGCTCTAATAAAGTTTGTTTTCATAAATATAATACTCTTTAACTCTCAACTATAGAAGAAAATTGAAATGAAATGGATTAAAGGATATATTAACTAACGTGAAATAAAAGCAAAATCCTTTTTCGTAGGCATAGCATAATGTGAAACTTTAATTGATTCATATAGGCATCACTGTGCAATGTAGAGTTAAAGTAATATCTTACCAGTGAAGTGCCATTCCTTCATTTCATGGCATGCTTGGCAAAAGATGATGTATTAGAATTCGATTCTGATGTCTGTGGAACAAAAATATATATACGAAGTTTTCAAAGTTTCTCTCAATAACTCACAAAGAGATTTTCAGTTTGTGTAAAAATCAGTTGAAGAATATTTCAGTGAAAGATTCCGTTACGCCCGACAGAAGGCATTAATTTTACTTTTTGAATAATATTATTTTTTTTTCTCTTCACCGATCCTCTTTTCTTCTGATGATCGACTGGAAGTAAGCTGTCACAATGGATTTCTCCAGTTTTGCAAGTAATGGAAAAATCCTCTTGATTTATGATGCAGAACCATTAAACTATCATCGCACACGCTATGGATAACGACCGAGTCAGATATTCGATTTTGAAATATTCAGGAACTTTCTCACACTACACGAAGCTGTTTTTTTTTTAAATATTTCTATTATTAAAAGAGAGAGTTTTTATTTTTTTTTAAAGCAATTACAAATAATCTCGAAAATTTCTTGAAAAGTTTACTCGTAAATCTAAATTTTGACATTTGGAAAATGAAAACTTTTTATTTTTATATCTATACTAATAAATAATAATAATAATAATAATAATAATAATAATAATAATAATAAAACTGATGTACAGGGCCCGACTAAGATACTTTGGAGGGCACAATCCAGTTTTTGTGCACTCCACACCCATGCAAATTTATAGCGACAAGTTATCATAATTAAGTCATACAAAAATTATAACATTGAATTAGCAAACAGATTTAAGAAATTAGCATTAAAGTAACATTCAAAATCAAAAACACTAAATTTTCATTTTAAGCAATCATTATTATCTCTGTTTAGCAATGCTAAAAATTAAGGACTTTTAAAGACCTAGAGTGACCCGCTTTTTTTATTTTTATCTTGTCACACTCACAAGTTCTGTGGTGCAGAAAATAAATAATAATAGAATTAAAATTAATTTTAATTGATGAGATGATTTGATGGTTTATAGTGGTACGTTGCTAATAATCTGTCTTATAAATATGCAATAACCCATAGGATAAAAAGAGCACCAGGTTCGTTGAGGGAATTAATTATCAGGTAAATAACAGTAAAATTAAAGTAATTAGGAGACAATAGAGTTCATGACAAACACAAATCTCGTACAATAATCTATTAATACTTAACGATGGTAGCGTAAGTTTGCAATTTTTCCCCACTTAATATGTGTTTCAAGCACTCGACTAAATTTTCGTGCCCCCTAAAAGTTTCCTGCCCAGGACACGTGCCCCAAGTGGCCTTGCGATAATCAGGCCTTGCTGATGTAGATACCCCATAAATTCCTTATACACCTAATATACACAATTTTTACTTTTTTGAGCTAAGTAAACGAAATATTGTAATAAAGATAAATTTCAGTGCTGAAAATTTAAAGAATTTATTTTAAACCACGACTGACATAATTTTGAACATTTTAAGTATTCCTTTAGTTGCGTATAAGGAAACTTTAATTCTGAAACTTTAAACATCCATTTTGACCATTTCTGAACTGGTTTACACTTGACTTTAATTGGAGATTTGCGTAAAAGTACAAAATCCTTATCTATAAAGTTAATGTCAAAGAAATAATCATAAATATATAAAACATACATACATACACAAATATACATATATTATATACATATATACCCTTAAGGCGACAGTGGACCTTTAGAGCAAACTTTTTGTCTTTTACGTGAATTTCCTTGAAGATTGACTATGTTATTAGTTCTATTGATATATAAATATTTTAAAAATTTGAAGGCAAAATATCAATTAGTTTTGGAGTTATTAATTATTAATTGTTTCATAATTAGCTTAATTGAAAATTCTCCAGGTGCATCAATTTTGCATAAAATATTATAAAAAAAGTTTTAAGTATACCTTATAAACTTTACAAAAAAATGTAGTTGTTTCTATAAATATTCATTGAAAATATAAAGAGAAAAAAATAATTATGATGATGATACCCATATTTTGCAGAATAAACAGCTATAGCGGTTAATTAAAATGTATAACTAACATATTATATGCTTCAAAACATACCCGTTTCAACTAGACTTTATTTTATACACTCTAACGTAAATAATACTGGAATTTCAGAGACAATGATCTATTGTCAATGCGCCTGGCGTATTTTAAACATTTGTAATACTTGAAAATTTTACTTCTGAGTAAACAGTATTTGAAGTTATTATTGTTATACGCATAAGTAATGATAAGCTTATTATACCCATAAGTAATGATAAAATGATGGGAATGAAAAAATTCTTTTTGCTCCGTATTGCTAATGATATATTCTTTCACTATTCACTAAAATCGAAAATTTGAATTTTCGGTTGATTTTAGCCAATTTGAAAGCCCACCATCGCCTTAATTGTATAAATAAAGCTAAACATGCATACACACACATACATATGTATATATTAGCTTAAACATATTTTTAACTTACTCATTTTAGAAAACTTATTCTACAATTCTCTCAGTGGAAAAAAAAAGATAAATATCGCCTTTTTGATTTTTTTTGTGACATGATCCCAATTAAATGTTTTTCTTTTTGTGACTTACTCGTGGCTAAATAGTGTTTAAATCTCTAATTTACCCAACAATTTATGACAATTATCTTAGGGCCCACCAGTGCTTGATAAGAATGATCCGACCTACCTATATATACATCAGAACCTCTTTTTAACGACCCCACGATACAACGACCCTTTCGTTAGAACGACCATCTTGAAAAGTCCCAATTATTTTACCATAGGAATAATGTTGATTTTGAATCATTACAACGACTTCAAGCTTATTTTTTTTTGTTAGAGAGACCGCCAATTTTAGTTCACAGAACTCATGAGCAAGTGGGTTATTTCAAAATTATTGTACTGTGGTGCAACTTCAAGAAACCTGTACTCCCTCTTTGTGTTTGCTTAAAGGATGGGAGGGGCGTGACGTAAAAGGGAGAACTAAATCTTCAATTATCTTTTGATGAGTTTGTTGAGGTAGACGAAACTTTACAGTGCTGCGAAGAAAATTTGAATGAGGACGATTTTATTGCCCGTATTACCGGAAATGAAGAAATCTGCAATTCCGACGACGGAGAAGAAATCGTCCAATCTTTTGAAAAAGTGAATGAAAAAGAAGCCTTCAATACAGTCAATGCCTTGAGTCAATATTTTGAAGGACAATTTAATTCTGAAGATTTCCTTCAAAATATAACGGATATGGAATCAGTGATAATGAAAAATTCCCACATGAACTTGAAACAGGCGTCAATCAAAGACTTTTTTTCAAAAATTCAGTAATGGAAATACAATTAAATAGAAGTGCTCTCTAGGTATTACTGTTGTATCATTTCTTTGCTAATTTTTTTATTATTTTTTCAATTAGTTACAACGACCTTATGATGTTGGTTCCACAGGGGGCCATTATACCGAGGTTTTACTGTATATATATATAACGGATAGGTACTAGCTATAATTAATCAGTTTATTTACACAACGGTAAATGATATTTATTTTTTTATGTGTTTTACAACTTAGAGGTGAACTAAGAGAGATGATTTTAAATTTAAACAAAAATTTTTTAGTAACTCAAGATAAACGAAAGAGTCAGTGCTTTAATTTGGCTTAACAAGTACATAATCTCTATAGCAAAGCCCTCCCGTTATGCTATTCTTGAAATAAATCAAATTTTCATATTAAAATACCTAATTTTACTTACTAAAATAATTTAAAACACTACTTTTCAAATGATGTATGTCGTGGTTGGATTTTAACGCTGTTAGATCTTTCCGCTTTTATATTTTAGCAATGAATATTTATTTAAAATCGTTTAAAAACCTATTTTACAATATGTTAATTCGCATGTTCTTTCCTGTCGTATTTAATGTTGCTCGCACGCAAATACTTTACGTAACCTTTCACTTGAAGGAAGTGATTATTTTTAACAGAGTTTAGGGATTATGTCCACATTGCACAGAGAATAATAGAGTTAACAGGAATATATTACAAGAAAAACGATTTCGGAAATGAATAAAGAGTCTTTTGCACAGAAATAGGAATATTTGCATTATACATTAGATGTCAGCAAGACTTTTTTAAAACAAGGCCAGATTGTAAAAATTGGTCCAGGTTGCAAATCTGAATAGGTACATTCGGCTCTAATATTGTACAATATTCGTTTTTCAAAAGTATATTTTTATACTTTAAAACCTATGACAAAAATGTTGTCTTACTTTATTTCTCTCGGGGACAAGGGTGTCATTCGAATCATCTCAATGGATAGAATTTTTATGACTTGCAAGTAATTTGAGATGTGGTAGTTAGTCAGAAAATACCTCGATATCATGACTGGAGGATTCCGAATATAAGTTCCGACCTGGCCAAAGATCTTTCGTGTTTGTTAAAGGAGCTTGAGGCACGTAAAATAAGTTCATGGATGCAATGTCCTCCCAAGTCAAGTTCCCCAACCGATACCTCTGAAGGTGTCAAGTAAACCTCGGGTTCTACTGATTAGTCTCTGTTTCTATATTACAAGTGTGTATTGTTCTTGGTCAGAGATGGCGAAAGCATGGCACGAAAGGTGGATCGCGTGCCACCTTGTGGTACGGTGCCATTCTTTCACAATAAATTATTTTTATATAAATTTTATTTAAAAATAATTTATTATTATCATATTATGTTATTTTTTCTTCTTACATTGAATAAAAGCACCATTAAAAATTATCTACAAGACTAGCAGCTATCAAAGGTGAATTCAGCAACCAACCAGTACGATCATGAGAGTCAGTATGACATTTAGTAGGACAGAAGGGTGACTAGTGTCTCCCTCCGTCATGGAAATCCCTGTAAGGGAGACTCATTTTTTTTAGGGATGTACATGAATGGGATAATTTATAAATACAGACCCCAAACAAAATTGTAAATTATGGCATGGTTTGGTTTCTTATATTTCAGTATGAAGATGGTATACAACTAGGGTTGTCATATCTAGCTGGGACTTCGTTCTGAGATGGGGGTGTAGAAATGAAGTAAAAAAATATTTAATATAATTTCTTTTTATTTAGAACATATTTACAAACTTTTTGCGGTAGAAGTAGTTTATAAACCGTATTTTTCAGATTTCACCTTCTTCAGCCAAATTTTCTTCTCTTTTATATATTTATAAAACTCTATGCCAGTAAACTTGTAGTTAAACTGGCACTGTAAGATTGATTCCACAACCCCTGACAGCAGTTGATTTCTTTCTTCAGTCTACTGGACCGACACCATCTAAAATACTCTTTCCATAGTGCCGTTGTGTGCAGTGATAGATAACAAATAATCGCATCATTTTAGCATTTAGCATTTGTGCTCAGGATTTTCGGTTTCCTTAATAATTTTACATGTTGCGGTAACAGATGGTGTTACTTCAATACTTGAACCAAACTCGTAACAGTATTTTGCAAAATTGGGACAAAATTGGGTCTTATTGGGATAAGAAGATCCATAACGGTGACGGTCCCGATATATCGAGACGGAGGGCAACCTCTATAACTGATATTTCGAAATATGGGAGAGGGATTTTTGAAGAATAACACCAATATCTTCTTTATTGTTTTTCTAAACATAACAATCTGAAAAAGTGACAAAATAAAGGTTTCTATACCATACAAAAACTGAATTTTTAAATAAATTTCATTTAAAATCTATATAGAGTGGTGATTATCACATTGTGATAAGAGGACAAATGACAATTTTAGAAATTAAACATTTTTATGTAGATTAATGCGAACTTTTAAATGAAATATAACAAAAGGCAAACTAGACACCGAAAAAAAAATAAACCGTAAATTAACTGGTACATTAATCTCGGAAACTGTTTGTCATCACTGTTCTAGAGAGCAAGGTTGCTCGCCTATGTGGTTCTCCCGTAATAAAATGACCAAAAATCTACGGCTTGGTAGCGGTAAATTCTATATAAAAGCAGGTGTCCCGCCTTGGAACTTTCAAGTAATTTGAGTTAAGAGTGTCGTACATAACATCTTAAACTGGTAAATCGCTGTATTTTTATTAGTTACAGTTGGTTCATGAGCCGCAGTGGCTCAGTTGGCAATGCAGCGATCTCGTAACTGAAAGGTTGCAGGTTCGGGGTTGGAGCCGCCTTAAGATCCGCCGTGTTCACTAAAGGTGACTGGGGCACGTAAAATATGTTCGTGGTCACAAAGTCCTTCAATTTCTCAAATGATACCTCTGGGGGTCTTCTGCTTGGTCCCTGCTTCTAAATTAGGAGGACTCAGCGGGGGCAATGATAATCGCGTCCATAACATACCTTAAGCTACACGTGCTCCCCGGGTGGCACTACCACTATGAATAACAGGTTCGCCGCCTCGTTAAGATGTTAGGATAATGTCTGTATCACCTGCTGCATTGAAAAAAAAAAACAGTTGGTTAATGTACCAAAGGATATTGAATTGGCCAATTTCGGTTGTACTTGCTTCTTATTTCTATTGAAACATTTGTTCTTAATATTAAATTTTATGATGTTAAGTATATTACTTCCAATCAGTAAATTTTGTAATACAAAACTCTGAAGTAAATAATTCCATAAAATGATGCATATTACTAAAGATAACATGTTCCCTAGAAGCTCTTATTATATTTATTGATATTGAAAGTATAAAGTTTTAAATAACAAACTAATAAATATTTATTTTTATTTTCACAGTGCATTATAAAGATAACAAGCTTTAGATTCGAAAATAGTCGATAAAATAGTTATTTTATTTTGAGAAAATATGTACTTCGGATTTTCAGATACATATAATTAGCAATATTTGTTTTCAAATATGTTGAATTTAAAATCAAAATATCGAAACAGACTTATTTATATACATTTAGATAATGGATTAGGAGCAAGTAATTTGTATTATATCCTCAACTGCTGTAAATAGCCAAATAATTGCAAGGTAAAATTTTGCATTAAATTTATCCATTTAATAACAATTTCTTGGGGTTTTATTTTATTTTGTTTTATGTTATATTAAATTACATTTGATTTTCGATTGATTTTTTACTTAACATGAAAATATAATCTTTATTTAATTTAAGTATAATGTTAAATATTATATATATTGAAAACATTATTTTGTTTATTAATTATAAAACTAATTAACAAATTGTTATAGTAACTTAAACTTTTTAAAGACTGAACAATATGTTCTCAATTGTTAAAAAGAATTATGCTCTCAATCCCCAAAATATTTGCCGACCTATGAATTTCATATTAAATGTATATAAATTGAGCAACAACTTATATTTCAAGTACTCATTCAGATGCAAATATCTTACGTTTTTCAATTGGTAAAAGTATTAAATTAACCGGAAAAATCAACTATATAGATAAATTTATGGAATATACATAAGACCAATACAAAGTTGAAAAAAATCGCTGTAAACACTATATAACTTCCTGGATGGCCTGTTAAATAGTACTCAATTTTTATTTCGAATGTATAATACATCTTTAGATTTATCAATTGCACATTCTTTTCAAGGTTCAAAGTCAGTTTCGTTTCTGAATACAAAGAAGTCGTATGAGTATAGCTTAACTGCTGCCATCTGGTGGGGTAAATTGTTATTATTTTCTTTGAGAGTTTTTGTTATAAGACATATTGATATAAACGAAATCTTTCGCATTTACAATACTATCTTTACTCTGTACCAGGTTTTAAAAGCATTGTTTCAACTGCTTAAATATCATTGTTAAAACAGCATATGAATACTATGGTACCTTTTTTAATAAAGAAGTACACCCTCAGACTAAAAATACACAAGATTACAGGATTATACATCAATAGAATTGTTTGAGCTAAGCTGTCTAATTCTTATATTTTGATAGTTAGCGTGAAATTGAATTGCTCAGTTATTCTTTGAACATCAATTATATCGATATATTTTATTACATAGCGTGATAAAGGATTTCCATAAATTTAGTTTAGAATAAAAATTTTCTTATTCAGCGTATGATATTTATTAATTATCCGCTCTGACTAGAAAAATTATTATTTATACGGTTCTGTTTAGAATAAAATTAAAAAATAGATATCTTTTTTATTTTGTGAATCTCAATTACAACAATATATTTTATTTTATAGCGTGATGAATGTTTCCTATCAACCTATTTTTACCGTTTTTTAATTCAACATTTCTGCCCTGTTTAGACTAACGTTATTCTTTGATTTTTAACAAGGTTCTAACTTTCTAAAAAGTATATAGTTTCGTTATAAGAATCAATAACTTTTATAAGAAACACAAATACTAACACAAGTGAAATATATATAAAACCACTAAATCCAACAAAATAACTTAAGAATTTTCTAAATTAGAAAGTAATATTTTATACCAAATAGAAACTTTTTTCATCGTGTGAACTTGAATTACATCAATATATTTTGTTTTATATCGTGTTAAATGATTTTGGTTTTTAAATTTTGAATTTCTTAACGGTTTTCAAATATTAGATACCTTTAAAAATAGAAGTTTATAGGATGCGAAAGCATTAATTATCAATTTGATATAAAAATTTATGTATAATATACATATTTCAAAAGCTTTCTTCCAGGTAAATGGATTTTATTTTTTTCATCTATTGGTTTAATTTTCCTGGTGTGTATCTATTGCATTAGTGAGAATATATACTAAATGTCGTGTAGCTGTCCAGAGATAAAAAATATTTAAGTAGCGATCGTACAGTTGTAATTGAGTTGTGTTAGTATTTAGTGGACCCCCCTCATTCACCCTTTCAAATTGGGCACTCCTGACCGCTTCAAACCGCCAAATTGGACTCTTAGGAACTCACAAGGACGTACGTAAGGAAGGTGATTTAGGAGACAGCCCCTCCCTGAAATTCCAAGACCTTATCGTGGAAAGAAAATTGACCACGTAGGTGGGTGTGTCATCTGCCTAACTGTGCGTAGGCAACAGTGTTCCCAGAAAGAGACCGCTTCGGCGTAAATGTCTTGCGAGACTGCAGGCTTTTACCTACCCCCATCCTCTAAGCTCATTCATCTCAAGATCATTTTCCGTAATCTATTGTACATCGTCTTTCTGTTTGAGGTGCTCCACGGTGAATATTTTGACACAGATTCTATCTTCTAAAATAGATTCAACTTATATAGCTAAATGAGAGATAAATTTAAACGAATAAATGTAAAAACGGTTTTTAATGTTAGTTTTACTTTTAAATTCATTGTGCGAATGCTTCATTACTTATTTTAAGCTTTATATTTATTCACTATCTAATTCTTTAACCCTTAATTTGGCTAAGTCTGGCCGCTACACCGGACATGTATATTTATAACTACTATACAACATAATTGTTAGTGTTCGCCACAACGGACATTAATTATCTCAAAAACGGAAGATATTTTTTTTTTGTTTATTTCACAGAAATCCTAATGTCTATACAGACACGGGAAAATAACAGAAATTTAAAAAATATTTGAAAAAATATCTTGTCAAATTAAGGGTTAATCATTTTGTTATTTTTAAACCACATTTTGTTATGGTACTCATTAGGAGTATACATACATATAGGAAAAACTGTAGTTTTACTCAAATGTATTCTCAAAAAGTCTTTCCCCTTGGTCCCCCTCCGAAAATAATATCTGGCTACTGCCTTAGGGACTCATAAATAATAAGTCTACAAATAAGTCTACAAAAGTATATTCTTATTTAAAGTCCTGAAGGGAGAGACACGTCTAATCGTTGTCTGGGATCAAACCTAAATACATCGACCCTTCAAAAAATCTCCAATTAATTTTTCAGGTCCTCTCTTCAAAGATGTGATGAGGTCAGATTTAGATCCGAAGTATTTTATCTTTCTAATCATTTCGTATTAATTCAATTATTTAAAAAGGATCTAAATCAATTCTCCACATTAATTAAACTAAAAATACTAAATTATTTTTTAATGTTAGATCATTATAAAATAACTTGTAAAAAATCCTTATAAAACAAGTAGAATTATTTATGGTATGATGAATCAACTAAAAGATTCTACGAGGTTTGGAACTTTAATAGTGGCAATATTGCTCTAAAAACGCTACGAAGCAAAATCTAAGAATGTCGCCTATACCACACGTAAGCTACATACCTACCTTACCTCTCAGCAAAAAGACTCGTCTTTCTTACGGCATACGAATGCCGAGTGAAGCGAAGAACTGATTCTTGTTTTAGCTTGTGGTTCAAAGTAAGTGTTGTCAGGATGTTTTCAAAACAAGAACAACGAAATTGGATAAAAATTCAATGTGCCAGAGGTGGTACATCAGGATAATATAATCTAGAGCTTCAATAAGCTTGCGAGGAATCTGCATTATCTTTCAGAACTGTAGCAAGATGGGTAAAAGCCTTCAATGAAGGACGCCAAAATGCGGCAGATATGCATCGACCAGGTCGTCCTAGTGTCAGCGATGCAGAGGTGTATGCTGTTTCTGTACTAAAGGACAGGAATCGGTACCAAAAGATTCGTGAGCTGGTCCGAAAGACAATATTTGCTCCTACGACTGTGCTGCACATTCTGAAGGAATGCTTGAGCATGAGAAAAATTCTGCACTTTCTGCAGAACGCCCCTATTATTCTGCATGGCAATGCTCGTACACAAACAGTGCAAGCTGTGACTGATTTTTTCAATCGAAGGGCCTGAGAAGTGCTTTACCATACACCCTATTCCCCAGATCTAAGCCCTTGTGATTTTGTCTTAATCCCTATGATGAAGAAACCATTTCATGGCATTCGCTTCAGAACTGTTTCCGTGATTCTTGCGGCAATAGACCGGTCCATTCGAACTATCAACAGAACAGGTGCTGCTACAGGTGTTCTGTGACTTCCACATCGTTGGATTTGGTTTGGTTTGGAGTGCTACGGTCTACTTTTTTGCAACACGAGGGCTAATGAAACCGGGACCTACAGCTTAAAGCCGATTCCGAAGGGCTACGAACATCCATGCCACAGTGGGATTCGAACCCACGGACTCCGGTACTGAAGGCCAGCACCCTAACCAATTGGCAATCGTTCGGCCCACATCGTTGGAAACGGGTTATACATAATGCTGGTGACTATATTGAAGGACTGTAAAACATGGGGACATGAATCACTTTTGTATTCCATGCCAATAAATAGTTGCCCCTATTAAATTTCCAACCCTTGTATAATGAAAATTTTAAGTCTAGAAAGGTACTACGTTCTTTCGAGTAACAATTAAATTAATTCACTTTAATTTATAATTCACAAATTTTTTAATTTGTAATTATAAATTAAAGTGATTCTTTTAATTTAATAATATTTCTAAAATATAAATTTATAATTTATAATTCACAAATTCCTACTTAAACAATTTTATATACCTAAAAATAAGTTCCTTAATTTAATGTAAAATATCACTCCCACATTTACAATTAATATTTATTTTGCAACTCATTTTGAATTTAAAATGAAAAGTCGGTTTCAAACTTTCCGTAAGCAGTTATCTACGGAGTTACGGCAAGAAAAATGTTATTTTATAAAATATATATTCCCTACAGAAGTTAATTTACCTAATAAGGAAATTCAGAATAATGTCGGAAATAATGAGTTTCGGAGGTACTCCAGTAACAGCGGTAATTTTTGAAAATACTTTAAAAATCATGAGTTCTAAAAATAAATTTAATGACCTTTTATAATACATTTCCCTCGTCTTGTTTGGTAAAAAATTCAAATAGCTTGATTATGTTAGAAAAGAGTTTACTCAAGTAATAAATAAGTATGCTCAGACAGAAAAAAAAGTGAAATTAAATTACATAAAAATGCAAATGAAGTGGGTCTGAAGTATATCAGAATTGTCCCTACGGGCCAATACAAAGCCTGGTCAAGGCGACTCGATCATTATGCATAAATATGCAGCATTTCAGATGAAGTTTTGAATTTTGTAAACAAAGATAAGCTTTAGAGTACAAGTTCATTAAAGTAAACATAAAAGTAATCGAGAAAATGCCCGGAAAATTGAAATTCCGGTCGTATTTTTAGGCACAAATCAATAACTTCATTACAAGATTAATAAAACTTCTGAATTTCCTTAGGAAAATATTCCAGTACGGGTTCGGGGATGGGAGAAGCAGGAATAAAAATTCCCGTTACCCCAGTTGTTCGCGAGTGTCAAGATGATGAAGAAGGGATAAACACGCGATATGGGGCTTAACCACATTTTGAATTATCTCTTCGTGCTTCGGCTGATAACAGGTCGACAGGTCATTAAGATCTAAACGAAAATAGTTCGCTTTGACGTCTAAATTTGCCACCCGACTGGACAGAGCTTTTTTAGTTTTCGAGGAAGTGTTGAATACGGGGGGGGGGAAACTAATGGCCCTATTTTCGATTCCAATCAATATCAACCGGGAAGAATCAATGAGATCAAGATTCGGTGACATGCAAGGCTTGATCAAAGCAAAGTTAGGCCCATGGCCTGATAGTCTTTCCGCCCCCCTACCCTCATTTCAAGGCAAAAAAAGTTTATAAAAGAGGATACAAACGAATATTTTTGGAGGAAAGTTTATATTAATTTTTTTATGTTTAGATACCCTTGTAGTACAGTCGAATGACAAAAATCTGTATACCCTCAAGGATGTAAACTGTAACACTTGCAATTAAGTTTTTATATAAAAAATAAAATAAAATAGCATAGGTAAGGTTAATAGACAAATAATAGCTATTCGTAGACCTGAAAAGCAAAAGATTTTTCTACTCAGAACCATGGAGAAAGTAATGAGCAAAAAAGTGAGCCGAGTGATGTAAATAAGTAAACTGGAGTACGTTTTAGATAAAATTGTCAACATTTTAACTGTTTTTATTTAATTTCTGAATAAGGTTTCATGAAATATTACTTGAAGAATTAACAAAAAACGTTTTCAAATTTTGTTAATTAAATTATTTAAAATTTAATAATTGTGTACCAAATTTTAGGGGGTTCCTAAAATTAGGGGGCACAGTCGGCTCGTGCTTTAATCAGGCCCTGGTGACATGGACTTTTCTAGATGTTTTTCTCTAAAGGGAATGTTAAAATAGGTTATAATCAAGGCCGTAGCCGGCAGTTATATTCGGAGAATTAACAAAAAAACATTTTCAAATTTTGTTAATTAACTTATTTAAAATTTAATAATTATGTACCAAATTTTAGGGGGCTTCTAAAATTAGGGGTCTCAGTCGGTCCGTGCTTTAATCAGGCCCTGGTGACATGGACTTTTCTAGATGCATGTTTTTCTCTAAAGGGAGGGTTGAAATAGGTTAAAATCAAGGCCTTAGCCGGAAATTATATTCGGATAATTAACAAAAAACATTTTCAAATTTTGTTAATTAAATTATTTAAAATTTAATAATTATGTACCAAATTTTAGGGGACCCCCAAAATTAGGGGGTCTAGGGACTAGGCCCAGTCGGTCCGTACTTTAATAAGGCCCTGGTGACATGGACAAAAAACATT
>CM063510.1:139631448-139643948 GCA_032207245.1 Pardosa pseudoannulata
TGGGCTGTGAAAGAAATACGCAGTTTGTTTCAATATGCTTGGGACAACATTAAATTTTCAAGCACACAAACTTTTGAAAATAGATACAATTTTCAGAAACAGATTTAGCTGCAGGCGATTTGAAAGATGTAGAAGAAAATGAAGTCTGTGAGTTCGCGAATCTGTAAGTCGTTTTTCTGCTGTAAGCGTATGGTGTTCACAGATTGCAAGTTTGCTATTAAAAATGGTTTATTCCATAGAACAGATGAATGCCTGGCCTCAGACGTTTACACTAGTTTCTGAAAATTTAGTTTTAAGACTATGCGATATTATTGCTTCGCATGGTAAATATGTGGAAATATAGTAGATTTTTCAGTGTGCAGCGCCATCTGTTGTGAAATAATGGGACTAATTTTGAAAGTTTGCCTGCCTGAAAATTTACCGTTGTCTCAAGAATATTGCAGTAAACAGTGTATTTCTACCTCTGCCCATTTGGTTTTTATTGATTTTTCAAATATACCGGTCATTTTTGAAACACCCTGCAACTATCCTTCGGTAGCTATTAGTTTGAAAAATATGATCAGTGATTGAATTTGTTTTTATTTGGAACTCTCTGCTGTTTTTGCTACACAAGGAAAAATGAGACCGGGAATTACTGTTTAAAGCTGATTTCGAACACCTACACCAGCAGTAGGATTCGAGCCCTTGAACTCTAGTACCACAGAGAAGCTCTTTACTTAGTCACCGCTCGGCAATCAGTTACTTGGAAAATAATATCCTGATTAACAGGTGGATTTATTTTTCTCTCTCAGCTTACTGGTGTTAAACTAAAGTTATCCTGTTTCCCAGATTTTAAAACCTACCCTATACAGGTTCTATAAATGTACAAGAAAGTTTTCACATTTATTTGGTATTGCTTATTGATACAAATGTATGATTTCCTTAATTTTAAAGCTACAGTAAATTTTTCCTCATGTAGGCTAATAACGTCGAGATTTACTGCTTAAAGTCTAACGTGCTAACGTTAGTATTCGAACCTATTGATTCCATTACCGAAAGTCAGCTTCTCATCCAATCGGTCATCACTTAACCTAGAAACAAAGAATGTCAGTCCATTATAAAAAAAAAAGTTTTTCAAAATCAAATGTTTTGAACATCTATTCTAAAACCACCGTAAGAAAACCGAATATATTTTAATTTGCAATCCCAACTTAAAATACTCCCTGCACCCAAAGCAAAGAGTGATTTCTCGCGAAATAACTTTAAATTGTTCATTCCTGCACTGAAGGTAGCTCCTCCCGCATTCCAGAGGCTAAAAGTGATGGAAGAGGGGGATGTTATTTTCAATTTACGTATCGAGGCGATTATCACGTCTTTTACGCACGTTTTGATGCGTCTCCCATCTGTTGACGATCCTGTTTGACGTCATTGGGAGCATCATCAGTATCTGCTTTGCATTCTTTACCGGAAGATTGAAGGGATTATGTATCTAAGAGGGGGAAGGTTTAGAAATTTCCCTAACATTAGATATCGGGTGCTGACAAATCGATTCTTTCCAAATTTGGCATTCCTTACTCGTATAGTTGATTGTCGTTACTTCTCTGGCTATTTATAACAGAGAAGTCCGGTAATCACCGGGAAATGCGAAGTAAGATTTCAGTCGGAAAATAGTTACTGAGAAATTTAACGGTTATCTTGTTATTTTATTTTCTCTATGCACGCTGCTTTTGTATTGATCTAGAGTTTTAAGTTAGATTTACATTAAAAACATGCAAGTTTAAATAAGTTTACTCTAACTTTCTTTACATTAATATTCGTAGCTGCCATTGTTAAGTTAATGCTGGAAAAAATTTAATAACTGTTGATACATGTAATAGCACTCATACTTGGCGACTTGGTGTTTTGACTACTTATTATCCCCTATATAATAATAGCCTAAGTTATCTGTCCGTCTGTCCTCTAATGTATGAAGCGGTTGGCCCTGGAATGGATAGAGGCATCCATTCAAAGAGAATAAAGTTTATCTTCTCCTAAACTATCGATCCAATTCTAAAATAAATTTGTATAAATATGCTTCATATCACAGCAAAAAATACTGTCGTCTTTAAAACGTTCGAAATCCAACCCTTCCTCCCTTTTCGAGAGTTTAATGCCATTATTTCAAGCCCTATTTTCCCCGGTTAAGAGCAGCCGATTAAACTTATCCATTTATCACTTAATAAATAGGTAAAAATAACAATTTTTCTAGCATTGTGACGTCATTCCTTTAAACATCTCATTTAATCATTTCATATTTTAAACTATTTAAATATCGTCTACACTATTTTAGACACTATATTTATCTTTTATCACTGAACTTAGATATTACGTAAATGATTTTCTTTTATATTTGGCTTAACCCTTTAAAGGTCACCTACATAAATTCTTTGACATTTAATGAAATTAGTTTATAATTACTATCTATAAGTTTTATAAATGCAAAATGTTTATTTTTTTTTAAAAATTTTATAGGGGTTTGTCTTAAGGATCCCATAGGAGGGATTGATGGGGTTTAACTGACAAAAACACCCCTTGTACAGCGTGAACACAATATTTTTTAAAATCTAAATTATATTCTAAAAGCAAAAATAAATGTTCTTAAAAAAGTTTAGTAAATAAATAGTTCAACAATTTATAAGTGTTGTTTGAATAGATATTTTTGTTTGGGATCATAAGTAAAAAATTCTAATTACTAACTTTCAAGTTACAGTAAGTATAAATACATATATTTCAGAAGAAAAAATAAATTAAATCATCTATTGTAATCATTTATTATCTATTGTAAGTGTTAAATATTAAAAGCATAAAAAATCGTTAAAGAAACACTCATGTATCTCCAAAAATTAGAGAATAAAAATGTTTAAGAAGAGGTTTCGCTGTGAAATCACTGTCCGGTAAAGGGTTAAATAATAGATTAACCATTTTTTACATGCCTCATTGGGTACTTAATAGTTCTAGAATATTAAGTACCCAAAATTTTACTAATCCCGTCATATGATGGGCTATATGCTAGTTATTAAAGTAATAGCTTTTTCGGACGTACGAGGTTTTCTTGAGTTGATCCTTTTGTGTTTTCATTGGTTGTATTTGATTAGTTTTGTCTTATGCCTGTAATTTGATTGGCTGGGCTCAGGATCTTTATAAAACCACAAAAGACCAATGTACCTCGTATTTTTGTATTGCGAGGACGTCAACTTGTAAATTTTCTTAAATTTTCGTTTTTAGGTTTTATTGCCTAAATTTTTGTTTTTTGCTGTTTTTTCAGTGAAGTACCGTTTTCTGTACCTTTTGGCTATTTTTCTATTAATTTTTCATTTTCCAATATTTTGGGTACCGTATCATTCCATTACTTTGCTTTCGTTTATTTTTTTACTTTGCGTAATGTTTTGTCTAGTTTTATGTTTATAAAAATAAAAAAAAAACTGGAAAAATGCTTAATAAAAATTTTAAAATTTTATAAAACTCAAAAGTATATCTTTTTGTTAGTGTTGTCACTTTTTGTTTATCTGTATTTGCTGTACCAAGTTGCAACTTTTTACTGTTCCTATTTTTATTATTGTAATTCTTTTTTTATTATTTCTGAGCTTCATGTTGTTGAATCCATGCATTGCTGTTAACCATACCGAATGGTCATTGTCAAGGTACCAGTCTAATTATCCCCTAATTAGACAACGCGTTGGTTACTCATAATTTTTATGAAAAAGTTCTCACCTCCTAGCTTCCTTGTGAGCTGGAGTGACTTAAATTTTTGTTTGGATAACTTTTTGTTTAGAGGCCTAAATTGAAGTTTTGATCTGTTTTACGTTCGGAGGTTAACCCTCTAAGCGGTTCGAACGTACAATTCCTCCAAACCGATGATTTCTTCAAAGCGGTTGTCACGTACAATTTTCGACCTCCAAAAACGTTCCGAAAATGGGTGTAATGTACATTTCTGCCAGTGTTTCCCCCCATGGAGTTTTGAGATAGGAGGGTCAGGTTGATTGTTTAGGAACTGCACCCCTCTTTGACTGACATTTATTGAGGGATGCACCCCTACTCCCTGAGGCACAAAGACGCTGGCAGCTTTTCATGGCTTTGTAAACCTCTATTTTGAAGTATTTCGTTTGTGGTAACAGATGTATCTCTAATTGCACTACTTAAATATCTTGAATGACTTTCTTTAAAAAATATAAATAAGTCTCTCAAAGAATATATTTTTTTGTACTTTTAGAATACATTATTTCTTATGGGATAATATTACAGACTTGACGAGCTTTATGTGTATTAAAAATTAACAATCTATAATATCTATTTAGATATCTATATATAACTGGAAGTAAAGGGACAATAACGAGGGTGTGTTTCCCATATTCCATTCTAGTCAACAAAGGGGGAAGTAAAAAATCATAGAACGCTTTGGCCACTAACACAATAAACCTTTAGCGTATTTTTGGAGACTTTTTACCTCCGTGTATTCCAATCGGAGGGTTAAAGTGAAGACTTTCCACTTCGCTAGGTAATCCGTTAAACCCAATTATATTGACCTTGACCTTATATTTTTGTATTATTATTATCAGTATTATTATTATTGTTATTATTTCGGTGTCTTTAATAAAAGGTGTTTTGCGATCTGCGGCTCTTCATTATGCCTCAACAATAACATCCAGTATAAAATTTAAATAACATACAGTTTGTAAAGTACTGAAATGTAAATGAGATTATAAGTTTACTCATTGACCTCTCATAAAGGTAATGGGCAAACTATGACTGAAGAGGAAGGGAAATTTGTTACAAAGTTCATGAATTTAAATCTTACTGCAGGTATGGATGTTTGTTGTCTATTACTATCAATTTTAGGCACTAGATACTGGTCTAATTAATGTTGACTGTAGAGCTATAACAAATAAACAAACAAAAAAAAAACACATGGAAAAGAATTAATCTGCTTTTTTTATATAATTCAAACTTTGATCAATCGTTTTTGAAGGGAATGAAAACTGAAAACAATGAATCGGGGGAATTGGTGGATGGAGGAAGTATGTTAGAAATTGATTAAATTTGTGAATACTAATAAAGTTAGGAATGAAACATTTTATAAAATACAGCTTATATATAGAATGGATCTACGGGGACAAACTCGGTTACAAATGAATCAAATGATCAATGCGAGAATGATATAAACATAAATATCCAATTCATAAAGAGTGAAAAAGAGGAAGGCAGGCAAGATCTGTCCTCCCTATAATATAAATATTCTGATATAGATAATTAGCATATAGTCCGTCATAAGACGAGATCAGTAAAATTTTTAATTTTCCAGAATTGTAAAGTACCCTACAAGGCAGATAAAAAAATGGTTTGTTTTTTGGCTGAGAATTATCTGGTACTCGCTCAATAATTTGTTTATCTTCATATTCCACTAAAGTCTTCCGATACTGTGAATTCAGTTTAGAATCACGTTGAAATAATTTAGAAAGATAATTCAAGGTTTTCTTAGCCACGTAGAAATTATTGTTAAGTTCTTTCCAATTGTTTTGATACAGTAATTAATAGAAGTAGTGAAATGAAACTATCATTTACACTGATATCATTTCCCTGGAGGTAGATAGAATTTGTTGTTAATACCAGCGATAAAATTTTCATTGCAACAAAAAATAATCGATGATTAAATTTAAAATCATCACATATGTACCTAATTTATTAATTAAACCAAAAATAAAAGAATATTACTTACGTAATATCTAAGTTCAGTGATAAAACGTATGAAAATAATGCGGATGATATTTAAATAATTTAAAATAAGAAATGAATAAATGAGATGGTTAAAGGAATGACGTCATAATGCTAACGAATTTAAACAATACAAATTAGTCATTTGAGCGTGAAAATTTAATTACATTATGAAATATAAACGTAATTTTTTTTTTAAAAATTAAAACCATTTTGTATTTCTGATTGAATATTTGGCATGTTGAAAGTCCCTTGTCATCTTAAATTTTTATCGTAATGGTTTCCAAAGAATTGTAATTTTATAGCAATGTCACATTTATAGTCATATATCTGCTAGATATATGACTATATATATTTAAAGCTATTTCAATTATTTCAATCATATATTTCCAACATATTAATATATAAAAATAATAATTTAATATATTACTATTTTCAATTTTACAAAAAGATTATATTAAAAACTATTTCTATAAACAGGGCATTTTTCTGGCTTCTACCATCTCATTCGAAAGACTTCTGACGTCAATTCACAAAAAGAAGAAAAGCTATAAATTTCCACAAAACCAATAACATTGATAATGATTTGTTGAGAATTCTGAAGCTCATGATTTTGGAATCACGTTTAATGAACTCTTACTCGAAAAAAGCAGCTGCACTAGAATTTGATGGAATTTGATTCTTTGCATTCGCTGAAATCATTATCTATTTTTAAGGAGTCCACATGCTTAAAAGAATTAGATCGGGGAAACAACTTTTAACATTAATCAGCTAGAATTGAAAAGATGTTTTTAACCTAAGGATTTCAGCATTGAAATCTCAAACTCCATTAAAAAATAAAAATGCTCCCAAACTAAGGTTAATTTTTTTTATTCTTCAATGATGTCTTTTTCATTTTCTTTCAATTTTTCTGAATGATATTTTATAGATAATTGCACTTTTGGGTACGACTTAATATAGAAACATCTACAAGCTTAATATAGAAACAGTACATTAATCGGATCATTCACCACTCGAAAACTGTAATAAAAGGCAAATAAAGAAAAATTCTTGCTAATGATCAGATAGATTTACAAACATTAAAAAGAATTTAATTAACAATAGTTAGAAAAAATTATTTAAAACTATATTCGTACTCCTCTTTTTGAACAAGATATGTTTATACACAATTAAGATGAATAGTGACAATATTAATTTGTTGGTTATTAATATTGGACCATGTAGTTTACAAATCTGATTAACAGAATGTTTTAAATAAAATGGCTAAAAATTAATGGGTGTTTTTTTTATTAGAATTACACTGTTTTTAAAAACATTTTTTAACAATAATGTTTTCATGAAAATTTATAAAGATGTTAAATAAAATTCCTACGATACAAACAATAAAAATAATTTTGATGAAAGCACAAAAATTTTCATAGAAATCGAACAAATCAAGAGTAATATTAGGAATATTTTTAGCGCTCTAAATATTAGCCAATTACTGTCAGATTTTTACTGCACATTGAGGGATTATATCAAAACAAAATTGGGTATCGAATTTCTTGAGTTAAGCTCAACTTATGTAAAACAAACCTTTATACTCCTTAAATGTCTTAAATCCGTTTTGTTTTTTGTCTCATGGTATTAAACATTCTGTAACTGGACAAATGAGAAATTTTCGAAAAATATTTCCAAAATTTTTCGCAAACAGATGAATTATCAAAATATCAAAATGTGAGAGAGATTAAGAAAAATGTAATACTCCTAGAACATTTGAAAGTTACGAATAAAGAACAAACAAATCAAACAATAAAATAAAAGTTGTTCAAGTTTTAAAACGAGATAAACGAATTTAAACTATACAAATTAGTCATTTGAGTGTGAAAATTTAATTACATTATGAAATATAAACGTTAAGTTTTCTTAAATGAAAACCATTTTGTATTTCTGGTCGAATTTTTTGCATGATGAAAGTCCCTTGTCACCTTAAAATTACCTTGTCATCTTAAGTTTTTATCATAATGGTTTCCAAAGAATTGTAATTTCATAGCAATGTCACATTTATAGTCATATATCTGCTAGATATATGACTATATATAAAGCTATTTCAATTTTTCCAATCATATATTTCCAATATATTAATATATAAAAATAATTTAACATATTACTAATTTTAATTTTACAAAAAGTTTATATTAAAAACTATTTCTATAAACAGGCCATTTTTCTGGCTTCCCACATCTTATTTGAAAGACTGTTGACGTCAATTCACAAAAAAAGAGAAAAAGCTATAAATTTCCACAAAACCAATAACATTGATAATGATTTGTTGAGAATTCTGAAGCTCATGATCTTGGAATCACGTTTAATGAACTCTTACTCGAAAAAAGCAGCTGCACTAGAGTTTGATGGAATTTGATTCTTTGCATTCGCTGAAATCATTATCTATTTTTAAGGAGTCCATATGCTTAAAAGAATTAGATCGGGGGAACAACTTTTAACATTAATCAGCTAGAATTGAAAAGATGTTTTTAACCTAAGGATTTCAGCATTGAAATCTCAAACTCCATTTAAAATAAAAATGCTCCCAAACTAAGGCTAATTTTTTTATTCTTCAGTGATGTCTTTTTCATTTTTTTTCAATTTTTCTGAATGATATTTTATAGATAATTGCACTTTTGAGTACGACTTAATATAGAAACATCTACAAGCTTAATATAGACACAGTACGTTAATCTGATCATTCACCACTCGAAAACTGTAATAAAAGGCAAATAAAGAAAAATTCTTGTTAATGATCAGAGAGTTTATAAACATTAAAAAGAATTTAATTAATAATAGCTAGAAAAAATTAATTAAAATTATATTTGTACCGCTCTTTTTCAATAAGATATGTTTGTAAACAATTAAGATGAATAGTGACAATATTAATTTGTTGGTTATTAATTATTGGAGCTAGTAGTTTACAAATCTGATTAATAGAATGTTTTAAATAAAATGGCAAAAAATTAATGAGTGTTTTTTTTATTAAAATTACACTACTTTTAAAAACATTAATTTTTAACAATAATGTTTTCATGAAAATTAATAATGATGTTAAATAAAATTCCTAGGATACAATACTACGATGAATCCACAAAAATAATTTTGATGAAAGTACAAAAATTTTCATAGAAATCGAATAAATCAAGAGTAATATTAGGAATATTTTTAGCGTTCTAAATATTAGCTAATTACTATCAGATTTTTACTGCACATTGAGGGATTATATCAAAACAAAATTGGGTATCGAATATCTTGAATTAAGCACAACTTATATAAAACAATCCTTTATACTCCTTAAATGTCTTAAATCCGTTTTGTTTTTTGTCTCATGGTATTAAACATTTAAACATTCTGTAACTGGACAAATAAGAGAAGTTTTCGAAATATATTACTTGGCTTTGTCGCAAATAGATGAATAAACAAAATATCATAATGTGAGAGAGATTAAGAAAAGTGTAATACACCTGGAACATTTGAAAGTTACGAATAATGAACAAACAAATCAAACAGTAAAACAAAAGTCTTTCAAGTTTTAAAACAAGAATATGGCAGAAAAACGAGTTTAAACGAAACAAAATAGTCATTTGAGTGTGAAAATTTAATTACATTATGAAATATACGAATAGATTAACTTTTTTCTAACATGGAAACCATTTTCTATTTTTGATTGAATTTTGCCACTTTGAAGGTCCCTTGTCACTTTAAAATGTAAAACAAGTTTTTATCATAATGGTTGCCAAAGAATTGTAATTTTATAGCAATGTCGCATTTAAAGTCGTATATCTGGTAGATTTATTTTAAAGCTATCTCAATTATTCCAATCATACATTTTCAATATATTAATATATGAAAATAATCCCCTACGTAATAATAGTCGAAGTTATCTGTCCGTTTTTCCTCAAATTTATGAAGCGTTCGGACCTGGAATGGATAAAGGCATCCATTTTGGATTATTCATGAGTTAGGTTTAGCAAAATTCAAAGCGAGTAAAGTTTATCTTTTTAAATTTTGCAAAGTTATTAAAATTGTAAAGTTTATTTTTTAAAAAGTTTATCTTTTATTTAAAGTTAAACTATTGATCCGATTGTAAAATAAATTAGTATATATATGCTTCATATCACAGTGAAAAATACTGTCGTTTTTAAAGCGTTCGAAATCCACCCTTCCTCCTTTTTCCAGCGTTTAATGCCATTATTTCAAGCCCTATTTTCCATAAATAATATATAGGAATAACATTTTTTTTCTAGCATTATGACGTCATTCTTTAACCATCTCATTTAATCATTTCTTATTTTAAATTATTTAAATATCGTCTGAATTATTTTCATGCATTTTATCGCTGAACTTAGATAACGTAAATAGTAGATTAGGTACATATGTGATAATTTTAAATTTAATCATTGATAATTTTTTGTTGCAATGAAAATTTTATCATCAGTATTAACAACAATTTTTTTTTCATAAAAGTCCAGGAGTCTATTTCCCGGACTAATGAATATCTAACGTTTAAGTTAAATATCTTTAAATGTCTTTGAAAGTGTGCTTGTTTCCCATACATAACCAGATGGTTTGCAATCGATTCGATAAATTTTGGACAACCAAAACACAAAAAAACCCATTTTTTTAAATGCCACACAGTGTACTTTGCAATTCTGGAAAATTAAAAATTTTACTGATCCCGTCATATGACGGGCTATATGCTAATAATTTAATAAATTAATATTTTTATTTTTACAAAAAGATTATAGTAAAAACTATTTCTATAAACAGGACATTTTTCTCTCTTCCCACATCTCATTTGAAAGACTGTTGACGTCAATTCACAAAAAAAGAGAAAAAGCTATAAATTTCCACAAAACCGATAACATTGGTAATGATTTGTTGAGAATTCTGAAGCTCATGATTTTGGAATCACGTTTAATGAACTCTTATTCGAAAAAAGTAGCTGCATTAGAATTTGATGGAATTTGATTCTTTGCATTCGCTGAAATCATTATCTATTTTTAAGGAGTCCACATGCTTAAAAGAATTAGATCGGGGGAACAACTTTTAACATTAATCAGCTAGAATTGAAAAGATGTTTTTAATCTAAGGATTTCAGCATTGAATTCTCAAACTCCATTTAAAAATAAAAATGCTCCCAAACTAAGGCTAATTTTTTATTTTTCAATGATGCCTTTTTCATTTTTTTTAAATTTTTCTGAATGATATTTTATAGATAATTGCACTTTTGGGTACGACTTAATATAGAAACATCTACAAGCTTAATATAGAAACAGTACGTTAATCTGATCATTTACTACTCGAAAATAGTAATAAAAGGCAAATAAAGAAAAATTAATGTTAATGATCAGAGAGTTTATAAACATTAAAAAGAATTTAATTAGCAATAGTTAGTAAAAATTAATTAAAATTATATTTGTACGCCTCTTGAACAAGATATGTTTATACGCAATTAAGATGAATAGTGACAATATTAATTTGTTGGTTATTAATATTGGACCATGTAGTTTACAAATCTGATTAACAGAATGTTTTAAATAAAATGGCTAAAAATTAATGAGTGTTTTTTTTATTAGAATTACACTATTTTTAAAAACATTTTTTTTAACAATAATTTTTTCATGAATATTAATAATGATGTTAAATAAAATTCCTATGATACAATACTATGATAAATCTACAAAAATAATTTTGATGAAAACACAAAAATTTTCATAAAAATCGAATAAATCAGGAGTAATATTAAGAATATTTTTAGGGCTCTCAATATTAGCCAATTACTGTCAGATTTTTACTGCATATTGAGGGATTATATCAAAACAAATTTGGGAATCGAATTTTTTTTGCGTTAAGCACAACTTATATAAAACAATCCTAAACATACTTCTGAAATGTTTTAATCCATTTTGTTTTTTGTCCATGGTATTAAACATTCTGTAACTGGACAAATGAGAAATTTTCGAAAAATATTTCCAAAATTTTTCGCAAACAGATGAATTATCAAAATATTGTAATATGAGTGAGTTAAAGAAAAGTGTAATACACCTGGAACATTTGAAAGTTACGAATAATGAACAAACAAATCAAACAGTAAAACAAAAGTCTTTCAAGTTTTAAAACAAGAATATGGCAGAAAAACGAGTTTAAACGAAACAAAATAGTCATTTGAGTGTGAAAATTTAATTACATTATGAAATATACGAATAGATTAACTTTTTTCTAACATGGAAACCATTTTCTATTTTTGATTGAATTTTGCCACTTTGAAGGTCCCTTGTCACTTTAAAATGTAAAACAAGTTTTTATCATAATGGTTGCCAAAGAATTGTAATTTTATAGCAATGTCGCATTTAAAGTCGTATATCTGGTAGATTTATTTTAAAGCTATCTCAATTATTCCAATCATACATTTTCAATATATTAATATATGAAAATAATCCCCTACGTAATAATAGTCGAAGTTATCTGTCCGTTTTTCCTCAAATTTATGAAGCGTTCGGACCTGGAATGGATAAAGGCATCCATTTTGGATTATTCATGAGTTAGGTTTAGCAAAATTCAAAGCGAGTAAAGTTTATCTTTTTAAATTTTGCAAAGTTATTAAAATTGTAAAGTTTATTTTTTAAAAAGTTTATCTTTTATTTAAAGTTAAACTATTGATCCGATTGTAAAATAAATTAGTATATATATGCTTCATATCACAGTGAAAAATACTGTCGTTTTTAAAGCGTTCGAAATCCACC
>CM063510.1:139653948-139668948 GCA_032207245.1 Pardosa pseudoannulata
GTACTAAAAGCATATTTATCAAGTTTTATAGGGCAAAATTTCTATTATATATCAAAATCTGTTTTAAATTTAGATATAGCTTTGTAATGAAAGTTGCTTCAAACTAATTTCGTTTCTACTTTTATAAACAAATGAAAGGGTTGTTTCATTTTTTATAAACAAATAAAAGGCCCTTCATGGGTCTTATACTTCCTAAAGAAACCTGGTCATATGTACTAATATCATATTTATCGAGTTTTCTAGAGCAAAATTGCATCTATTTTTCAAAATCTGTTTTCTATTTGTATAGCGCTTTGCAATGAAAGTTGCTTCAAAGTAATTTTGTTTCTAGTTTTATAAACAAATGAAAGGATTGTTTCATTTTTTATAAACAAACAAAAGGCCCTTCATGGGTTTTATACCTCTTAAAGAAATTTGGTCCCTATGTACTAATAGCATATTTATAGAGTTTTCTTGTGCAAAATTTCTGAAATATTTCAATATCTGCTTTCCATTTAGATATCGCTTTGTAATGAAAGTTGCTTCAAAGTAATTTCGTTTCTAGTTTTATAAACAAATGAAAGGGTTGTTTCATTTTTTATAAACAAACAAAAGGCCCTTCATGGGTCTTATACCTCCTAAAGAAATTTGGTCCCTATGTACTAATAGCATATTTATAGAGTTTTCTTGTGCAAAATTTCTGAAATATTTCAATATCTGTTTTCCATTTGGATATCGCTTTGTAATGAAAGTTGCTTCAAACTAATTTCGTTTCTAGTTTTATAAACAAATGAAAGGGTTGTTTTATTTTTTATAAACAAATAAAATGACCTTCATGGGTATTATACCTCATAAAGAATCCTAGTCCCTATGTACTAAAAGCATATTTATCGAGTTTTCTTGGGCAAAATTTCTATTATATATCAAAATCTGTTTTCTATTTAGATATAGCTTTGTAATGAAAGTTGCTTCATACTAATTTCGTTTCTAGTTTTATAAACAAATGAAAGGGTTGTTTCATTTTTTATAAATAAATAAAAAACCCTTCGTGGGTCTTAAACCTCCTAAAAAAACCTGGTCCCTATGCACTAAAAGCATATTTGTCAGGTTTTCTAGATTTGAAATTTCTGCAATATTTCAATATCTGTTTTCCATTTTGATATCGCTTTGTAATGAAAGTTGCCTCAAAGTAATTTCGTTTCTAGTTTTATAAAAAAATGAAAGGGTTGTTTATTTTTTTATAAACAAATAAAAGGCTCTTCATGGGCATTATATCTCCTAAAGAAACCTGGTCTCTATGTACTAAAAGCATATTTATCGAGTTTTCTAAGGCAAAATAGCAGCTGTTTTTCAAAATCTATTTCCTATTTAGATATTGCTTTGTATTGAAAGTTGCCTCAAATTAATTTCTTTTCTACTTTTATAGACAAATGAAAGGGTTGTTTCATTTTTTATAAACAAATAAAAGGCCCTTCATGGGTCTTATACTTCCTAAAGAAACCTGGTCATATGTACTAATAGCATATTTATCGAGTTTTCTACAGCAAAATTGCATCTATTTTTCAAAATCTGTTTTCTATTTGGATAGCGCTTTACAGTAAAAGTTGCTTCAAAGTAATTTCGTTTCTAGTTTTATAAACAAATGAAAGGGTTGTTTTATTTTTTATAAACAAATATAAAGCTCTTCATGGGTATTATATCTCCTAAAGAAATCTGATCCCTATGTACTAAAAGCATATTTATCGAGTTTTCTTGGGCAAAAGTGCAGCTATTTTTCAAAATTTATTTTCTGTTTAGATATTGCTTTATAATGAAAGTTGCTTCAAAGTAATTCCGTTTCTAGTTTTATAAACAAATGAAAGGGTTGTTTTATTTTTTATAAACAAATATAAAGCTCTTCATGGGTATTATATCTCCTAAAGAAATCTGATCCCTATGTACTAAAAGCATATTTATCGAGTTTTCTAGGGCAAAATTGTAGCTATTTTTCAAAATCTGTTTTATATTTGGATAGCACTTTGCAGTGAAAGTTGCCTCAAACTAATTTCGTTTCTAGTTTTATAAACAAATGAAAGGGTTGTTTCATTTTTTATAAACAAATAAAAGGCCCTTAATGGGTCTTATGCCTCCTAAAGAATCCTTGTCCCTATGTACTAAAAGCATATTTATCGAGTTTTCTAGGGTAAAATTTCAGAAATATTTCAATATCTGTTTTCCATTTGGATATCGCTTTGTAATGAAAGTTGCTTCAAACTAATTTCGTTTCTAGTTTTATAAACAAATGAAAGGGTTGTTTCAGTTTTTTATAAACAAATAAAAGGCCCTTCATGGGTATTATATCTTCTAAAGATGTCTGATCCCTATGTACTAAAAGCATATTTATCGAGTTATCTAGGGCAAAATTACTGCTACTTTTCAAAATCTATTTTGAATTTAGATATCCTTTTGTAATGAAAGCTGCCACAAACTAATTTCGTTTCTAGTTTTGTAAACGAATGAAAGGGTTGCTTCATTTTTATAAACAAATAAAAGGCCCTTAATAAGTCTTATAACTCGTAAAGAAACCTAACCTGTGCCACTAAATGCATATTTATCGAGATTTCTTGGGCTAAATATCTGCTATATTTCAAAATCTGTTTTCCATTTAGATATTGCTTTGTAATGAAAGTTGCTTCAAAGTAATTTCGTTTGTAGTTTTGTAAACGAATAAAAGGGTTGTTTCATTTTTTTATAAACAAATAAAAGGCTCTTCATGGTCATATACCTCCAAAAGAAACCTTGCCCCTATGTACTAAAACCATATTTATTGAGTTTTCTAAGGCAAAATTGCAGCTATTTTTCAAAATATATTTTCTATTTAGATAGCGCTTTGTAATGAAAGTTGCCTAAACCTAATTTCCTTTCTAGTTTCATAAACAAATAAAAACGTTGCTTCATTTTTTATAAGGAAATAAAAAGCTCTTCATGAGTCTTAAAGAAATTCGTAAAGAAACCTGGTCCCTATGTACTAAAAGTATATTTATCGAGTTTTCTTGGGCAAAATTGTAGCTATGTATCAAAATATGTTTTCCATTTAGATATCGCTTTGTAATGAAATTTGCTTCAAATTAATTTCGTTTCTACTTTTATAAAAAAGTGAAAGGGCTGTTTCATTTTTAATAAACAAATAAAAGGCCCTTCATGGGCATTATACCTCCTAAAGAAACCTGGTCCCTATGTACTAAAAGCCTATTTATCGAGTTATCTAGGGCAAAATTACAGCTACTTTTTAAAATCTATTTTGAACTTAGATATTCCTTTGTAATGAAAGTTGCCACAAACTAATTTCGTTTCTAGTTTTGTAAACGAATGAAAAGGCTGTTTCATTTTTTTAAACAAATAAAAGGTACTTTATGGGCATTATACCTCCTAAAGAAACCTGGTTCCTATGTACTAAAAGCATAGTTATCGAGTTTTCTAGGACAAAATTTCTGCTATATATCAAAATCTTTTAAATTTAGATACCGCTTTGTAATGAAAGTTGCTTCAAAGTAATTTCGTTTCTAGTTTTGTAAACAAATGAAAGGATTGTTTCATTTTTTATAAACAAATAAAAGGCCTTTCATGGGTCTTACACCTCGTAAAGAAACCTGGTTCCTATGTACTAAAAGCATATTTATTAAGTTTTCTAGGGCAAAATTTATGCTTTATTTCAAAATCAGTTTTCAATTTAGATATAGCTTTGTAATGAAAGTTACTTCAAAGTAATTTTGTTTCTAGTTTTATAAACAAATGAAAGGTTTTTTTTAATTCTTTATTAACATATAAATCGTCATTCATGAGTCTCATACCTCCTAAAAAAACCCTGTCCATATGCACTAAAAGCATATTTGGCGAGTTTTCTAGGTTAAAATATCTTCTATATTTCAAAATATAATTTAAAATTAGATATATCTTTGTAATGAAAGTTGTCTGAAATTCACTGCATTTCTAGTTTTCCTAAACAAATAAAAGGATTGTTTAATTTTTTAATAACAAATGAAAGGGCATTTAACAGGTGTCAGACCTCCGAGAGAAAATCGGTGGGGGAAAAATTTTGCCACATTTAAATTATTATAAATTTCTAAATCCTCTATAAATGAATCAGAAATGTCTGAGATGTTCAAGATTTGTTTCATCTGTTATAGGATTTTGAAATTATTTCTTTTAATTGATTATATTTATTGATATGTAAACTTATTTATAGTTTACTGAGAAAAAACTTCCTGGTTAAAAATACCCGGTCACTGGAATTGCTTCTAAACAATCCAGTTTTTAATGTGTTAAGAGATAAATTAAATAGTTCATTTAATTTATTTAACGAATACAATATTTCCAAAGCCGGGATTTTTATTTACCAATTCATTATCCAATAAAAAGGATATGTACAATTATTTCTAGTCTACTGAGATAAATGTCTATCGAAAAAAAAACCCCGTCACGAGAATTACTTAAAAAAACTCGGTTTTTAGTGTGTTAAGAGATAAATTAAACACTTATTTAATTTACTTAACAAATACAAAATTTCCAATGTTGGGATTATAATTTAATTAACCAATCCAATAAAAACGATACCTAAAATTATTTCTAGTTTAGAGAGATAAATGCCTTCCGGAAAAAAATACCCGGTCATTCGATTTACTTGGAAAAAAAAGAGATAAATTAAACACTTTATTTAATTTAATTAAGAACACAATATTAACAATGTCGGGATTTTAATTTAATTAACCAATCCAACATTTAATAAAAAGGGTATGTAAAATTATTCCTAATTTACAGAAATAAATGCCTTTTGGATAAATATACCCGGTCACTGGAGTAACCTGAAAAAATTACTGAAAAAAATTAATGTTTTTATAATGTGTTAGAAGATAAATGAAACGTTTTATTTAATTTACTTGGCAAATCCAGTATTCATGTGAAAACAAAATGAATATTTTTCGAAATTTATTAATTTTGATCTGATATTTTTAAAGAGTATTTGGTGGTAAATAGCTTGATTCATTAAATGCGTTTTAGATTTAGGTAAGATAAAAGCCCATTTGGAAAAAAACTTCTTTCTCTTACTGGTAAGAACGAATTTCTTCTAACAGTTTTTAAAATTGGGTTTATTGCTTTCTACCAATGAAGAAGATACTTATTAAGTTTTGGAACAGCTGTCGTTTCTGCTTTCCTTTTCTCTTCTGTTTATTTTTTACGATGATTCTTTTTAAATGGATGAAATGATTCAGCATTTCTGCTAACAAAGGTTTATGACCTTATTTTATACGAAATTTTTATTTCATACTTTATTTTATTTTATATGAACGATAGGGGTTTTAAGGATCTATGAAAAAAAAACAGGTTTCAGTGCAGTAAAGTAATCATGTTATTCGAAAAATTTCTTTTGATAAGGAAGTATATGCCTAATTTGGTTTTTCTGAATGACTTTTGGCTCGTGAGCTGTGGTAGATCTTAATTGATAAAAACCTTTTTAAGCCATTCTCGTCAAAACAATGCTAATACTACCTATACCCTTTCTCTTAGTAGCCGTAAGAGACTTCGATGGTAGTCTCAACTCTTTCTAATGTTCCAAGTTTAACGATAGAATAAATATATGTGCAACTGCCCACATCATTACAGAACTGGAGGACTATATCTTACTTGAAATAAAATAAGTATAGTAGAATGCAGCAAAAAATGAGCTTAATTTAATAGACGTACAAAGAAGTCATATAGCTTCCACATCTTACTTTTTTGTTACTGAAAGGAGCCTCGTATGACACTCAGTAGACTTAAAGGTTTTAAGTCAGTCGATAGATCTGAATATCTTTTGATTCTTGAGCTTATAGTGACAGAAATCTTTTTGAGGCATTCCCGTCATAATAATGCTAATGCCGCCTATCTCCTTCATTTTAGCAGCCGTAAGAGACTTAGATAGCAGTCTCAACTCTTTCTAATGCCCCGAATTTAACGCTGGAACAAATACATGTGTAACTGCCCAGATCATTACAGAACTGGAGGACCATATCTTAAATTGAAATAAAATAAGTATAGTAGAATGCAGCAACAAATGAGCATAATTAAGCCCTTAATTTGCCAAAGTCTGAAACGGACATATATATTTATAATTACTATATAACATAATTGTCAGTGTTCGCCACAGCTGATATTAATTATCTCAAAAATGGAAAATGATATATTTTTTGTTTATTTTACAGAGATCCTAATGTCTATACAGACATGGGAAAATAACAGAAATTAAAATTAAAAAATATTTGAAAAAACATCTTGTCAAATTAAGGGTTAATAGACGTACAAAGAAGTCATATATCGTCCACATCTTACTTTTTTGTTACTCAAAGGAGTGACGCACAGTGGAGTTAAAAGTTTTAAGTCAGTCAATAGATCTGAATATCTTTTGACTCTTGAGCTTATTGTGACAGAAATCTTTTTCAGGCATTCCCGTCATAATAATGTTAATTCCGACTATCTCCTTCCTTTTAGCAGCCGTAAGAGACTTCGATTGTAGTATCAACTCTTTCTAATGTTCTGAGTTTAACGCTGGAACAAATATATGTGCAACTGCCCACTTCATTAAAGAACTGGAGGATCATATCTCACATTGAAATAAAATAAGTATAATCGAAGTGCAGCAAAATTGAGCATAATCAATAGACGTAGAAAGAGGTCATATAGCGTCCACTTCTTATTTTTCTGTTACTAAAAGGAGCCTCGTGGGACTCTCAGTGGAGTTAAAAGTTTTAAGTCAGTCAATAGATCTGTATATCTTTTGACTCTTGAGCTTTTAGTGACAGAAATCTTTTTGAGGCATTCCCGTCATAATAATATTAATGTTGCCATCCCTTTCCTTTTAGAAGCCTTTAGAGACTTCGATCAATCCTTTCTAATGTCCAGAGTTTAACACTGGAACAAATATATGTGCAACTGCCCACTTTATTAAAGAACTGGAGCATCATATCTCACATTAAAATAAAATAAGTATAATCGAAGTGCAGCAGAAAATGAGAATAATTTAAGAGACTTACAAAGAAGTCATATAGAGTCCACATCTTATTTTTCTGTTACTGAAAGGAGCCTCGGGTGACGTTCAGTGGAGTTAAAAGCTTTAAGTCAGTCAATAGATCTGAGTATCTTTTGATTCTTCAGCTGATAGTGACAGAAATCTTTTTGAGGCATTCCCGTCATAATAATGCTAATGCCGCCTATCCATTTCCTTTTAGAAGCCTTTAGAGACTTCGATCAACTCTTTCTAATGTCCAGAGTTTAACACTGGAACAAATATATGTGCAACTGCCTACTTCATTAAAGAATTGGAGGACCTTTTCTTACATTGAATTAAAATAAGTATAATCGAAGTTCAGCAAAATTGAGCATAATTTAATACACGCAAAAAGAAGTCATAAAGCGTTCTCTTCTTAATTTTCTGTTACTGAAAGGAGTCTCGTGTGACGTTCAGTGGAGTTAAAATCTTTAAGTCAGTCTGAATATCTTTTGACTTTTTAATAGATCTGAATATCTGTTGACTCTTGAGCTTATTGTGACAGAAATCTTTTTGAGGCATTCCCGTCATAATAATGCTAATGCCGCCAATCCCCTTCCTTTTAGCAGCCGTAAGAGACTTCGATCGTAGTCTCAACTCTTTCTAATGCCCCGAGTTTGTGCAACTGCCCACTTCATTACAGAACTGGAGGACAATTGAAATAAAATAAGTATAATCAAAGTGCAATGTAAAATGAGGATAATTTAGCAGACGTACAAAAAAGTACTGTAGCGTCCACATCTTATTTTTCTGTTACTGAAAGGAGCCTCGTGTGACGTTCAGTGGAGTTAAAAGTTTTAAGTCAGTCTGCATGACTGAATATCTTTTGACTCTTGAGCTTATAGTGACAGATATCTTCTTGAGGCATTTCCTTGTTAATAGTGCTAATGCCACCTATACCCTTCCTTTTAGCAGCCGTAAGAGACGATCGTAGTTTCAACTCTTTTTAGTGCCCCGAGTTTAACGCTGGAACAAATATATGTGAAACTGCCCACTTCATTACAGAAGTGGAAGACCATATCTTACATTGAAATAAAATAAGTATAATTGAAGTGCAATATGAAATGAGGATAATTTAGCAGACGAACAAAGAAGTCATATAGCTTCCACTTCCTATTTTTCAGTTACTGAAAGGAGCCTCGTGTGACGTTCAGTGGAGTTAAAAGTTTTAAGTCAGTCAAAAGATATGAAAGCTTTTGATTCTTGTGACAGAAATCTTTTTGAGGCATTCCCGTCATAATAATGCTAATTCCGCCTATCCCCTTCCTTTTAGCAGCCGTAAGAGACTTCGATCGCAGTCTCAACTCTTTCTAATGTCCCGAGTTTAGCGCCGCAACAAATATAACTTATTGTAAACGAGCCACTGGAGACTAGTAAAGGCTGGAGGTACGTAACACCCTTTTCATTAAAAGAGCCTGTTTTAATAAACGCATTAATCATCAATAGTACTTTGTTTCAGATAGATGTTATCTCTTATCACGCAACACATTTTGCACTTTTATGGGATTTTATTTGATGCGATTTGACCCTGGAGAGTAATGGAATTTTCTGCAACTCGGATACTAAAGAGATAACGAATACCTTTTATGATTCGTATTAGTTTCGGAGGAAAGACTTCATCCGATAAAATGTTGCAATAAAGTTATAAATTTTATTTATTAAAACTTTTGACTTTAATTCACTAAATTATAGCCATTTCTTTGCTCGAAACTATTGTGCAAGAAGATAAATACTCGTATCTGGAATTTAATGAATTTAATTGCCCGGAAATCTGTTTTCAGGTCCGAAGAGAGAATAAAACACATGTTTCCTTTGATTAATGGGGGGTATACTGGAAGAAAGAAGTTTTAAGTTTTCTCCAGTTCATATTTCAGTTGTTAATATACGACTTCTTTCTGTTTAACTAATTATTTTTCTTTTGAGGTTAGCTTATAACGTATTAAATTAGTTTTAAATCTAATGATTGGTAGCATTAGTTTACAATATTTTGATTCATCTGTCTGGAAGCATAAATAATATATAAATTCATTTAAAAATTTGTAAATATATTCGATTAAGAATTAAAACTTCTTAGATACAGGAATATATATTTAGTTGTTAAGAAGCTTTTTATGACTGCATTTGTCACTGAAATTAAACACTTGCTAATTGTGATTCTTTTTGTTCTTGATTATTTTTTAAAAAGTCACTTTTTGCATTATGTGTCATGGTAGCTCATTAAGAAAAGGGTCGTAGCCGGAGGGTTGCAAGTTCGTGGTTCGAGTTGGCTAAAGATCCACCGTGTTCATTAATGGTGGATAGGGCACGTAAACTAGGTTCTGCCCAAGTACCAGCCAGATTTCTTGCCTAAAAGTGTCTTCTTTGGTGTTGCTACCTAAACAAATTCCTATTGTCTACTTTCGAGCCCGCTTTTTTACTCTGTATAGTTCCTCTGTATAGTGTCTTTCTCTTATTACGTTATTGCTACAGAGTCCCAACTATTTTTAATTATAATTTGCTTAATTCTTAATCCCCAATTTTAATCCTGACATATATATATATACATATATACACACACACAAGCACGCACACACACACATATATACAAACATACATACATACAAACATATATATATATATATACACATATATATATATATATATATATATATATATATATATATATATATATATATATATATATATATATATATATATATATATATATATATATATATATATATATATACACATATATATATATATATATATAAATTCCGGTCACTAATGCGACTACTTCCAACTTTTGAGGTTTCTTCGATTTTCCACTATATAGGTTTATTTCTGACCTTACTAACTGTTAAGCTTTTAAATAAACAATATTTATGCTCACTAAAATATGCAAAACTTTTACGCAGTAGCAAATAAATATGTTTAACTAGTAGAAAGAATTCACAAAAATATGGCGGTAGGAAGTTTTACACTTTACTAAAACAATATTGCCCAACTTGTGATGAATAATATATAACTGTTGTGTATGTATATATTTGTCTGTGTATTGTAACGTATGAAGTGGTAGTGTAGAAGTCAGGAAACTGATTTTACACAGCACATAGATATTTATTTATACACAAAACGTTTACAGATTCATTTCACAAACAAAATATCCCTCCTATTATCGCAGACCGCTCTCTCCTCTTCTTTGTTGCCATCCGCCAAACCTAAAATTTTATGAGATTTCGGCACACAGTCATTATCATGTTGCCAACGAATTCTCAGAACTTATAAGAGTTCCGCACAGTGTATATACGTATATATATATATATATATATATATATATATATATATATATATATATATATATATATATATATATATATATATATATATATATATATGTACATATACATGAAAGAATTATACGCACACACACACACACCCATATATATATATCTATATATATACATGTATACTTTATTGCCCATGGACTAAAGATACAATTTTGTGGTACTACAACTTTATAGTCAACTCTTTAAGACATCTTATATTAAACTGTTACTTGAATACCTTTAAAATCGACAAAATTGTAGCGATTTATTGAACTCCTTTTCAGCAAGTTAAATGAAATGATAACACTGATAAGGGCTTTTCCACAATTTAATTGACGTTTTTTTAAAACATCCACTTGTTGAAAGGTAGCCGTTCTTGTATTTTGCAAATAAGCAATATCGAATTACTGATGAAATACATTAAAAATATGTTACTACAAAAAGAAAAAAACGAATGGTTACTTTGAAGCAATATTTATAAATAAACAATAGAAAAGTTGAATGTTTGTTACTATATAGATGTGTGATATAAAGAAATATAGCAGTCGTAGCAGTAATAAGTTTTACAACAATTGAACAATGTAATATTTACGACTATCAGTGCAATATTTGTTTCGATTATAAATTTCGTATAAGTTCCGCAGTGAGCCTCAAAATCTACGGGAACTGTCACAGTTTGACGACCCCTGATTAATCTTGTGATAATCACACCAAACGTGATCTTGAAAGGTAATTAAGTATCACTGCGTCAAAAGTAAAAAGTTCTTAAAATATGTGATAGTCTATTCCGTGTATGAATGCCTGAATAAATTTAATTTTCTGAAGCAAAATTAATTTACTCCATTTATATATATAAACTTCACTGGAGAACATTTCTACTTACTTTTTATTTCCCTCTCTATTTGTTTTATAAATTTCACGCAAATTCCGCAGTGAGCCTCAAAATCTACGGGAACTGTCACAGTTTGACGACCCCTGATTAATCTTGTGATAATCACACCAAACGTGACCTTGAAATGTAATTAAGTATCACAGTGCGTCAAAAGTAAAAAGTTCCAAAAATATGTGACAGTCTATGCCGTGTATGAATGTCTGAATAAATTTAATTATCTAAAGCGAAATTAATCTACTCCATTTATATATAAACTTCACTGGAGAGCATTTCTATCTACTTTTTACTTCCCTCTCTATTTTAATGACTTGTTCAACTTCTTCTTATCTGTTGCATCTAAAAAAATTGCTCATAAATTTTCCTCCTTTTATTTTCAAGTCTGGTTGTTTTTCTAATCTTTTAACCTTATTTCCTAATTTCTTTTTATAATTTTGTATTTTCCTTTTTAATTGCAGCTATAAAAATCCATTACATTTGATTACCTTTCTTTCTTATTCAAGTAGGCATGTCGCTTCTTTAAAATTTTTCTGTTGTTTTACTTATTTTAAGGAAAAAGGATCTCATATTTATATCAAAGTACCTGTTCATTTATGAACTGTCATTACGGTGCTACTACTTAATACCTCTCGGCTTCATGAAGAAGCATTAATTAGTTGGAAAGTATTTGCAACCCTCTTTGCTTTATTACCGGTAATAAATAACATTTTTTCTTGGTGAACTCTAAACTGTTGACTTTAACTGAATTTTCAGCGGTACAATAAGCTATTAAGAGAAATTTCTAAATTAATTTACTCTCCGAACTAAAAGATATATACCCTTTACAAAAAAAAGTTTACAAGTTATGGCCTGCTTTCGACGCCTTTGCATCGACAGAAAATCTTAATTCTTTTTCTAGCCTTAACTTGAAGGAAATTTTGTGTGTTAGAGCTTGAGGCTAAAGACCTTTTCTAGTTTAATCAATTTAGCCCCGGCTGCACTTACACGATATAATAAGTTCATCCCAATTTTTGTCACAATAAATAATTTAAGAAAATGAATAAAACAATCCTTTCCACCACACTCTGGAGGTAGATAGAAATCAATAATTATCTGGTGCACGCTCAATAATTTGTTTATCTTCATACTTTTATAAAGTCTCCCGATACTGTAAATGCAGTTAGAATCCCGTTGAATTGATTTAGTAAGATAATTCAAAGTTTTCTTAGCTTCCAAATGATCGTTAAGTTCATCCCAGTTTTTGCCACAATAATTAATCTAAGAAAATGAATAAAACAATCATTTCCACTACACTCTGGAGGTAGATAGAAATCAATAATTATCTGGTGCACGCTCAATAATTTGTTTATCTTCATACTTTTATAAAGTCTCGAGATACTGTGAATGCAGTTTAGAATCACATTGAATTAATTTAGAAAGAAAATTCAAAGTTTTCTTAGCTCCCAAATGATCGTTAAGTTCATCCCAGTTTTTGCCACAATAATTAATTTAAGAAAATGAATAAAACAATCATTTCCACTACACTCTGGAGGTAGATAGAAATCAATAATTATCTGGTACCCGCTCAATAATTTGTTTATCTTCATACTTTTATAAAGTCTCCCGATACTGTGAATGCAGTTTAGAATCACGTTGAATTAATTTAGAAAGAAAATTCAAAGTTTTCTTAGCTCCAAAATGATCGTTAAGTTCATCCCAATTTTTGTCACAATAAATAATTTAAGAAAATGAATAAAACAATCCTTTCCACCACACTCTGGAGGTAGATAGAAATCAATAATTATCTGGTGCACGCTCAATAATTTGTTTATCTTCATACTTTTATAAAGTCTCCCGATACTGTGAATGCAGTTTAGAATCATGTTGAATTGATTTAGTAAGATAATTCAAAGTTTTCTTAGCTTCCAAATGATCGTTAAGTTCATCCCAGTTTTTGAAACAATAATTAATTTAAGAAAATGAATAAAGCAATCATTTCCACTACACTCTGGAGGTAGATAGAAATCAATAATTATCTGGTGCACGCTCAATAATTTGTTTATCTTCATACTTTTATAAAGTCTCGAGATACTGTGAATGCAGTTTAGAATCACATTGAATTAATTTAGAAAGAAAATTCAAAGTTTTCTTAGCTCCCAAATGATCGTTTAGTTCTTCCCAGTTTTTTGCCACAATAATTAATCTAAGAAAATGAATAAACAATCATTTCCACTACACTCTGGAGGTAGATAGAAATCAATAATTATCTGGTACACACTCAATAATTTGTTTAACTTCATACTTTTATAAAGTCTCCCGATACTGTGAATGCAGTTTAGAATCAAGTTGAATTAATTTAGAAAGAAAATTCAAAGTTTTCTTAGCTTCCAAATGATCGTTAAGTTCATCCCAGTTTTTGCCACAATAATTAATTTAAGAAAATGAATAAAACAATCATTTCCACTACACTCTGGAGGTAGATAGAAATCAATAATTATCTGGTGCACGCTCAATAATTTGTTTATCTTCATACTTTTATAAAGTCTCCCAATATTGTGAATGCAGTTTAGAATCACGTTGAATTAATTTAGAAAGAAAATTCAAAGTTTTCTTAGCTCCCAAATGATCGTTAAGTTCATCCCAATTTTTGCCACAATAATTAATTTAAGAAAATGAATAAAACAATCATTTCCACTACACTCTGGAGGTAGATAGAAATCAATAATTATCTGGTGCACGCTCAATAATTTGTTTATCTTCATACTTTTATAAAGTCTCCCAATACTGTGAATGCAGTTTAGAATCATGTTGAATTGATTTAGTAAGATAATTCAAAGTTTTCTTAGCTTCCAAATGATCGTTAAGTTCATCCCAGTTTTTGAAACAATAATTAATTTAAGAAAATGAATAAAGCAATCATTTCCACTACACTCTGGAGGTAGATAGAAATCAATAATTATCTGGTACCCGCTCAATAATTTGTTTATCTTCATACTTTTATAAAGTCTCCCGATACTGTGAATGCAGTTTAGAATCACGTTGAATTAATTTAGAAAGAAAATTCAAAGTTTTCTTAGCTCCCAAATGATCGTTAAGTTCATCCCAGTTTTTGCCACAATAATTAATTTAAGAAAATGAATAAAACAATCATTTCCACTACACTCTGGAGGTAGATAGAAATCAATAATTATCTGGTGCACGCTCAATAATTTGTTTATCTTCATACTTTTATAAAGTCTCGAGATACTGTGAATGCAGTTTAGAATCACGTTGAATTAATTTAGAAAGAAAATTCAAAGTTTTCTTAGCTCCCAAATGATCGTTAAGTTCATCCCAGTTTTTGCCACAATAATTAATTTAAGAAAATGAATAAAACAATCATTTCCACTACACTCTGGAGGTAGATAGAAATCAATAATTATCTGGTGCACGCTCAATAAGTTGTTTATCTTCATACTTTTATAAAGTCTCCCAATACTGTGAATGCAGTTTAGAATCACGTTGAATTGATTTAGTAAGATAATTCAAAGTTTCCTTAGCAAAGTCGAAATTATACTTAAGTTCTTCCCAATTTTTTTTCCACAGTAATTAATGGAAGTAAAGGAATGGAAGTATCATTTCCACTACACCCTGAAGGTAGATAGAATTTGATGTTAATAACTTAGTAAAATTTTCATTGCAAAAAATAATCGATGATTAAATTTAAAATTATCACATATGTAACTAATTTTTATTTAAGCCAAATAAAATTTAAATTATTTACGTAATATCTAAGATAAGTGATA
>CM063510.1:139676448-139696448 GCA_032207245.1 Pardosa pseudoannulata
ATTTTATTTATAACCTTTTAATGGACAGTCGTTTTTCCACCGGTTAAGTTTTTTCTTCTTTATAATTATATAGAATTTTTATTGATATTCTTCATTTTTGACACTTTAAACTAACAACAGATGGTAGCAAATATTATAATAATCTCAATAAGTGCACAATTCTGAATTATTTATAAAGAAACATTTTCTAGCGGATCAAATTGCGAATATAAACCATTCTTTCCAATAAACTTAATTGCATTTAAAAAAACTTCATTAAAATCAGTCCAGTTGTTTAGGGGGAGTTCTATTTTAAACACACAGACAGGTGAATTTATATATATATATATATATATATATATATATATATATATATATATATATATATATATATATATATATATGTATATATATAAAGATATATATACATTTTTTAAAAGTTAATTTGCGATAATTTTCTTTTAGATTTTATAGGTGATAAACTTTGTGTACTTAACTTCTTGTTGTTTCTTTTTGTAACATTTGTACCTTCAAATTTTCCAGCCATTAGCTTCTGTATTCAAGATATTCAACAGACCTTTGGCGCTAATCAAACTGCAAAGCAGTTGTCTAAGAACTCAATAGCTTTAAGCTTTTTTGGGACGGAAACATTAGTTTGCATTTTGTGTCATGATTACACTTTTTTAACAGCATTTTTTTTTCACGTAGTTACATATGAACTAGCAAAACAGTTTTTGTTTCATATTTTGAGAAAGTTTACCGTACCGTTTTAATTAGATAATGTTTTGCTAATATATTTTTCAGTCCATTAACAATGACTATTCCTGTCCAAGAATGTTTTTTTAAACAACTGTAAATATTTCTGATTAATTTAAAATGAAAAGCAAAGCTAAAACCGCTTTGCTTTTCATTTTAGATTAGTCAGATATATTTACAGTTGTTAATTGACAAAAATGCACAGTCGATTTAAGAGCTTAAATAATACATTATATGATTCTTTAAACACTTTGTGATTTAACTTAACCAAAAATAATAATTTCAACGTATGTAGTCACATTAACAATTTTAAAGGCCATACAAATATAAAGGTCTTAAATATTACAATAATGTGTATTATTTTTAAAAAACTTGACATATGTATTATTCAAATGAGATTTACAATGTCACTTTAAAATGTATAAAATATTCTTTTTAGATTTCTCCAGATTTGATTTATTATTTCTTCCACTGTAATTGGTTGTTGCCTAAGGTGTTCGACCCAGTTCATTCCAAAATTCCTGAATACTTTATTACTACACACTGCTTGTATGAGTAAACCTGGAACTTTAAAATGTTAATTTCATTTAAGAGGGGAGCTACCATCGAATGAGGTGTTCAACCAACTTCAACCTATCCCATTACATTGTCTCTACACAGCTAGGCGTGCAGAGATACATTAGCAAATCCTAGAGTTAGTCACAGTCTCATCTAACTGCTTAATTAATTGTTTCCAAAACTTCTCGTTTGTTAAGAAATTGAAAGTAAAGCTTAAATAACCTCTGTTTGAGGCTGTTTTGAAAGTACTTATTAATATTCTATAAGCTAAGGGAAAAAAGATCAGATAATTTTTTTAAATTATACAAAGACAATATAAAGGGATATGTGTAAAATTATTTTTTTATCTTATTTAAACTCTTGATTGAAATTCCTTACATATTTAAATCTCTATTATGGAATAGTTCATTAATAATTTTTTACTTCTGTAACATTAGTATTTTTTTTCTGTTAATTTTCAGATACATGGACATTTTCTGGTTAATTGCAAGCGTTTCCTGTCGTAAATGAAATTATCACTAGAATGAGTACTGAAATTTCTGGGAATCCGATCAATCAATAATAACTATACTTTAATTCAATAGATGGCGCCACAAGGATAGTTTTGAAGAATAAAGATTTTATAAGTTCAGTTTCGGTGGGAAGCATTTCTTTCTTGAGAGTAATCGATCCGAATAAAAGGGCAAATCCATGGCACAAAAGGATTTCTAATACTTTTTCGACCTTCTCCCCTTTTTCAGCGCTTAATTGCTGAAAATAAGCATAAAACATTTGCTGTAATCTAAGTTTATTAAATGAATATATTTGTACAAATGAGATGAATGACAAATTTATATAACAGCGAAATTAGCAATCATTACATTGTAAGAATAATTTATAAAATTGACAAATGTCCGAAATGACCATTTTGCTACTTGTTCATCTATGCCAGTTTTACATGGTGTTTCAAAAATGACCGGTATATTTGAAAAATTAATAAAAACTAAACGGGCAGTAAAAGAAATACACAGTTTGTTACAATATGCTTGGGGTATCAGTAAATTTTCAGGCAGACAAACTTTCTAAAATAGTTACGATTTTCAACAACAGATGGCGCTCCAGGCGATTTAAAAATAGTAGAAATGCATTCTGTAAGTTCGCGAATCGGTAAGTCATCTTTCTAATGTAAGCATATGCTGTTTGTTCACAGATTGCAAGTTTGCTGTGAAAAAAATGGTTTACTCCTTAGAACAGAAGATTGCCTGGCCTGAGATGTTTACAAGGGATTTTGATAATTTTGTTCTGAGACTAAGCCATATTATTGCTGTTCATGGTATATTCTCTACATTCTCTAATAAAAATGGTGGACTTTCTTAAAATATGAGAGAAACTGTTTTGCAAGTTCATACGAAACTTGTGAAAAAATGCTGTTAAAAAAGTGTAATCATGACACAAAATGCAAACTAATGTTTCCGTCCCAAAAAAAGCTAAAAGCTATTGAGTTCTTAGACAACTGCTTTGCAGTTTGATTGTGGAAAATATAGTCTGCAACGCCATCTGTTGTGAAATATTGTAACTAATTTTGAAAGTTTGTCTGCCTGAAAATTTACTGTTGTCCCAAGCATATTGGAATAAAAGGTGTATTCTTCATTGCTGCTCGTTTAATTTTTATTGATTTTTCAAATGTACCAGTCATTTTTGAAATGCCACGTAGATTCTCTAATGGATAAGACATCATTATATATTTTAGATTTGCTACATATAGTACAATTGTCACCTGAAGGAAATAATTAGGTGCAAAAAGTATGTATAATTTGCTTTCCAAAAAGTTTTTTAAGGGAATTGCTTATATGATTCATAAGTATTCTTAAACAGTAAAAGAGTTTGTGAAAATACTTATATTACTTGAGAAGAAATGGGATTATTAAACTATCAAACTCCCAGAGGCGAAAGCAAAGTTTATTTAAAGAAAAGATTTTAAAAATTGTGGCTAGTGGACCCTCAGGCGTATGTTGTACTTTCCTGGGAGGTAACAGTAGAGATCAACATAAAATCTACTTTTATAAACTCTGAAAGAACTGTTGTGAGGCAATATAAAACAGTATTGGGGTGATAAAGAAAGTTACTATTTTTTCAATGTTCAGTTACTATTTTTGATCTTCTATGAACATAATAAAGAGCTATTATTTTAAATTATCATATAGCTCTTCACATGACGGGATCATTAAAATTTGAAATTTTCCAGAATTGTAAAGTACCCTATGAGGCAGATAAAAAATGGTTTGTTTTTTGGCGAGAATTATCTGGTACACGCTCAATAATCTTTTTATCTTTACTGACTGCATGTTAGTTGCCAACTTTAATTTATCTTGTCATATTACGTGTTAGGATGGACAGCAGATGTTTTAATATTGGCAGAGATTATTTGGCGGTATATATGAATGATGTCCAAAATTGAGCGAATCGATTGCAAACCGTGTAGTTATGTATAATAAGAGATTTGTAAAAAAATTTTCAATTTTACAACTCCTCTTCAACCTTCACTCAAAATACAGTTTCTTTTAAATTAATTTTACAATTTACACTAAATCACAAATTTGTGATGAAAATCACACTCAGTTTATTTAATTTGTGATTAAGTGAATGTTTCAGTCTATTTAGTATGAATGTTATGTGTTTCCTTTGTGTTTTCTTTGTTAATTCAATTAGATTTTAAATATTCAATTTTTGTAAAATTTTTCCTCAAAATGTTGTTTTTGTTTATGTATCAATTTGTTGAGTTACGATCCCCTCGCCAGATTTCAAACGCCACGCTGCAAGCACGCCAAGCACGCCAAGCACGCAAGCTGCAAGCACGCCAATTTCGCCAAATGTGGTTGAAGCACCAACAAGATCCATGATTAGAAACAGGAGAGTGGGCTAAGAAGAGGAGTTGAAATAAGAGATTTGAAAAAAAAATTTTCAATTTTACAACTCCTCTTCAACCTCCACTCAAAATACAGTTTCTTTTAAGTCAAAGAGTTTTTTGCTGGATGTGTTTCCTTTGTGTTTTCTTTGTTAATTCAATTAGATTTTAAATATTCAATTTTTGTAAAATTTTTCCTCAAAATGTTGTTTTTGTTTATGTATCAATTTGTTGAGTTACGATCCCCTCGCCAGATTTCAAACGCCACGCTGCAAGCACGCCAAGCACGCAAGCTGCAAGCACGCCAATTTCGCCAAATGTGGTTGAAGCACCAACAAGATCCATGATTAGAAACAGGAGAGTGGGCTAAGAAGAGGAGTTGAAATAAGAGATTTGAAAAAAAAATTTTCAATTTTACAACTCCTCTTCAACCTCCACTCAAAATACAGTTTCTTTTAAGTCAAAGAGTTTTTTGCTGGATGTGTTTCCTTTGCGTTTTCTTTGTTAATTCAATTAGATTTTAAATATTCAATTTTTGTAAAATTTTTCCTCAAAATGTTGTTTTTGTTTATGTATCAATTTGTTGAGTTACGATTCCCTCGCCAGATTTCAAACGCCACGCTGCAAGCACGCCACGCAAGCAAGCTGCAAGCACGCCAATTTCGCCAAATGTGGTTGAAGCACCAACAAGATCCATGATTAGAAACAGGAGAGTGGGATAAGAAGAGGAGTTGAAAAACAATCTCGGGCCGGTATCTCACCAAATTGGCGAGATACCGGCTCGTTGTGGCAACTTATTTTTGTCGCCAAGTTCGTCACCAAATATCGCCAAGTGTAACCAAATGTTGAAAAGTGTGGCGATACTTTATAATTTCCGGTTCCAGTTTCTGGTATAATCTAGAATGTTCGACCAGTTTCTTCGGGCCTATATAAGGAAGGCTGAGTTCCAAACGAGGAGAATTCCATTGGGGATTCGGCTTTAGCCCAGGTGCCTCAAACAAGCTACAATTCGCAAACGAGGAGAGTCGTAAAGTAGATTTCTCGGTGTACAGAGTACGCACAGTGTGTTGTGTTTTACCGGTACCTCCGTTTTGTTATATGCGGAGAGGTACGTGAGCCCAAGGCATTCTGCTCGACTTGTTTAGCGATGATTTTGTAAGCTTGGTACGAGTGTGCAGTACCTTAACCTTGATGACTTTCTGACGTATTTTCCATCTGTCTGCCAATAAATAATTGTTTTCGTGCTGTCTTATTAAAGTCCATTCAATCCTCGAACCGAGTTTTGAAGTTCGTAACAATATGTTTCAATACCCGACACACAGACATCTATATATTTTTTTATTTTCGATATTCTGCAAAATGTGTGTCTCAGCCAGAAAAAAAATCTTCGTTTGGTTTTTAGGAGAGCTATGGAATATGGAATAAAAATCTTTAACCCAGATAAAAATGCATATATCGGTTAAAACATTGATGAAATAAGTGTAATTGCAAAACGAATATACTCATAAAGCTACAAAGTGAATAAATTTTTGTCATCCAAACTGCACTAACAAGTCCCAGATGAAGCTAAAAAGGATGTGCATCAATTCTAGAACTCTTATCACAGATTTTCTATCTAAATGCATAAAAGTTATAGACATTTCTAAGTCTAACAGTCCAACTGTTTCTAACGTGTCCAACTGTTATTTATTGTAACTGACTATATTTTTAAGCCAAATATGGATACCATAATGAGTTACATTACACGTATAAACTCTTGAACAGGGAATTCTCATAAAATATATCTTTTTTCTAAAGAAAAGTCCTTTGGTATTTTTGGTATTTATGCAGTAATACAATTCCTTATTTATCATAACGTTATTTTTCCTATTCTTTTTTAAAAATTTTCAGTGCTACCAACACAACAGTTATCGAAAATTAAATTACTGCCAAAACAGCCATTTTCTATTTTCCTTTTTCACGGCATTATCAATTTATGCAGGATGTAATATCCTTTCGTGTGCCATCATTTGAAGTAAGCATAAACAAAAAAAAAAACTCTTTGTTGAACAAAGGCCAATTACTAACTATACCCCGACTAATGAATGACATTGCTTTTGAATAAAACGCTTTCAAATAAAAGTCCAAGATCCTGCTTTTCGGAAATTAAACGACTAGAAATAAAATAAATGCTAGACGTGTGCTTCAACAGAAAAGCCGCTATCATTATTCTTTTTCTTTCTTCCTTCGAAAAATATTTGAGGGGAAAGATTAAAGTTTTGTTTTTTTTATTCGCTTTCCAAATATCAGTGATATTCAAAATTTAATTATTTATGTTATGGATAAAGCATTTTTCAGGATCTTTTCTGGATAATGGAAGGTTTCATATCAGCTATAAGCTTGTGCTCGAGACTCTGCCTGCAAAAATATGTCAGTAATCTTGTAATGCGAAATCGTGAAATATAGCTTTTATTTTGCAAATATTTTTCTAATTCAATAAAAGCAACTGTTAAGGTTTTGAAATAAATTTCATTTTAATGTTAAATATCAAGCGGAAATAGAAAAAAACGACCATAGAAAGATCTTCGAATTAATTTAAGGATTGATTGAAGTTGTTTATATTCATCATTTATACTGTTATGGGTCAAGTTTTCTCTTTTTTTCTTTAGATCTGAATTATCTACAAGAATTATCATTAGAATAATTATGTAAAAGTATGCGAGGACAGCATTATTATGTAGATTTCCTACATGACTGAATATGCAATCCCTTATATAATAACATCCTAAGTTATCTGCCCGTCTGTCCTCGAATTTATGAAGAGGTTGGACCTGGACTGGATAGGGCATCCCTTTAGTTAGGGTTAGCAAAATTCAAAGCTAGTCTTTAAAACGTTCGAAATCCACCCCTTCCTCCCTTTTTTGAGCGTTTAATGCCATTATATCAAGCCTTATATTCCCCTGTTAAGAGCAGGCGATTAAGTTTATCACATAATAAATAGGTAAAAATAACATTTTTTCTACCATTATGACGTCATTCCTTTCATTGAAACATTTCTTATTTTAAATTATTTAAATATCGTCTGCATTATTTTCATACGTTTTATCACTGAACTTAGATATTACGTAAATAATTTTCTTTTATATTTAGCTTAAATAATAGAGTTAAGAGCAGGCGATTAAGTTTATCACATAATAAATACGTAAAAATAACATTCTTTTCTAGCATTATGACGCCCTTTTATCTCATTGAATCATTTCTTATTTTAAATTATTTCAATATCGTCTAGGAATCATATTATCACTGAACTTAGATATTAAATAATTTTCTTTTAATTTGGATTAAATAATAGATTAGGTACATATGTGAAAATTGAAAGTTTAATCATGATTAGTGTGTTTTGTTTTGCAATGAAAATTTTATCACACGATTTAACTAACATGAATTCTTTCTAAACATGATTCACAGTATCTAGGAGTCTATTTCAGAGGAGTGTGAAGATAAATATCTCAGCGTGTATAGATATATCTTTCAGAAAATTAAACCTTAATTTGACAAGATGTTTTTTAAAATATTTTTTTACAATTTCTGGAAATTATTTTCCCTAATGTCTGAATAGACATTAATATGTGATAAAAAAAAAATATGGATTCATTTTTTTTTGCAATAATTAATGTCCGCTGTGGCGATTAACAACAAAGTCTTTTCATGAAAGTCTAGGAGTTTATTTCACGGACTAATAAATATCTAGCGTTTAAAGTTATATATCTTTGAAAATTAAGACGTTTGTTCGTTTCTGTGTTTGTTTTTTATACATAACCACACGGTTTGAGTAAATGAATTCAATGTGATTCTAAACTGCATTCACAGAATCGGGAGACTTTAGAGGAGTGTGAAGATAAACAAATTATTCAGCTTGTACCAGATAATTCTCATCCAAAAAACAATTAATTTTTTAACTTGCCTCATAGGGTACTTTACAATTCTGGAAAATTTTACTAATCCCGTCATATGACGGGCTTTATGATAGTATTAAAAGGGTATCATGATTGTTGTATAGAGCTGTTTTCGTAAATGTGTCCTAATTTGTAACTTCTGTTTTAACGTTAACTCTAACTGTGTGTTAAGTGCGTTAATAAAGAATTATATATATAATATGGCATTGTCTTATCTTGTTTTGAAAGAATAATGGATACGTATCTAAAATCTCCCCAGTGTTTAAATTTGAGTGGAAATGTGGCCGAGAAGTGGCAAAAGTTTAAACAGAGTTTCGAAATATTTCTAAAGGCCAGAAATTAAGCTAAAAATCTGGACGATGGGAAAGTGGGTTCTATTCTTCTTAATTGTGTTGGTAAAGAAGCCGTAGAATTGTTTAATATATTTCAACTAACTGCTAAACAAAAGAATAATTTACCAGCAGTTTTAAAAGCAATTGAAGATTATGATGATCCGAGGAAAAATATTGTTGTGGACAGATACAGATTTAATTCTCGTTGTCAAAGACAAAATGAAAAAATTGACAAATTTGTAATGTTAAATATCATTCGGAAATAGAAAAAAAAACTACCATAGAAAGATCTTCGAATCTATTTTAGGTTTGATTGAAGTCATTTATATTTATAATTTATACTGTTATGAGTCAAATTTTCTTTTTTTCTTCTTTAGATCTGAATTATCTACAAGAATTATCATTAGAATAATTATGGAAAAGTGTGCGAGGACAGCATTATTTTGTAGATTTCCTACACGACTGAATATGCAATATTAAAAGAGTATTATGATTATTATATAGAACTTTGTTTGTAACTGTGTTCTAATTTGTAACTTCTGTTCTATTGTTAACTGTTTTAAATGCTTTAATAAAGAATTATACGTACAATATGGCGTTGTCTTATCTTGTTTTGAAGGAATAAAAGATACGTATCTAAAAGCTCCCAAGTGTTTAAATTTGAGTGGAAATGTGGCCGAGGGGTGGCAAAAGTTTAAACAGAGTTTCTGATTATTTCTAAAGGCCAGAAATTTCGCTAAAAAGCTGGACGATGGGAAATTTGTATTCAATTATTCTTAATCGTGTTCGTAAAGAAGGAGTAGAATAGAATTGTTTAGTACATTTCAACAAACTGCTAAGCCAAAGAATAATTTACCAGCAGTTTTAAAAGAAATTGAGGAGTATGGTAATCCGAGTAATAATATTGCTGCAGACAGATGCATATTGAATTCTCACTTCCAAAAACAAAATGAAAGCATTGACAAATTTGTAATATTATATATCATTCGGAAATAGAAAAAAAAACGACCACAGAAAGTACTTCGAATCAATTTAAGGATTGATTGAAGTTGTTTATATTTATCATTTATGCTGTTATGGGTCAAGTTTTCTTTTTTTCTTTAGATCTGAATTATCTACAAGAATTATCATTAGAATAATTATGGAAAAGTGTGCAAGGACAGCATTATTTTGTAGATTTCCTACACGACTGAATATGCAATATTAAAAGAGTATCATGATTATTGCTTAGAACTGTGTTCTAATTTGTAACTTCTGTTTTATTGTTAACTGTAACTGTATGTTAAGTGCGTGAATAAAGAATTATACGTACAATATGGCGTTGTCTTATCTTGTTTTGAAGCAATAAAAAACGTGGCAAATAAAATATGGCAATGAATGAGGCAAAGATTATATGGTGACCTCAAATTAGGTAATCACGATTTACTCTTTTTGAAGTAGAAAAATAATACTTTAGCATTCAAATTTTGAAACCTCTAGAAGTACAAAATTTTGTAACATTTGTATCTTTTGCAACTGTACAAAAGGCTGCACCCATTTTGTTGATAAATTATTTCTTTATGATACAAATGTAAAGTTATAACAAAAATATTAAAATCAAATTTAATTCATCAAACTCTCATGAAATAATTATCAGTTGCTATTCAATATATGTTATTTTTAAAAATTATTAAATGACAGCGAAAATTGAAATTATTCAAAGTATTAGTTAAACTGTAAATCTAAAATAATTTTTATTAATATTTTTGTGAGAATGAAACAACAGTATTCTGAAATGTTAACTGCATTCTTATGTAAAATATTTTATACGTCACATTTAGTTTTATAAAATCATTTTTGAAATTCATGAAATAACTGCATGAAATGCATTTGAGAAAATGTTTTATTAATATAAGAGAGGAATAATTTATATGATTCTCATATTAGAGCTTCAAGCTAAGTATAAATAAAAATGTGCGATGAAAGGTATCTATTTATAATTTTGAGCTAACAGTTATACCAGTTTTTGCATATAAATTTATATTGTATTATTTTTGAGTTATATAATTCACTTAAGTCATTATCATATTACATCATATACAAGGACTGTTCAAAATTAAGAGGATGTGCATATTTTATCGAATTTTATGAAAAGAACTGAACTGAATGTAAAACAACTGCTTTGAAACAAAAATGAAAATCTTGTAAGTTGAATACGTAAACTTACACTTGTGTGGGCGAAGCAAGTAGAGGAAAAGACTTTATAAGCGCGAGTGAGAAAAGATACATTTCGCTTGCTAGAACAGCTAGCCTAATTTCTTGGTGTGCTTGAGCAGGAATTGGTAAAAATTAACCTCTACAAATGAGTAACCATCAAAGTTTAGATGATGGAGTAAGGTGGAAAACTGTGGGGAGGGTAGAAGCAGTCCACTCTCAAGTCCAGATTTGTAGAGAGTTCAATTTAACTCCCAACGTCGTGTGCAACTTATGCAAATAATTCCAGGTTACCAGATCCATCTAGAAAAAGCCTTGGAAAGGTAGTCCAAAAGAGATATGACGGCCAGAGAAGATGTTCATTATAGATTGGCGTAACAGGGGTGCTACAGATTCTCAGCTCTCTCGTGACTTGTAAGCGGCTGCAGGAATCCAAGTTCCAATGGGGACTATTTCTAGAAGACTTCATGAGCGAGTAGTTTGAGAGATGGTCTGCTTTTTGCGCCCAGTTCTCTTCTAAAAATAGTAGGTTTAGCATGGTGCAGATAGCAAAGAGATTGGAGTATGGATGAATGAGCTTCTGTGATGAGTCTTGATTCAGTCTAACTACAAATTTTAGCCATATATTCATATGGAGAGAGCCAGGGACATTCTACCTTTACTGCAATATCCGCATTATGGCGCCTGAGGTTTAATGTTATGGGTGTGCATCATGTTTGATGGCTGAACACCCCTATATCTCTTTGACTGCTGTGAAACTATGACTGATGTGAGGTAGGGGGATAAGGTCTTTCAGTCTTATGTTGACCATTTCCAGTGTGCCCTGAGTTCATTTTAATGGACTTTAAGGTACCTCAGAGATTTAATCTGGTTAACGAATTTATAGAAAGGGAGGATATTCACCAGATGGATTGACCAAGCAAATCTACAGACCTGAACACTATAGAATGTCTGGGACGTTCTGAGAAGGGCAATTGCAACTCGCAGTCCCCATTCTGAGAACCATTTAGAGCCTGAAAACAACGTTGCTGAATGAGTGACACCAATTGTCTCAGTGATTCATAAACTGCTTTTTTTTAAGTACAAAATTAGCCGTTTTCTTCTTTGAAAGTGGTGTAAGTGTATTTTATTTTATATGGAGATATTTAAAGTTTTGCACTTGAATAATTTGAAAAATATGGATATATGTTATTACTATAGTTTTATGTTCTTATATAAAACTAGTAATTTTATGTAAAACTTACTTTTATATAAAATTCATAGTAAATTGTATTCATTTTTATCATTAACTAATTTTTTTTTGTTAAAATGGATTTACATCGCTTTCAAAGAAAACGGCTCGAATCATGCTGCATAGCCTGTATATCCACATCCCTTATTAATCAATTTTTTTTCTATTACACAACCAATGTTTCATACATTTTGACTCTAAAAGTGTAACACACGATCATGTTTGTGTATTAGAGCTGTTGAATATTTATCTGTTTTGTATTAATGTATGCACTTATCAAATTTCATTAAAATTGAACAGCTAGTTCTGGATATAATTGACCGAATCTGAAATTTCTCTTAATATTGAACATGAGAGTAATATATAATAAATACTATATTATTTTTAATCATATATAATAAATAATATATTATTTTTAATATACACAGTATGTAACACAGTTTGTAGTATATTATTTTTAATTATATATAGTACATACGATAATATTTTTTATCATATATAATGCATACTATATCCTTTTTAACATATAAGATTTTACTATAATTTATCATCTTTTTGCATTTCATGTACTGTTAAATCGATTTTTTTAGTATCTGGAATGATTATCTCAATTTAAATCAGTTTGCACTACACAAAATATAAAATGATATTAAATTCACGTATATTAATACATTTTGAACATAAGAGGCAGTTAAATAATAAAATATAAATACTTTTTTCCTTTTATTTTAGGAAAGAATAGAGATATCCAGTCTTGTGAAATTCAATTAACGTTGTGATTAAATTTTTAATACATATATTAAGGCTTATGGTTATTTCTGTTACCTGCAATGCTGATTTATTAATTTATTTTAGTAAATATATTAATAATATTTTAAGGAGTATATATAACTGAAAACTAAGTATGTTACAGCTTCTTTAAGGAGTAAGAAAAAATCCATTATCCTGTGAAATGGTAACAATTTTAAATATAATTTTTGTTTTGTAATTTAACATGGTCATTTAATGTTCAGAAATGAATGTTAACAGAAATCTTCACTTTTTTTTCACCAAACGCTGTATTGGAACTAGTTTATCATGGATAAATATAAATAAAATTACAAGTTAAATTGCTAATTCAATACAAATTTCTAATTAAGTTAATAGGCTCGGTAGAAGATAACACAGTAATTAAATTTTTAATATTGTTTTAACGCTTAAGATTACTTTTGTTAACTGCTATTTATATAAGAATTCTTTTTGTAAAAGAAAAACACTTTCTTGGCTTGTTAGTTTAACCAATACATTACTTTATAAAAACACTATTTTTATTGAGAATCCTTTTAAAGTGTTTTAAAACATTCAAATATTAGTGTCTTCTGAAATATAAAGAAAATATTTAATGACGTTATAGAAAAAATAATTACTGGTTTCAGTGCAACTACTAGAACCTGTGTTTTGTGCAAACTAGGACAATATTTTATGTGTTTTAATAATAAGTATTTAAAAAATATTATTTAAAAAATTATGTTTCATAGAAATAAAGTAAAGAAAAATCACGTACATGTGTAACTCATTTATATCGTAAATCATAACCGCATGAAAACGTTAAAGATCAAAATAAAGGATATATCACTTTGTGCTCAAAGTCGTTGCGAATGTGTGTCACAAACGTGAGATGAATAATCAGAATTAATATTTAATTAATGGTGTCGTTATCCTTCGCAGAGCCGTTGTTTATTTGTCGGTTCTAAAAGTTTTTCCTGCGGTCTACTGATTTTGAGCTATGTAGAAAAGTGCAATTTCAGAAAAGTGCCTCAATCTTTTTGAGTCACGTAATTTTTTAAAGACACTAGGAAGCCTGAAAAATTGGAAATGTGTTTTTCGACCATTTTAAAATTCCATGTATGCTAGTCAGCAACATTTTTTTTATTTTGGAAAAAAAATTCCATCTAAACAGTTTATTGATTTACTGTATTATACAGAGGTATACCCTATCGTTAAAAACTTCCTACTTTTTTGTATTTACTTTTATACTTAGTACCACGGAATTTTATTTATTTTTCAGATTAATACTTGAGGTTATTGATCTTGCTGTACCTACTCTCTCTTTTTCAAAAATGTGTTCTAAGCATTATTAACTTAGTTAATTTTGTAGTGTAGGCTTGACTTCTGAAAAGGCTTGTGCGTTACGCGTGATTTCTAAAAAGTTATACAAATAAAGTTTTGAGCATTATATTTATTGTATATAATACTGTATCTTTAAGAATACATAGTTTTCTGTAGCTAATTAATAAATATATCTTGTTTAAATTGCTTTTAAAAGTATTTATACATAAATACAAACTATTTTGCTAATTCAACGGTAATTTCTAACTTTGCTGATGCACTGGGTAGACGAGAGTATTGCAATAAAGAATTTGATACCTTTTTTAAGGCTTACGATTATTCTCAATAGCAGCAAAGATTGTTTGCTTACTTATTTTAATTAATGTATTAAAAGTATTTTGAGGAGTAAACAGCAAACTAAGTATTTTGTAGCTTCTTTATTAAGTTAGAAATATGTATTATCCCGTTACATAATGTATTAACACTTTTAAACTTTTTTAGGTAATTTAGCGTGGTTATTTAGTGTTCAGAAATGAATGTTATTAATTTTTTTCTTGTATCGGGAACTGGGTAATAGGAATATATGTAAGCAAGTTCAAGATTATTTTGTTAATTCAAAAATAGTTTCTTGTTATTAAGTTATGCTGGATAGAAGTTATCCCGGAAAATAAATTTTTAATATTTTAAAGCTTGAAATTACTTATTTTACCTATTATTTATAAAAATACTGTTTTTGTAAAAAAAAGAAGCACATGTTTTAGCATTTTACTTCAACCTGTATATAGCTTTACAAATACACTGGTTTTATTGATAATCCTTTAAAAAGGTTTTAAAGCATTCATATCTTACTGTTTTGTGAAATATAATTTTTAAATAAAATATTTCATGATGCTATAGAAAAAATTATATTTCAAAGCAGTTACTAAAATCTATGTTTTGTGCAAACTAGAACAATTTTTTTTATCAATTATAATAATTAGTATTTAAAAAATATAATTATGTTGAATAGAAATAAAGTAAAGGAAAAATCACATCGTAAATCATAACAGTATGAAAACATTGACGATCAGAATAAAGAAACTTTGTGTTCAAAGTCGTTGCGAATGTGTGTCACAAACGTGAGATGAATAATCAGAATTAATATTTAATTAATGGCGCCGTTATCCTTCGCAGAGCCGTTGTTTATTTGTCGGTTCTAAAAGTTTTTCCTGCGGTCTACTGATTTTGAGCTATGTAGAAAAGTGCAATTTCAGAAAAGTGCCTCAATCTTTTTGAGTCACGTAATTTTTTAAAGACACTAGGAAGCCTGAAAAATTGGAAATGTGTTTTTCGACCATTTTAAAATTCAATGTATGCTAGTCAGCTACGTTTTTTTATTTTGAAAAAAAAATTCCATCTAAACAATTTATTGATTTACTTTACTATACAGAGGTATCCCCTATCGTTAAAAACTTCCTACTTTTTTCTATTTACTTTTATACTTACTATCACGAAATTTTATTTATTTTTCAGATTAATACTTCAGGTTATTGATCTTGCTGTGCCTACTCTCTCTTTTCCAAAAATGTGTTCTAAGCTTTATTAGCTTAGTTAATTTCTTAGTGTAAGCTTGACATCTGAAAAGACTTGTGATTTATGTTTACAAAGGTATATAAAATTTTGAGCATTATATTTATTGTATAAAATACTGTATTTTTAAGAATGCATAGTTTGCAGTAGATAATTAATAAATATGTTATATTTAAATTCCTTTTAGGAAAGTATTTATAGATGATTACAAATTATTTTGCTAATTTAAGGGTAATTTCTTATTTAGCTCATGCACTGGGTAAACGAGAGCATTGCAATAAAGATTTTAATAGCTATTTTAAGGCTTACGATTATTCTTAATAGCAGAAAAGTTTATTTTCTTATTTATTTTAATAAATGTTCTAAATGTATTTTGAGGAGTACACTGTAAACTAAGTATTTTATAGCTGCTTTATTAAGCTAGAAATATGTGTTATACAGTTACATGATGTATTAACACTTTTAAACTTTTTTAGGTAATTTAGCAGGGTTATTTAATTTTCAGAAATGAATGTTATTAAACATTTTTTTCTTGTATCGGAAACTGTGTACTAGTGATAAATAAAAAAATTGCAGATTAATTTGTTAATTCAACAATATTTTCTGCTTATGTTAGGTTGGGCAGAAGTTAGCATGGAAAATAATTCTTTAATAGCATTTTAAAGCTTGAAATTACTTATTTTAGCTGTTATTTATAAAAACACTGTTTTTGTAAAAGAAAACACTTTTTTTTCGCATTTTACTTCAACCAGTATAAAACTTTACAAATACACTGTTTTTGTTGATAATTCTTTTAAAATGTTTTAAAGCATTCAAATCTTAGTGTTTTCTGAAATATAATTTTTAAAGAAAATATTCTTTGACGTTATAAGAAAAATAATATTTCAAAGCAATTAATTGAACTTTATGTTTTGTGAAAAGTAGAACAATTTTTTTATCAATCATAATGATTAGAATTTAAAAAATATAATTATGTTGCACAGAAATAAAGTAAAGGAAAAATCACGTCCGTGTGTAACTCATGCACATCGTGAATCATTACAGAATGAAAATATTGAAGATCAGAATAAAGAAACTTTGTGTTCAAAGACGTTGTGAATGTGTGTCACAAACGTGAGATGAATAATCAGAATTAATATTTAATTAATGGTGTCGTTATCCTTCGCAGAGCCATTGTTTATTTGTCGGTTCTAAAAGTTTTTCCCGTGGTCTACTGACTTTGAGCTTTGTAGAAGAGTGCAATTTCAGAAAAGAGCTTTAATCTTTTTGAGTCAAGTAATTTTTTAAAGACACTAAGAATCCTGAAAAATTGAAAATGTGTTTTCCGACGATTTTAAAATTCAATGTATGCTAGTCAGCCATATGTTTTTTGAAAAATGTCCATCTAAACAGTTTATTGATTTATTATACTATACAGAGGTATCCACGTTCGTTAGAAGATTCCTAATTTTTTGTAGTTACTTTTATATTTATTACCTCGAATTTTTATTTATTTTTCAGATTAATACTTGAGCTTATTGGTCCTCTTTTACCCTTTTTCTCTTTTAATAATAAACACATTCTAACTATCATTAACTTAATTAATTTCTTAGTATAAGCTTGACTTTTAAAAAGACTTGCTACTTATGTGGGGTCCTTAGAAAGACATTAAAGGTATACAAATAAAGTTAAGTTACAAATAAGTTTTAAGCATGAAATTTATTGCATATATCACTGTATTTTTAAGAATGCATAGTTGGCAGTAGGTGATCAATAAATATATGTTCTTTAAGTTCTTTTTAGGAAAGTATTTATATAAGGTTACAGATTATTTTTTTAATGCAACAGTACTGTGTTATTTAGTTAATGTACTCTAGCCAAGAGCAATATGATAAAGATTTTAATACCTATTTTAAGACTGAAGATTATTCCTATTAGCTACAAAGATTATTGGTTTGTTTATTACAACAAATATACTAAAAGTATTTTGAGGAGTAAACTGCAAACTAGGTACGTTATAGCTGCTTTAAAAAGTTAGAAGTATGTATTATTCCGTTACATAATGTATGAACAAATAAAATTTTTTTTTCGTAATTTATCATGGTTATTTAATGTTCATAAATGAATGATATTAGGGAATTTTCTTTTGTACCGGGACTTGGTTACCCAGAGTAAATATAAATAAAATTAAAAATTACTTTGTTAATTGAACAATAATTTCTCTATATTAAGTTAAACCGTTGTGTAGAAAATTGCACTACGATTAAATTAAATTTTTAAGAGCGTTTTAAGGCTTAAGATTATTTCTGTTTACTGTTATTTATTTAAACACTCTTTTTGTAAAAGAAAAATACATGACAATGTTTAGATAAAACAAATAATTACCTTCCAAAACGTTATATTTATTGAGAATCCTATTTAAGCCATAGTATTTTATGAAATAAGAGGTTTAATGAAAATTTTTTATGAGATTACAGAAAAAAATAACATTTCAATGCAATTACTGGAAATTGTGTTTTGTGCAAACTAGGACAGTTTTTTATGCGTTTTAGTGATAAGGATTTAAAAAATAGTATTTAATTATTAAATAAATTTTTAATAGCATTTTAAAGCTTGAGATTACTTATTTTTGCTGTTATTTATGAAAACACTCTTCTGTAAAAGAAAACACTTTATTTGGCATTTTAATTTAACCAGTATATAACTTTTCAAATACAATGATTTTATTGAGAATTCTTTTAAAAGGTTTTACAGCATTCAAATATTCGTGTTTTTTGAAATATTATTTTTAAAGAAAATATTTTATGATGTTATAAGAAAAAGTATTTTAAAACAATTACTGAACCTGTGTTTTGTGGAAACCAGAAAAGAATTCTTATCAATTATATTAATTAGGATTTAAAAAATATAATTATGCTGCATAAAAATAAAGTAAAGAAAACTCCCGTCCGTGTGTAACTCATTCCCATCGTAAATCATAACAGCATGAAAACATTGAAGATCAGAATAAAGAAACTTTGTTCTCAAAGTCGTTGCGAATGTGTGTCACAAACGTGAGATGAATAATCAGAATTAATATTTAATTAATGGTGTCGTTATCCATCGCAGAGCCGTTGTTTATTTGTCGGTTCTAAAAGTTTTTCCTGCGGTCTACTGATTTTGAGCTATGTAGAAAACTGCAATTTTAGATAAGTGCCTCAATCTTTCTGAGTCACGTAATTTTTTAAAGACACCAGGAAGCCTGAAAAACTGGAAAATGTATTTTTCGACCATTTTAAAATTCGATGTATGCTAGTCAGCTGTAATTTATTTTTGAAAACAAATTCCATCTAAACAGTTTATTGATTTACTATACTGTGCAGAGGTATTACTTTCCTTTAAAAATTCCTTCCTTTTTTGTATTTACTTTCATGCTTACCACCACGAAATTTTATCTATTTTTCAGATTAATACTTGAGGTTATTGATCCTGCCTTACCTACTTTCTCTTTTCCGAAAAAACTCGTTCTAAGCATTATTAACTTAGTTAATTTCTTAGTATAAGCTTTATCACTAAAAAGACTTGAAAGTGATGTGTGATATCCATAAAGACATAAAAGAGACAAAAATAAAGCTTTAAACATCACGTTAATGTTATATACTAGTCTAGTTTTCGGAAAGTTCAAAGTTTGCAGCATATGACAAATAAATATATTCGTATTAAAGAAGTATGTGTATGGCATTACAGATTATTTTGCTATTTTAGCAGCAATTTCTTATTTAGTTAATAGACTAGGAAGGCATAGCATTGCAATTACATTTTTAATACCTATTTTAAGACTAAGAGTATTTCTCTTAGCTGTAAAACTTATTTATTTAATTATCCAATTTGATAAACGTATGGAAAGTTTATTTCGGATGTAGCAGGCAATACAGAAAGACCGTTATTTTAAAACCGGCTGCAAAGCTCTTAGTCATTTAGCACCACCTGAGGATCATATACCCGAGGATAATTATAATATCTGCTGATAATTATATCACCGATGGAATTTCTAAGGTATAATTGATAGAGAGACATGATGTAACAAATAAACCTGTATAAATATACCTATAATAATATTTGTATATATACAGTATATATTTTGAAGCTCAACTTCCAATTTCATTTATACAGGAAAAATCGGAATAAGTAAGATTGAAAAAGCAGATAATTGTACCATAAATGGTAATTATGAGGTCTAATTAAAAGAGAGACATGATATAGCAAATAAAATATATCCTTATAAAGGTAATACATATTTTGAAGATAAACTTCTAGTCTTACTAATACAGAAGAATCCTAAAAAATCGATTCTTTAATTTATGCTATGAATATATCTGTAAAGTTCTCTATTATCTATCGATGAAAGAATCTTAATTATTTATTTATTTTTAGTTATCTTGTGAAAACAAATGTTGGCAACTCAGATGTATATTGTCGATGTCCGCCATAGTTGTAACATAGTCGCAGTTGCTTTA
>CM063510.1:139699267-139701767 GCA_032207245.1 Pardosa pseudoannulata
TTTTTTTGTTCGGTGTTAACATACATGGACAGCATATCGGCTAGAGTTTTGTTAAGGCGCTCCGTCAAACCATTTGTCTGGGGATGATAGGCCGTCGTCATGCGATGATCGATATTACACAATTCGACGAGAGCGGAAACAAGTCTGGATTGAAAAACGGCACCACGATCTGTAATAATGACTCGAGGAGCTCCATGTTTTAGAAGAATCTCTTCGAGCAGGAACTTGGCTACTTCTTCGGCTTCAGCAGTTGGTAAAGCTTTAGTTATTGCATAGCGGGTACAATAATCGGTGCATACTGCGATCCACTTATTACCATGGGCAGATTTAGGAAATCTCCCAAGCAGATCTATCCCAATTCGATGAAATGGTGCGACAGCAGGAGGGATAGAAACCAGGCGTCCAGGTGGTAGTTGTGTAACTGATTTTTTCCTTTGGCAATCTCGGCAGTGCATGACATATCTAACAACATTTCGGTACATTCCCGGCCAATAAAATCTTTTCCGGATCCTGTCGTACGTTTTCGCAAAGCCCAGATGCCCTGCGGTAGGCGCGTCGTGAAAATGTTTAAGTATGTCTGCACGTAGATGTTTGGGAATGACGGGCAACCATGTCTTTCCAGCTGGATCAAAATTCTTTCTGCATAGGACTCCATCAATTAACTCAAATTGCCTTTCGGTGGATGATCCGATCTTCGGAAGGATCATTTTTGCTATGTCTGGATCTTTCTTCTGCTCGACAGCGAGGTCTATACTAGTAGTTACTGCTAAAAATTGATCTTGCGTCTCAGTCTCTTCGTCTACTGGATTTCCTCGAGAGAGCGTCGGCATCGTTATGCTTCCTACCCGATTTGTATTTTACTGAAAAATTATGTTCTTGGAGTCGAAGAGCCCACCTTGCCAGTCGGCCTGAGGGATCCTTGAGATTCATAAGCCAGCACAATGAATGGTGATCTGTTACAACCGTAAAATGTCTTCCAAACAGGTATGGCCGGAATTTATTGATAGCCCATACGACAGCAAGGCATTCCCGTTCTGTAGTAGAATAATTTTTTTCGGCCTTTGTCAGGGTCCTAGAGGCGTAGGCTATGACCTTCTCGACTTCATTCTGAATTTGAATCAGAACTGCTCCAATACCATATCCGCTGGCGTCTGTATGAATTTCTGTAGGACATCTTTCGTCGAATATCCCCAATACTGGATCAGATGTAAGCGCTTTCTTCAGGTTGTCAAAAGCCTCTACCTCTTTAGAACCCCAATGAAATTTCGCATCGCCTTTCAGCAGCACCTGAAGGGGCTCGGCAAGATAGCAAAAGCCCTTAATGAACCTTCTGAAGTAGGAGCAAAGCCCAAGAAAGCTTTCGTACGTCATGTAAGTTCTGTGGAGTAGGGAAATTGGTCACGGCTTTCACTTTGTCAGGATCTGGACGGACACCGCTACTGGATACGAGATGGCCTAGGATTTTTACTTCTTGAGCAGCAAAAAGGCACTTCTTGGAGTTAAGTATGAGTCCAGCTTCTTGAATGCATTTCAGAACTGTCCTTAATCGGATAAGGTGGTCTTCGTAACTTTCTGAGAAAACTACTATGTCGTCCAAGTAACATAGGCACATAGTCCATTTAAGATGGCGTAGCAAATTATCCATCATTCTTTCAAAAGTTGCAGGTGCATTGCAAAGTCCAAACGGCATGACTTTAAATTCGTATAACCCTTCTGGAGTAATAAAGGCAGTCTTTTCACGATCCGCTTCATCCACTTCTATCTGCCAGTAACCAGATCGGAGATCCATGGAAGAAAAGAACTTGGGCGCCTTTTAAACAGTCTAGAGTATCGTCAATACGGGGCAGAGGATAAACATCCTTCTTCGTTATTCTATTCAGTTTGCGATAGTCCACGCAAAAACGCCAGCTACCATCTTTTTTTCTTATCAGTACCACAGGAGATGACCATGGACTCTCAGATGGCTGGACAATACCTTGGTCAAGCATTTTCTGAACCTCTTCTCTAATTATGCTTCTTTCAGTCGGTGAAACTCGGTAAGCCCTTTGGTAGATTGGAGCATGGTCACCCGTATTGATCCTGTGTTTCACATTTGTCTTTGCGGCTGTCGACCTGTTAGCTTTTGTAAAGATTCCCGGAAAGGCTTGTAGAAGCTCGACTAATTTGCGTTTTCTTTCGCTGCTCAACTCAGGGGATATCATCTTGGTATAATCTATATTGGAATTCGTCGGGTCCTGTAGAGTACTAGTACTTTCTGTTGTTTCCGCAATCTCGCATATATGTCCTTCATCCAATAGCTCAGCTTCGCCTACGTACATTCCTTTAGGAATGACTTGATCTTTAACTTGCATGTTGGCAATCCAAATTTCACTTCGTCCATTATGGTATAAGGATACCATAGATGGTATGGCAAGGTTTCTTTCGAGCAGCAAGTGTCTATTGCCGTCCTACAATTACGCTTATGTTTCTTCCGACATCTAGTCCTGATACTGCTATTCTC
>CM063510.1:139709267-139714267 GCA_032207245.1 Pardosa pseudoannulata
CGGCCGATGTATTGGACATGTCTTACGAACTGTTAGGGAGTATGCCTGTGCATATACTGCTGTTGATATGTTTAATAAAGTGTTTTTCTTTCACCGGAAGTGAAGTCATACTTTGTTTTTCGTATTTTTCTAGTAAACTATGGATCGTACAGGAACGTTTCTTTGGTCAGTTTTTATGTACTCCCAACGAGGAATCTAGCTGTGCAGAGTTTATGGGGTAGTTTCGGCACACCCTGTATATATATGCATTTAACTGCTAGATAAATTTAATTAATAAAAATAAACCATGATAAATTAAAAGCTGTAATACATTAGAATTTTTCCAATGGAACGTTCTTATTTTCAATTTATTGTGTCAAATCTCAAAAATCTTTCTTAATTACATTTTTTTTGTTTCCTTTTTATTCCTCTGTAACCTATTTCGTGCGAAACGTCTTTTCGTAGATCCATTATACTATAAATCACACACTGAAAGAACGAAAGCAAAACAAAAAAAAAATTCTTTATTTCTGACTAAATACTTACGTCAGTGTTCTAAGATGCGTTTACTCGAAAATGAGAGTCATCTATCACAATAAATTAAGCTATCATGAAGTAACTGGAATTAATGCCGAAGAGAATAATGCTTATTACTCTTTGTTTTTGCATTCAGTAGATATTTCTGCCTGGTCACTGTTTTTTTCTTCCTATTTGCATTTTCAACAAATGACATTCTGTAAAAGCTTTTTCTGTTGTTTTTGCGATAAAAGCAGCTTTCTTTCACCATGATATAGAAATCTGGCTGCACTAATGGTTAATGAAATAGCAAAAATAATAGCTGATTTCTTTTTTGTTAAAATCTTTATTATGCAACTTAAAATAGACTTCCTTTCAGGGGTATAAATACAGATGTTAAGCCTTTTCTACATTTTATTTGACCCAAACGAGTTTAATGAGCACAGATATCAGTGTAGTTATTTTCTCTACGAATTATTTTTTTAATAAGTTTTTTTTCCTGAAGTGTAAGAAAGGATAGAGGTATAAATTTCATAATTTTCTGTTAGCTTTTAAAGCAAAATAGTGTACTGGTATTAAAAACACTTTAAACATTTACATAATGAACTGAATTAATATTGACATATCTTTTCTATACATAACTAATATTTGTATAGAAAAAAAGGTATTTTAGAATAAGTTGGATTGTAAAGGAAATTTAAGCGTTATTCCCAATGAGCTAACATATAACAGGGTAAATAGAGTTTTGGAGTTTTCTTTTATTTTGCTTTTGGTATCAAAATGGTCTGAAAGGGGAAATTAAATTTAAAGAATACATATGTTTTAAAAACTTCAAAAAATCAATTTTTGAAAATCTAGTTTATCTGATAGTGTTTCGTTTCTCTATCTTATACCACAAAACACATTTATTCCGAAAACACAAATTTAGATAAACAAAAATTTATAGTACTAAATTGCTCTTTATAGTGAATCTGGGAGGGGGGGATCTGCCACTATTAACCTCTTGGTAGACAATGAAGAGTTGTAGTCGTCATTCATTTCATGTGCTTATGTAGATTTTAACGAGTCTCCCCATCATTTCTGTGGAAAGCGCACCGTATGTTATTAGATTGATTTGCTGTATGATTGTGCGTGGATCTTGGTTTGTTTTCGACTTTCAAGATGCCCATCCTCGTACCTTTCAACCTATCAATAACAAAAATGCATCCTGTAACATAAAGTTCTGTATCTGTGAACATAGGTATACCTTTCCACATATACCATGATCATCAAATTGCAAGCAGTATCAGAGTGTTTAGGTCAGGAAGAAAACTTGACCTTTTGAACTTCAGTCAATTAATAGGAGGACTCATTGATTTGGCGTGACCTGACCTTTGCTTGGATCTTGGTTTGTTTTCGACTTTCAAGATGCCCATCCTCGCACCTTTCAACCTATCAGTAACAAAAATGCATCCTGTAACATAAAGTTCTGTATCTGTGAACATAGGTATACCTTTCCATATATACCATGATCACCAAATGCAAGCAGTATCAGAGTGTTTAGGCCAGGTAGAAATAGGAGGACTTATTGGTTTGGCGTGACCTGACCTTTGGCTTAGCCTGACCTTTGCGTGGATCTTGGTTTGTTTTCGACTTTCAAGATGTCCACTGTCGCACCTTTCACTGGACCAATAACAAAGATGCATCCTGTAACTAAAAGTTCTGTATCTGTGAACATTGGTGTACCTTTCCACATACACCATGATCACCAAATGCAAGCAGTATGAGAGTGTTTAAGCCAGGAAGAAAATTTGACCTTTTGAACTTCAGTCAATTAATAGGAGGACTCATTGGTTTGGCCTGACCTAACCCTACTTCCACTGACCATCCCCCTTTTTGGGAATAGGAGACGAGTTTTTTGTTCCGTAAACTATGAACATAGGCACACTTTTACACATACACCATGATCATCAAATGCAAGAGATATCAGAGTGTTTAGGCTAGGAAGAAAATTTGACCTTTTGAACTTCAGTCAATTAATAGGAGGACTCAATGGTTTGGCGTGACCTAACCCTACGTTCCGCTGATTCTCCTTCTTTTTGGGGGTAGGAGGTGAGTTTTTTAGTTAGTAGGTATTGAAGAAATGAAGAGTTAGACTGTTTTTTCTCTTCTAGTCTCAACAGATTCTGGAGCAATCCAGACAAAGGAAGTGGCCAATAGCAACTTTTTGGAGATCGATTGCTGCCTTTTTAGTGTATCAACTACTGATACGTCTTTTGATTACATTTCCTTAGTTATATATATAAACTAATATTTCAATGAAGAAAATTTGGTGTGTTTAGTAACACGAGCAAAATTTACTTGTATTGTCTCAATTTCAAAATCAAAGTTATACATCCAAAAATCTATAATTAAGAAAGAATCCCATTGAATGCAGTGCTGATTTTAACAGCTTTCTTGCATGACAAATGCCGTACTAGGAGTAATATTTGAGACTGAAATACAGAAATATTATGACAAATAACTGAAATGAGAATGTTTGAGTCAATTAAATGTTTCGTAATGATCCAAAATTGAATTTAATGCTTTCTCTTTCTCAGCTTACACATCACTGTTCATTTGAACCGAATTAAGTAGTATTTTTCTGATGCACCATGTTCTACTTTATTTTTATGTCATAAGTTAACGAGTGATTTAAAAATTATATTAATCAAAACATAATATTTGAAGTGTGCTTGCACATCTAAACATGTATGCATACATCAAAATTTAAGATGAAAATTCTTAGCAAAATATCAATATATAGGTACAAAAAGACGTCTAAGTGAAATTGTGGATGTCCATTGCTCAATGTTTGGGAATGAGCATGCTGGTAGGGCAGTTTTCTTAGAAACTAATTTGACCATGTGTTAATATCGTTGATTCATAGATGGGAAATAAATCTTGTGTCCTCTTTGAGGTTTGTTTGGAGTAAGAAGTAATAGAGTACATGTGTCATTTACATTTTTTTAAACTAAACGAAATGAGCGTGCTGGTAGGGCATTATCTTTAGAAACTAATTTGACCATGTGTTAATATCGTTGATTCATAGATGGGAAGTAAAACTTGTGTCCTCTTTGAGGTTTGTTGTAAGCAGTAATAGAGTACATGTATCATTTACATTTTGTTTAACTCAACGAGCATTTTCTTAAAACAGTCAATAGATATCCAAATGTCAGTAGGCATTCATACAGAAAATCTACAGAATACAGAAAACAGCGTCTAGAAGAAAAAGAGGGAAACTTGTAATCAAGATCTGCAGAATGCCTTTTCGCCTACTACCTGACTCATTTGAATGTCATGCTATAGGATTTGGTTTGCATTAGACTTTTTTTGGTATTTCTGTTATGATGTAAACACAATTTATCTCAATGAGTTTTATTATTTTACAATTAGATGTGCCCATAATCGTTGATTCAAATGCAGAATGCATCTTTTTGAGTCTGCCTGGCTTGATTCTTCAAGCGATTTAACTTTTCTTAGATGATCTATTTTATAGACTGTTAATTAGACTGACAGCTTACATTTGGGCAGATCTTTTTAGTGTCTTTTTAGTATTATTTTCAGTTTTTAAGAAATGTGAAAGAGAGCTACACATACACTTTGAAAGAACTTCAATTACACGTTCACAAGTTGCTCTTTCCTCCGAAGCCGAAGTTTACAGCAGGAAACTCCAACATGTGTCCCTTCCATCTTCACATACATTGCTTTAAAGAGCACAAAAATCTAACATAAGTTTTTTCACTGGTGAATCATTATAATGTATTACGAAGTTGTTTTGGAAACATTCAAAGCTATGTTTGCTTAAACTGAAGAAACTAAAAGAATTACCTTAGAATAGATATACTTGTGTATTTCAGATCTTTCTCCTAATGCTACCAGTCGGAAGTAATTTCACATATGTAACCCACACTAGTAGCCTAATACTGAGGAATGGCGGAATTGGTTGTCTGCTGCTATTTGGTACCAGAGTTCGAAGGTTCTATTCCCACTGCAGGCCGTTCGTAGCTGTCCGTAATTGGTTTTAAACTGTAAGTCTCTCTAGCTGTCTTGTTGCTAAACAATAGACCGTAGAGCTTAAAACCAAACCAAAATAGCAGCTTCACGTGTAGATAAAATGCAGTGCAGCCTTTCAGCAGGAAGGGAAGGGAGAGTTGTTAGTTTAATGCATTGCGGTGAATCTGGCAATATGGAATTAAGAACAAATAAACAAAGCAAAAGACAAATAAAAATGATTGATAGGGAAGCGTCATTTCCATAGTTTCCAAAAACGTTTGGTGACCACGTGATACTCTTCAACGAATGAGGAAGAAATGTTATGTAAAATACCGGTTTTCTGTAAATGATTTTACATTACAATAAATTTTTAAACATCTTTCCTGGAAAAAAAATATTTATTAAATTTAAAAGGATAATTTGATAAAAAAATCAATAAATAGTTCTACGCAACTTTTATGTGAAACAAAAAATTTCTAAAAACTCTTAAA
>CM063510.1:139716767-139736767 GCA_032207245.1 Pardosa pseudoannulata
TGGAAATATGTTTAGATAAATGATATCGAACAGTTTCAACAGCGATATCTAGTAATATACGTAGAGCATACTCAGATGTCGTCACTATCAGATACGAAAAATCTGTTATTAATTTAGGAATCTCTACTGTATTTCATTATTTTATATGAATAATGAATAAACAATGTATGGAAATATGTTTTTTTTTAAATGCGCAACAGCCCCTAGGGGGCCAAGGCTTACCTCCGTTTGCGTGACCAAAGGCCCTGAGGTGCGAAGTTCCGGTTAGGTGGTCAATCTTACGCGGAACCCCCAGTGTTTAGTTCCCAAGCATGCTTGGTTCTCAATTTCTCTACCCACTGAAGGGATGAAAGGCTGAGTCAACCTTGCCCAGCCCGGGGATATGGAAATATGTTTAGGTAAATTCAAATAGTTTTATATTTACTGAAGACTCTTGAATATTTCCCTTGGAAATATGTGACATAGAACAGTTTCAATAGCAATATCTGGGATATACGTAGAGAATAGTCAGATGTCTTCACTAACAGATACAAAAAGGTAAAACTAATTTAAGTCTAGTAATTATATGTAATTTAGAATCTCTGACAGTAACTTCATACACGTATCAGGTATTTTAATCTTCAGTTATAGTATTTAACCTATAATCAAAACTTCTGTATGATGATTATACGGTACATATCGAAGTTAAGAAAACAACTACACTGAAAGTCAATATTTTAAATTTTAAATTTTTAACGATATTATACATTTTTATTATGAGAATAATGTTGTTACATGAAACATATAAAACACAAAAACCTGTTAGAAAAGAATTTGTAATTAAAATACGAGATATATAATAAAAAATATTCCTTAAAAATGTTCCTAATATTGTTGTTTCTGATGTCACTTGGTCTAACCAAGCACAATTGAGCCGGAGGCTACTCGTATTAAGGCAAGGGGGTTACTCTTTTCGTTTTAACGAGCACCTTAAGGGTGAAAGTACGACTTAAGCTCAAGTAGGTTCTCGCAATTTTGAAGCAGGGACCAAACAGAAGACCCATAGATTTGGCCTGAAACCCTCAGAGGTATTGATTGAGAACTTGGAGGACATTGTGCCCACGAACATATTTTAAGTGTCCCAGTCACCTTTAACGAACACGGCGGATTTTAGGCCGACTAGGGCTTCGAACCCACAACCCTCTAGTTACGAGATCATTGCCTTTTTCAGACTGAACTACCACGGCTGTGTTCGTAAAGTACAACATATCAGTAAATTGATCTTAATTTTTCCTTACATATTTAGTATTTAAACAGAAAGAAAACTGGGTATCGATTTTTATTTAAGTTAAATACTATTTGTACAAGGGAATTCTTTAAAATTATATTTCAGCACCTGTGTTCGTCATTTTACGCAATTAATCTTCTGCAGCTTTAGAAAATACTTTGCGATTTTTAAAGTCAAATTTAGTTTAATGACAAACATGTAAAATCGTCAAACTGAAAAATATTATTTTTAAAAGTTTAAAATAAGTGTGTGACAAGAGACAGGTTTTAACGCAATAAAACAACCAATTTATTTAAAAAATATATTTTTATCATGAATTGTCTAACTCCGACAACAACAAAAAAAAATCAGTTAATATTTTTAGTCATAATATGTCAGTTTGAAGATCTTTTGTTCCCATAAGAGCTCCAAATTTAAAGACATCCCACTATAAATACATAACCAATAAAGATCATTTGAGAGCCAAATAGTAATTTGATGAAGATTAAAATTAAGTGAAGTGATAAAATCCTTAAGAGTATTTAAAAAAGCATACCATGATTGATCCGATGTGTTTTCCATGCTCACTTTTCCTCTAATGCCTGATACTTAATTTAAGATAATAGGTTTAAAAAAGAAGCTAATTACTCTTCCCTAGTTAGCACGCCTATTTGTTTTGAAAATTTAACAAATTACTTATACCCTAATTAGCAGCGTAGATGTCCAAACATCTCAAGGAGTTTAAAATTAGTTGAAAATATAATTTAGGAAAGTGTAGGGTTCAATAGAAAACCCAGGGAATATTTATACTGACAGTTTCAGTTCTGAACTGCAAAATCTTTGTAATTAATTTTTCGACTAAATAAAATAATATAATGTTTAATATGAATGTTATAAATATGTGAAAATGAAACAAAAAGCTATGAAATTAAAATCTAGTGTTTATTTTAAAAGTTTACTCTTTCTTATTAAACCCTCAATATTTTTTAACATAACATATTATCTAGGGTATAACATTCAATAAAAACTTTTTTAGAAACTTACGAAATATGACATATTTATCGAGGAAATATTAGATACGTATAGTGTGTGCTAAATGTCATCCGAAATGTTTAATATTTGTTGAATAATATTTGTTATTAATATAAAATACTATCGTGCCTTGCCTTTTAGGTGACATGCTGACATGAATAAAAATTTTGAAATGCATGTTATTAGTAGAACACACACACACACATATATATACATATAGATATGTACAATTTGTGTATTTATGTATTCATATATATATACATGAGTATACATGTGTACACACACACACACACACACACACACACACACACATATATATATATATATATATATATATATATAATATATATATATATATATATATATATATATATATACATATACCTATACATGTATCCAGATAGATCTACACAGACGCAGAGAGAGAATATATATATATATATATGTATATATATATATATGTGAGTTTATATATATATATATATATATATATATATATATATACATATATATATATATATATATATATATATATATATATATATATACATATACCTATACATGTATCCAGATAGATCTACACAGACGCAGAGAGAGAATATATGTATATATATGTATGTATATGTGTATATATGTGAGTTTATATATATATACATACATATGCATATATATATATATATATATATATATATATATATATATATATATATATATATACTGAAGAGGCAAAAAAAACTGGTATAGCATACTTATGCAAATAAAGAAGTAAGGAACCAATCAAAATACGGTAATGTGGTCTGCAACACCTATATAATACAATAAGTGCCTATATAATACACAGTTGTTAGATCGGTTACCTCTGCTACAATGGTAGGTTATCAAGATTTATGTGAATTTGTTATAATGGACACAAGTAAGAGATGAGACATAGCATTCCCGAGGTAGCGATGAAATTTGGATTTTCCCGTACGACCATTTCGCCAGTGTACCGTGAATATCGGGAATACGGTAGAGCATCAAATCTGCGACACGCTGTGGCAGGGAAAAAGAGCTTGCAAGAACGGGCCCAAAGACGAATGGGGAGAATCATTAAACGTGACATAAGTGCAGCCCTCCCTCAAATTGCTGCAGATAGCAATGGTGGGCCATGAAGAAGTGTCAGCTTGCGAACCATTTCGATATGGGCTTTCGGAGCCGAAGGATCACTCGTGTATCCTTGATTACTGTGAGACACAAAGCTTTAAGTCTCGAGTTGGATCGTCAATACCGGCAATGGATTGTTGATGAATGGGAACACGTTGCCTGGTATGAAGAGTCTCGTTTCAATTTGTATCGAGCGGATGGACGTGTACTGGTATGGAGAAAACCTCATGGGTACATGGACTCTCCATATCAACAGGGGATTGTTGGAGCTGGTGGAGGCCCTGTGATGGTATGGAAGGAGCGCAGTTGGAGTGATAAGGGGCCCATGATACGTTTAGATACGACTCCGACAGGTGACACGTACATAAGCATACTGTCTGATGACCTGCACATATTCATGTCCATTGTTCATTCCAATGGGCTTGGAAAATACCAGCAGGACAATGCGACACTCTGCACTTCCAGAATTGCTACAGAGTGGCTCCAGGAACACTCTTTTGGCTTTAAACACTTCCGCTGGCCACAAAAATCCCCAGACATGAACATTATTGAGCAAATCTGGAAGAAATCTATACCACCTCATTCTGTTAAGGATTTATGGTCAACCCTACCGAATTCATTTTGTCATTTTTTGCATTACTCCAGTCATTATTTGATTCCATGCCTCGTCTTGTTCAAGCACTTCTGCGTGTTGGCGGGGCCCTTCACGATATTAGGCAGGTAGATTTTTTAGCTCTTCATATATATATATATATATATATATATATATATACATATATATATATATACTTACATATATACATACATATATACATATATATATATATACATATATATATATATATATATAATATATATACATATACACATATATATATACATATACATATATACATACATATATATATACATATATATAACATATATATATATACATACATATATATATATATATATATATATATATATATATATATATATATATATATATATATATATATATATATATATATATATATATATATATATATATATATATATATATATATATATATATATATATATATATATATATATATATATATATATATATATATATATATATATTTATATGGATAGATAGATAGATACATCTATAGAGCGAGAGGGAAACACGGAGATTGGCAGAGAAAGAATGAAAGAGATATAGAGAAAGAAAGAGGAAAAGGGAGTAAGGGAGAAGACTGGAGAGACAGAGAGGAGTAGGGTATTATGGTAGGGAGGGAGAGACAGAGAGAAGGAAAGTGAGTGAGAAAGACAGAGAGATAGGAAAGAGAGAAATACAGTGAGTGTGAAAAGAGAGAGAGATTTAGAAGGCTCCTTGATTAAATTCCCCAGAAAAATTCTCTGAAGTAATTTAGATTAGCAGTGATACAATAACACTCAACTCTATGGTTTCCTTTTAACCATAACTTACATTAACAGAAATCATTTTCTCTGAAAAGTGCACAATTAAACTAAATGATTTGGGTTGGTTTTTAATTAACTTTCCTGCTAATTATGATTGCTACAAATATGAAACTTGCGAAATGAATCCCCCAAAATTTTCTGAATCCTTAGATATGTGTTTCGAATCCAAACTTTTCTCTATTTCTGAAAACTCGATGATATATACAGATGTGAACATATTTTAGTAATATGTGTTAAAGGAAGTCATAACTAAAGTAAAATTGAACTTTTTCGATTAAAATATAAATGGGAATGACGTAATAGAAATCAAAATTAACTAAAGATGATAATGAAATAAAAATATGGAATTACGGTCTTATGTGGAAACAGATTAAAGTTACGTAATACATATTTAAGAAATGAAGCGAAGTAAAGTAAAATTATTCAAATACAAAAAATGGAAGAAATACTAAGAATTTATTGACTTAACACTAAGCAGAAAATGATGAAAAAAAAAGAAAATTTAAAGGAGAATAAATTATTATAGCTACAATATTAATGTATAAACACTAAAGAAAAAATAAATAAAGACTTTATTACGCAGTAGAGAAAAAGGGAATATTTTTAGGAAGTTTATAAATGTTTCTACATTTGCTGAGTTTTCTTGAAACTAATTTCAATTTGTAAAGAAATCAAATGACGTTAAACAACTTGAAAAAATTTATAACACGATGAAAGAAGCTGTATTTAGATCCATATAACTTCAAAAACTGTAGGTTCCATTGACAAAAGAATCTTCTGGAAAATTCAAAAATTAATAATTTCCGAATGACACGATAGAAATATTTAAAAAAATATGTAGAACTATATCGCTTTTTAAAGGAAAATTGACATGAAAATATTAAAGATTAAACTAAAAATTAGACCAAGAGATAATTAAAAAATAACACCTGCAGAAAATTGGTAACATTTAAGGAAATTAGTATTAGACATTCAATTGGAAAAAATATTTTATATATTTATAATTTTAATTCATTTACTTGATTTTAAAAATTATTTATCTATTTTAAAAATTTTAGAAGTACTTCCAGTTTATATACAGTTTTTACATTGTTGATATTTACTTGGAGACATGCAGAGATTTTTTTTTAAAGAAGTCAAGTAGTGCCATTTGTCGACGATAGGGAATATTAAAATTCATTATATTGAAATCTTACGTTTCATAGAATATGGAATCTACATTAATATTTACAGTACTTTTGGTAATATTTTAAGTTGTCTGTACAAAGTTTGGTTTTTATTGGAAAAACCCTAGGGGTTTGTGTAAAAAATAAATGTACAAATATATGCACATACATATATTCATTCACTAATTTTAAACAAATTTAGACATTTATTATTGAGATAATAAAATTATTCTAAAAATCGGAGTAGAAATTAATTTTGAAGACTAGGAAATTTTAAAATACAAACATAGCACATTTCAGAAATAGAAAGCACTTGCTAACAAAATAGAAACATTGAATATCATGAACTGTGACGTCAGTTCTGACACTTTTATTAGTTTAAATAGGTGGAGAGTTATACCTAATATTAATTGTTTACAGAAAAACCCAAAAATCATTACTGAAACTCACGTTGCGTTGTTGTAAGTTTGCGCGTAGCAGAAATAGAAAGCACTTGCTAACAAAATAGAAACATTGAATATCATGAACTGTGACGTCAGTTCTGACACTTTTTATTAGTTTAAATAGGTGGAGATTTATACCTAATATTAATTGTTTAAAAAAAACAACCAAAAATCATTAATGCAACTCACGTTGCATTGTTGTAAGTTTGCGCGTAGCAGAAATAGAAAGCACTTGCTAACAAAATAGAAACATTGAATATCATGAACTGTGACGTCAGTTCTGACACTTTTTATTAGTTTAAATAGGTGGAGATTTATACCTAATATTAATTGTTTACAGAAAAACCAAAAATCATTAATGAAACTCACGTTGCGTTGGTGTAAGTTTGATCATAGTGTGTCTGAAAGATTAAAAAAATTTAAAACAAGATCTCGCTTTTCACTTTATATAACAAGTTCTAAATTTTTAAAGTAAATTCAGCAAAACTAATTAAATTAAACGAAAACAAATGCTGACAATTGCATGTATTTACTATAACAATTAAAAAAATATAAGATAAAAAATATAAAAAATCTTTTTAAATTTTGTAAAGGGGTTGTACCTCCTTAAGTAAATTAAATAAATTGACATGAATTCACCTTCGCAAATCGTTTACTTAGCAATATCAAGGGTCTGAAGGAAAATGTCCCCAATACTGAAATTATAATATTATTAGGAAATTTATGTATTTTATTTAAACGTTGTTCAATAGCAATTCAGAACAAGCACATAAAAGCTTTGGAACTCCTCGGAATATTATATGTGGGTGGTATTTTCATGCCTATGATTTAAATTTTTAAATATCATTTTTTATAGTTTATAAAAATATTACACATTTCTAGCATATTTCTGTAAAATTTGATAAATAGGTTAACTAACAGGTTTCCATGATTTAAATTTTTAAATATCATTATTTATAGTTTATAAAAATAAAATATTGTTGACTGTTTATAAAGGTTAAATAGCGGTTAATTATTTATTAGATAACGTTTAAAAAAAGGATTGTTTAAATTGCTTTGTTTATAAACTACGTTATTTTCTGAATAATTTTAACCCAAGAGAAAATTTCAAGAGTCGTTAATATAGGTAAAAATGAACTTTTTACTGTTTTGTGTTTTCAGAAGAAATCTGAAACCGTTAAAATGTGAATCAAACGATTTTATTAAAATTACTTTTTCTAGTTCACAAAAAAAATCTCAGAAAATTTTCTGTTGGATAATTTTGTATAATAGAGGATATTTAACTCTTTTTAAGTCAAAAGATTTTGAAGACTAAAAAAATGAAAACACTGTAAAGACTTTTTTTGTCACCTGTCTCTTCTTCCATTCAACTAAACTCGTAAGCGATTCTTCACCTGGGGTAATTCTCGACTGCAACTGCCCTGAAGCGGATCGTTCGTCATTTAACTCATTGCTTTCTCTTAAAGAAGTCAAGAGCACCTGCTAGACTGATGGCTATGTTTGGACACACTAAAGTTCTTAGCAGCCTGCAAAAGGTTAGAAACCCTGCCTTCTAACGAAAAATCATTGTGTAATCAATTTTGGTGATCGGAGAACGACAAAACGATCAACTCTACGTACTAGGTAGTTTTTCAAGTGTCGAAAGCATTTTAATTTATCAGCATGTGTTATTTAACATTGGGTGTTGTTTTTGTCATTCATAAGGGGATAAAATACCCATACGTCAAACCTAAATTTGGTATTATCAAACATATTTTTATAAAATTTGATAAATAGGTTAAACAAGTTTTAAACAGGTTTTAAACAAGTAATTTAAAACTGTTTTTATTTTACCCTCTTTGTCAAGCTATATTGAAACACTTTCAGGACAAATATTAAAAACAATTAAGGACAAGTCAACAGTGTTATGACATGATATAAACATTAAAGAAAAGGGCTTGACTAAAGAACTGGGTTCCCCCGCCAACTTGGCGATAATGGTTTAAGTATGGTCGCCTAATATTTTCTCCTGATCTCACCGTGTCCAAACAATCTGTATCTATATTATAATTTATATGATATTTGCATCCAGCTCTCCTTGTGTAACTCTTTTCTTATATATTAAAAGTGTGCAATGCTTAAAAAAATTACATCTAACAAACCATTAGTGGTTCCCTATGGCTGATTTTTAATAATTTGCAGCTGTTGTATTTCTAAACTGTTAAGGGATTAATTGCCCATAAATATTAATGTTTGGATTTCAAATCTTTTCTTTAAGTAAGAGTATACAATTCTATTACGATGAAATGAGCATTAATTAAAGTAGCCAGAAAAAGCAAGAAATACAATGTTTGGATGGATTACCTTTCTGTTGTAGTAAATATCGCCAATGTTTTCGCCAAATTTGCCAAGGGAAACCCAATTCTTAAGTAGTCACAAGAAAAGAAATAAAAATCAGCAAAACTATTGGTTTTTCACTAGCAGTTCAAAACAAGCACATAAAATATTTGGAACTACTACAGAATATTATATGTGGGTAGCATTTTCATGCCTTTTAAAGGATTAAAATTTTTAAATATCATTATAAAAATAATACATATTTCAAACATATTTCTGTAAAATTTGATAAATAGGTTAACTAACAGGTTTTAAACAAGTGGTTTAAAATTCTATAATTTTTACTCTGTTTGTCAAGCTATAATGAAACACTTTCAGGACAAAACTGAAAAACAATTAAGGGCCCTGCCAACAGTGTTATAACATGATATAAACATAAAAAAGAAATAAAAATCAGTAAAATTATTGGTTTTTCAGTAGCAGTTCAGAACAAGCACATAAAATCTTTGGCACTATTACGGAATATTATATGTGGGTAGTATTTTCATGCCTTTTCCATGATTTAAGTTTTTAAATATCATTATTTTATATTTTTATTCAAATAAAATATTTTTGACTGTTTATACTGAGGTTAAATAGTGCTTAATTATTTATTAGGTACCCCCCCTCCTTGAAAAATGGGATTATTTAAATTGCTTTGTTTATAAACTGCACTATTTTCTGAATAATTTCAACCCAAGAGAGAATTTCAAGAGAAGATTTAATAACTTTCAAGATTATAGATTTGTATACAATAAATGTATTTCGTTATTAAATTAATCAAACTCGGTATTTTAATTAATTTTTTTATGAATGTAATATAACAGAAATTTATATATTTGCATAAATAAAAGTAAACCTGTAAAAGATTAATATATTCAATATTTAATTAAAGCAAAAAAATCTATCTTTGTAAAAATTACATTAATTTTAAAATAATTGAATAATTAGGGTTAATTTCTATTTATTTGTATTTGGTACATTGGGAATTAACTGTCCCTAAGAGCTTAAAAAATGAATATGTTCAATATTTAATCATAGCAAAAACTATCAACCTTTGTAAGAATTACATTAATTTTAAAATAATTGAATAATTAGGGTTAATTTCTATTTAATTGTGTTTGGTACATTGGGAATTAACTGACCCTATGAGCTTAACAAAATCATGTATCTGAGAGTTTAATTCTCCTTAAACTCCCAAATGATTGTAATGTATTTGATGTCTTTTCTGTTTTGAATCTTTATAAGAATTATGGTGTGAATTTCAAGTTCATTCTTCAGAAATTACTTCAATATTAGTGGCAGCCTTATTCAATAAATAAATAATGAGCCTAATAAAATTGTATTTGTTGTGAATAACACTGTTACAGATCATTCTTTATGAAATACGATTAGATGAAAGACAGATCTTATAGATTATGTCTAGACTATATTTTCGTAAGGCCTACATATGGTTATACAAAAAGATTTATTGAAAATACATTCATCAATATTGAAATCTCACAAAGGTGCTTTGTCAGATATGATCTAATAGATTATTGATTTAGCTCTAAAAAAATAATACCCTCCAAGTACTAATATTTGACACCCCCGCACTAAAAAGAACGCTCACGGTCTGATCGATATTCCAAATGAATGATGCTAAATATAGATCTATTTATGATATAAAATGAGAAAAGATGTTAGCTCACATATCTCACAAATGTTCAGGAACGTATGAAAGCATTTCGTGTATTTCTGGATGCAAATTGGAATAATCTTTTGTTGAATATAGGCGAAACCGAATATTTAAATAATATCCCAAATTCAAAAACGTTTCAGTGAGAGTTTCAAAACTTATATTTGATACGGGGAAATAAACTATTTGATGGTGTTTACAAAGACAGGAAGACTTAAGAATAATCGACAGAGAATTTAGGGATTAGGTACTTATTCTACTGAATTTTTATAATTGAAAATCTGAAAATATGAAGGTAGATCAATTTTTTGAACATAAATGTAATACATGTACTTTAGATCAGGAAGTTATTTGTAGATGTTGTCTTTCTTCAGTACCATGCAGGAAATGCAAAGGATACAAAAAATTCCTTTCTTTTTACAAGCCTTTATACTACGCATTCGCTTCTCTTGGATTATATTTCTCACCTAAAGTTTTAAGCAATGACTGTAAACGTAAAACTATTTACCTCTTTTCTTCTATGATACCAGTACTTATGCACATGTTTTGGATATATAGAATACTGGTTCTGAACTTCAGAGTTTTATATGCAGAATACACCATTAAAACTGCATCATTTATTCTTGTAAGAGAAGCTGGAGTGATTTTTGTGTGGTTCAGTGTTTTTATCCAGCGGAGAAAAATCATTAAATTATTTAAGAAGCTTCTCAGAATAACACAGAGTCTTCCCATACTCGAAAAAAGTCAAATAGTTTTTGCATTTTATATCACACTTTGTGTCATTTACTGTTTTCCTATATTAACTGCTTTTCTAATGACAACGGCTTTATCACCCGACGAAGCTGAAGAATATGAATATATCACAGTTTTTGGATTCCAATCACAGGAGTATTCCTATATTTTAGACTTTTTTCTATTCATCGCTTATAATTTCTATTTTCTAATAATGCCATTTCTCGTATCTGCCACTTATACATTCATTTGTATATTTATTTGCAAAATGCTTGAGTTTTGTTCTAGGTACACGGTTAAAAATCGGAAATCCTACAGTAAGACAGAAAAAGCTTTCAACTTGGCAATTGAAGTTTTTAATTTCGTGAATGCTACAGAAGAAGCTTTGTCAGTATGCGCATTTCTGGTGATAATGTTAAATCATATTCTTTCTTTCACTAGTTTTGCCTATTTTTTAGGGTATTACGAAATCAGCCTTTCAGCTACAACTGGCATTACTTCCTGGTTTGTAAGCAACATGGTATCATTTATCCTCGTTGTTTGGACTGCTTCAAATGTTAACTCTAAGTCATCAAAACTCAAGAAAATAGTTTCTACAACTTTGAGAAATTTCAGTCGGGATAAGAAGTACTCGTTTGTGCATTTAAAATGCGCTCAAATTGATGTTGTAAAATTAACAGCTTGGCAAATGTTTGACTTTTCAAAGGGAGTTATTCTTCAAGCTTCCGGATCGATTTTGACTTACGGACTGCTAATTTTGCAAACAAAGAGCCCCTCTGCACCTTTCGGACAGAATAATAATTTTTCAACCTATGCTAATAATACAATTTAGAGTTGTTAAAAGATTTTGAATATAATATGAAAGAAGAAAAAAATTATTAAAATTAACTAATTGGGAAAAATAATACATTGTGTTACGTACATGAAACGAAATTGACAAATTTAAAAGTCCAGTAACCTGTCTGACTTACCAGATGTAACAGTAGAGTTCCAGTCACTACCGGGGTAGTAAGTTGAAGAAGTTTTAAGTTTGGCAATCGAAGACTTTCATTTTGTAAATGCTACAGAAGATGCTGTGTTTGTGTGTTCTGCTGTTTTTTTTTAAGATCTTAAGTCCTGGTGTGCTTACCTCCAAGCTTTCTTGGGATTTCGTGCCTCATAATTAAGTTCTCTGTGGAAAAAGAACTAGTTAAATCTTTGTTAAAGGTACTCAAATTATATCTTGAAGCATATTCTTGACTATGACAAAACAGAATTCTTGAATAATCAAGAATTTAATTTACCATCTAAAATCGTATACAACGCTGTTTAGCTTTGCGTATTATCTCGGTGTTTTGTGCTGTTTAATAGATATTGCTTGGACTTTCATTAAATATTAATAAGATAAAGGAAGAAAGAGATAAACGGACTACATATGTGACTCTAGAAAACAACCCGAGTTTTTAAATGTCAACGAAGTTAATTCTACTTCAGCAGAATCTGAAAACTATAAATAAAACAGCGTATCAGGATGGAGCTAATATTTAGTTTGTAATTGTTTTTATAATTTTTCACTAATGTTATAACATCTTTTTTTTTTACCTATTTGTAAATTCAGGATGACTTTTCTATTTTTTAAAACAAATAATTATTAGAACTGATTTAAAGCCCCAAATGACTTAAGATTACTTTTTAAATGAAATTGCTATCGTTTCTTAACCCTTGATTTACAAGTAAAATCTGATGTGTCTGAGAAATACTTTAGTTCACTATCTAAACAATTTTGTGCAAGTTGATTAAGAGCGTATTTTGAAATTTGCATTGCTATGTATTTAATGTTTTATATTGATGCTAATGTACAATAATTTAATAACAGTATAAATTTTTAATATACTGCTGTACGATTTTAGACATCTATTGACATCTTGGAGACTTCAAAGTCTACTTTTTAAATGAAACGTCAGAAGTCATTGTATTAACACTTTGACTGCCAACAAAATTGCAAATGTTCAACCATTTTTTTTTTGTGTAATTTGTATTTTTTCAACATAAAACTATATAAAAAAAATATTTCAAAACATACTCTTCTATTTAAACAATTTTTGTTGCATGTTCAAATATTTAATTTTGAAATTTAGCTCATAATGTCACATATACCAATTTGAAAAGTATAAAATCGTAGGGAAACAATCAAACTAATACGATTTTATGTAATATAACATGCTTGATGTCTGGCCTGCGGACATCTATCATATCTTGGATGAGTGTATCAACGGAAATATCACTGGATCTCACATATGAAGCCATTGTATCAAAGTGTTAAGGGGTTAAAAGTAAGTAATAGAAATATTGAGTAATAATTTTTACCTTGTCTATTAGCTGGAGAAATAAATTGCTTTACTGAGCATTAGATAATAAAATAAACTGATTATATAAACGCTGACTGAAAAAGATAACCTAAAACTTGAATGTTTTTACATCATTACTAAATAGTTCAACGTAAAAGGACTTTATGCATTTAGGATAATTAAATATTCAACGTAAATTATAATTTATGAAGATAAATTCAAGTTATCAATTTAAGTTTTATATTGATTGTATAGGAAGCGTAATACAATTATGCAGTTGGAAGGAAAAAGTAATAAACCAACAATTGTCTCTCAAATACCAAACTTTTTGGAAATGGAGCATAAATAAATATAGAAGTACCTTAAATTTCAATAAAGATAGGAAATAGTTTGTTTGGATAAACATATAACTTTCAAATGAATTTTTTTTAAATTATATTAAATACCTTACTGAAGTCTTATAACAGAAAGAAGCCATTTGGAATATTTAAAGAATAAGTTTGCCTATCATTTTAGCTTTAACTTTACATTAGGGTTTTATTGTTGGAAGGTAACGTCTATTTAATAAATTTCTATCAAGTAAATTTCTATCAGGCAAATTTCGATCTAATAAATTTTAAATTTCTTTTCATTCTGCGGAAAGATTTTCTTTTCTAATAAAATTTTCGTTTAGGAAAAGTAAACAAAATGAACGAATCAATAAAAGCAAACTGGAACTGACATGGAATTTGTGTATTTACTTATTTTATTCCCCAGTTTCACTATCTGCATTTATATCTCAACTTCCATTCTGTTCGGAATAATTTTATTTATTAATCAAGACGTCGTGGAAAATTCTTATTTCACTCGAAGGTGTATTTTAATCAATCTTTATTTTGTTATTTAAGTAAAGAGTCGAACGAATTACGGTTCAAACAGAGTTTAGCATCAAATTGCATCTGGAAAAGTTACTGGAAGCAGAATTCTTTAATCATTTTGTTTATTCTATATTACTGAGAATCGAATTTTAGTTTGAGATAGAATAAATGTTTCATAGGTAATATTTTCTAATGTGTTCAAAATTATGTCACTGAAATTTACCAATATATTTCAATTTTGAAAAATTTCAAGTATATATTCAATCGGATAAAGATACCACAATGAAATTATAGATATGTTACTGAAAGTTTACTTTCAGAGCCATCATTACTTAAAGAGAGTCAAATCTTCAAACCTTTAAACATTGAAAAATAAAAATTTTATTACATTTTCAGATAAATTAATTTTTCAGAAACACATGTTTCAAACCATATTTAAAAATTTCTATTAGAGTACAAATAGTTGCAAAAGGAAATAGAGATGTCATGGAATTTGAAATTATTTTGAACTTTAAATGGAATTTTTTAAAATCTGAATTTTTAAATAATAGTTCAATAGTTCTCATAATAGTTTCTAGGACTATAAAAAAGAAAACTACTACAGGTATTGTATCAAATTTGTTTAGTTAGCATATAGTACTATATCCATGGCGCATATATGGTGTATATTACCAATATCGATTATGTTAGCATATGGTACTATTATCTCTCTCTCTCTCTCTCTCTATATATATATATATATATATATATATATATATATATATATATATATATATATATATATATATATATATATATATATATATATATATGGTACTATTATTTATTATATATACTATTATCTATACAATCGGGTACCCCTTAGTTTGGCAAAAAATTTGGGGATATATTTTGGCATGACTGAAATTCTAGCATCTCATTCAATAATTGCTTCGATCGGATAGAGAATGCTGCCGGTAAACTTGGCTTTAATTTCGAAGGAGGATGTAAATTACAAAGCCATTATTTTATTACAAATATGGAAAATGTTAATTAAATTAGTTACATTACATTATCGAAAAGAGGGATACGGTTAAATCCTTTTCGTTTTATTAATAAAAATTGCGAAAAACAGCTTATTTTATCTCAGTTTAGGTTTTGTGTAGCGGCAACGGACATCTTTCTAGTCACATCTTGGCACCTATCTTAGCGTAAAAAAAAGGTACCCGATTGTAAACTTTTACCCTCTATAACATACACTGATTTTTTCATGTTTTTAAAAATTTTATTTTGATTAAGAATTGATATGTAATTATAACGTAGCAAATTATTTTGAATACTTTTTTTATTGAACCGAATGAAACATTGCATAATTGATAAATATTGTATAAAATATTTTGTAAATTAAAAAAAATGTATTTAGATGTAGGTTATCATCATCTACATTGCATTTAGAATATAAGAAGGTAAATATTTTACTTGTACATTTGTATCAGTAATTATAATTTAATACAACAGACTTACAAATATGTTACTGAAAGTTTTCTTTTAGATCCATAATCTCTGAGAGAGAGTCAAACTTTCAAAAATTCAAAAAGTTGATAAAATCACATTTTCGAACACATTTAAGTTGTCTGAATATGTTTCAAACCTAATTAACACTAGGTTTATGGGATGGCTCATTTTGACTCATTTCGAATTTTATAACGAAATTTACAAAAGCATTTTGCATTTTTATTTTATCTCTCGTACTGACTATTATCCATTGTACGAGGCAAATATATATTGAGGTCTATTTTCTTTAAAAGTGTTGAAATATTGAAATTTTCTATATGGTATACCCATCTCTACGGATGTACGTCAATTTGACGTTATCGTAATGTAGATAAAAACTTTTAGTAAATTAGTTCTACTCATGCAAACATTACAATAATAATAAATAGGAATGTACCGACAATATTTGAATCCGTTATCCAATATTGTTATCTCAAATGAAACAAGCAATAAGCAACAGTAGAAAGAACAAAACGCAGAATGTCAATTGAAGTCAGAGTGTGAAGAGATTTTGAAAGTTTTAGTTGCTCGGTTAGAGTATTGAAAAATAAAATACTAGAATATATTTTGAATTAGTAATGTTATCGTGAACCTCAAAATTATCTCATTTTTTCATTTTTAAAGTGCATAATTACATTGCTTTTTTAATGTTTTTATATGCATTCGTTCATGCGTCAAACTGACGAGTGTTCTTAGAGGTAGCTATATAAGAAACGTCCGTAAACCTAGTGTTAAAATATTTTGAATGTGATATTTTGAAATACTTTTGAATTTTTGTTTGATATTTTGAAATATTAGAATGTGTATAATTGCAAAGTAAAATACGAATGTTGTGGGATTTATCGTAAATTATTTTGAATTTTTAAATGCAACTTTTTCAAAACTGAATTTTATAATTTTAGTGCATATTATAAAAATTTGCAGATAATACACTGAAATTGTTTAATATGTATATGGTACAATACTTTATATAATATATTTATGTTTATTTATCTTTTTAAAATTTTATTACTGAGAAAAAACATTTATTTTTTATTATAAAGTAGCAAATTTTATTTTCCTTTTTTATTGAATCGAAAATGAACTCATTGAAAGACTGAATTTATAAATATTGTATAAAACATTTTGTTAATAAAAATATTAGTTCGTTGGCTCGAATATCGAAAAATAAAGTACTAGAATATTTTTTGAATTAGTAATATTATTGTCAACCTCAATATTATCTCATGTTTTCATTTTTTACTTATAGTGTATAATTACATTGTTTTCTGAGTCTTGTTATATGCATTTGTTCATGAGTCAAATTGACGCGTGTTTGTAGAGGTAGGTATATAAGAAACGTTCGTAAACCTAGTGTTAAAATATTTTTAATAGAATGTGTATAATTGCAAAGTAAAATATGGATGTCGTGGAATTTCTCGTCAATTATTTTGAATCTTTAAATGCAACTTTTTTAAAACTGAATTTTATAATTTTAGTGTATATTATAAAAAATATGCAAACAATACACGAAATTGTTTAAGAAGTATATGGTATTGTACTTTATATAATATACACATGTTTCTTTATGTTTTTAAAATTATTATTTTTAGACAAAAACCATATGAAGGGTTTTTCTATTTTATAACTATGGTTTACTTTATAACTACTATATAACTACTAATAAAAGTAGTTATAGTGTAGCAAATTTTAATTTCCTTTTTTTATTGAATCAAAATTTAACTTATTAAAATATTGAGTTTATAAATATTGAATAAAACATTTTGTTAATCAGAACATTATCCACTGTATCATCCACTGTATTCTGTTTTTAGAAATATAAATAATTTATTGCACATTTATATTAGTAATTACAATTTTAATCTGCAAGTTTACGTTCAGTAGGTACAGTATCAAATGTTCATTATTGATGGAAAGTAAGAATTTTTTATGTAATAACTAAATTTATTGTATTTAAAAAGTTTTTGGTCATAACTGTAATAGATACGCAGAAAAGTAAGAAAAAATCAGATATAGAAATTGTATGCAGATTTTGTGTTAAATAAAGGCAAAGCAATGCTTTGAAAATAGGTTCCAAATTGCCCCTCTTTAGTTACTTAAAATTTGAAACTCCCCTTAAAATTAAAAAAAAATAAATTGGAATCTAAATTAAAAATTTACAACAGATATATAATATTTTTAAAAATGTATAGTTTTCTGTTTCTTTGCAAAGTTTTTCTTTCTAAGGCAGCTTGAAATACAGACAGATGTCTTTAGGGAAAACATGGATCCGAAATATTTACTCATTTTACATCATCGGGGAAGCACGCGTAGCTCAAGTAATGCTACGAACGTTAGTAACATTACTTCCAAGGACATTGCAAACAAAAAAGTAGGCCCTCGTATCTTAGAAGCATTAACCAAGCAAAGAATCTTAGGATTTGCCAGCCACCTCCAGAGGTATTGTTTGAAATTGGAAGACATTGTGACCATGAAACTAATTTTCATTGCATACCTGCTGTAATGAACATGGCGGATCTTTGGACAGATCGAGCTTCGAACTATCAATCCTGCGGTTATGAAATCGAAACCTTTGTCAACTGTTCACTACCGTGGCTCACAATTTGCAAAGTACTACAGGTAATTTAAAAATCCCTATTAATTGTTGCCGGTCAAGAGAACTGTTGTAAATATATTTCATGCAAGATATTACTTAAAAATAAGAGATTTGAAAAAAAATTTTCAATTTTACAACTCCTCTTCAACCTCCACTCAAAATACAGAATCAAAATTAAATTAATTTTACAATTTACACTAAATCACAAATTTGTGATGAAAATCACACTCAGTTTATTTAATTTGTGATTAAGTGAATGTTTCAGTCTATTTAGTATGAATGTTATGTGTTTCCTTTGTGTTTTCTTTGTTAATTCAATTAGATTTTAAATATTCAATTTTTGTAAAATTTTTCCTCAAAATGTTGTTTTTGTTTATGTATCAATTTGTTGAATTACGATCCCCTCGCTAGATTTCAAACGCCACGCTGCAAGCACGCCACGCACGCAAGCTGCAAGCACGCCAATTTCGCCAAATGTGGTTGAAGCACCAACAAGATCCATGATTAGAAACAGGAGAGTGGGCTAAGAAGAGGAGTTGAATAAGGTACCCCTTGGCAAATGTGGCGAAATTATTGGCAATGTTTAGTAAAACAAATGATAAAACATATTATTAAAGGTTCACTATATCTAAATTTTATAGCATTATATGCATTTAAAGGTAAGAAAAGATTACACAAGGGAGAATGCTATAGAAATTTGGGTAGAATCCCAGTTCCGGGGGCCGGCCGCCATGTTTTTGTACAAGCGATCGCCAAATTGTCGCCAAGTGATTTTTACAATTTATGCTGCGTTTTGTATTAAGTTTATACTCAATTTCAAAACATTTTGAACAAAAAAGGTTTGAAATTTTGTTAAGATGAATACAAATTAAAAAGAAAAGTAGAAAATAAAAATAGAGCAAGGTTTGCTAGGAAACTGGGTTTTAGAATTTGGTGATATCGCCCACGCTTGGCGTGCCCACTGAACTTGGTTTGGCGGGTCCCCAAACTGGGATTTAGTACCAATGAGTGAACCTGGGAGTTGAATACCAATATAATATATATCAAAATATAGATACAAATTGTGTGGTCATGGCGAGATCAGGTGCAAATGTTAGGCCACCATATTTAGACATTTATCGCCAAATTGGCGGGAGAACCCTGTTCTTGTGCCAAACCCTCAAGAAAATTTCAATACTTAGTTTTATATAATATTTAATTTATTACAGTAAAAATTATTACCAATTAAAATCAAATACTATTTAGCTTCCTGCTGGAAAGTGGAAGATTTTTTTTCTAAGAAAATTTGAAGTTGGAGATTCAAGGCACCTGTGTTTTATGACCGACATGAATCATAAAATAGAATAATAATCAAATACTTTGAAATATTCATGGCTTTTGTTCTGCGAGGAAAATAATATTCTAGAAATGAATCACTTCCCTTCTCTTTTTCTTCGGGATCTC
>CM063510.1:139754267-139791767 GCA_032207245.1 Pardosa pseudoannulata
GGAAGTTTTAGATTAACAGTATAAAAAATTATTTATGTTCAATTTAATAGAAAATTTAGGGCTTAACACATTGTATGCGGGACTTGTACTAGTACATTTTCTGACTACTGATACTTTAGCGTGTGACACGTACTAGTACGATTTCGATACTTGAGCGCTGGTCACGTACTAGTACGGGTTAGTGTCACAACATGGTTTGTTTGTGGGTACAAAAATAACGGTATATACAGGAAAACGAAGCCGAATGTTCTTGTCTACTACATAGATTCCGGAAAAATTTAGACAAATAAAAACTAGTTTTTACATCAGTCGATGCGGAACCACAGAACGGGAAAAAATTAAAACTATATACTACTATTTCTATTTGATTTTTCATATTTACATATTATAAATTTATCCGCTAAAAATATATTTTTGTGTACAGAATTGTTATGGTTGTTATTCATATATTTCCATTTATATATTTGTTTATATATTTCAATATAAATTACGAAAAGTTGGTTAAGAATTAAATAATTTTCGATCTATTGATATTTAATTGAATAACTAAATTTACATGCAAAACGCCAGCTCCCGGTACAATTCCGCTGCGAAATGTACCCGCACACGATGTGCTAATATACATATTTCAAATAATATATTGTTGATGTGAATTTAATTTTTTGCAATGGTATATAATGGTTTTTATGTTAATTTAAAAATATACTGCTTGAAAGGACAAAAATAAATATTTTTTAATTTATAGTATTATTAAAGAACTTGTAAATGTGCATTCTCAAAAGATAAAATATTTTATTTTATGAAAAACTGAAAAAAAAGTGATTAGAATTAACATTTTTAAATCTGGAAAAATACTATGTAACATACCATGTCTCCTTACCCCGAATTAATTTATGATATTCTTTCAAAACAAGAATTTTATTTAATTTGCAGAACTTCATTTGAAGGGAAAAAGAAAACTTAACGAACTTATGAGATTAACGTTAGTTACTTTTGTCATTAATCTTTTATCCCGTTTAAACCTAATTTTTATCTGATGAGAGATTATTTTAAATTTTTAATTAATCACAAGGCATTTATTTCACCACTTCGTATAATTAATGATCGGGATAAAATACACTGTAAAGTTACGATACATACTTGAGTCAGGTAGTGCGTTATTCTTTTCACTATTATTAATTACTGTGATTATGTAAAAATCTTATTTCTAACAACATCTCGATGAGGATGAAAATTTCTTTCGCCTCTTTATAGACATCAATAAATAAAATATTTTATTCTATTGAACCTATAAGAATTACTCTCGAGGTTGGTTGAACTAATTTCTTTTTAATTATAAAATAAGAGTAAATACTGTAAAATTATTTAATTAAAATAAAATATAGGATTTCAATAGGATAAAAAATTTCAGCAAGTTAAAAATATTGTAAAATGAGTAATATTGATTTTATAACAAAAGTTCGGTCTTTTATTGAACATGTCTTGTATCTTTTAATAAATCTTTAGAGGAATTTCTTCAGATTTTCGTTTGTATACATGCTTACATTTAAAACGCTAGTTTGGTTTGGTTTGGTTTGGAGTGCTACGGTCTACTTTTTTGAAACACGATTTCTAATGAGGTTGGGACCTACTGCTTAAAACCGATTCCAAACGGCTATTAACATCCATGCCACAGTAGGATTCGAACCCACGAACACCGGTACCAAAGGCCAGCACCCTATCCATTCGGCCAGCGCTCGGACCTAAAAACGGTAGAATGGAAACTTTTTTTATAAAGCTGAAAGAAGAATGTGCAGTTATCCTAAAGCCATGCAAAGATAACATGATATCGGCTGTAAAGCTGTTATTTATTTGGCACGACCCGAGAAGCACTTGTAGCTTTAGGAATCCTACGGACGTTAGTAACATTGCTTCTACAAAGTAATTCCTCATAATTTAGAAGTAGGGACAAAGAAGAAGTTCACAATTATCGGCCTACCATCTCGAGAGGTATGGCTTAAACCGTGAGGACAGTGTAACCACTAATCTATTTTATGTACCCCTACCACCATTAATTGTGGATCTTTGGCTAGTACAAGCCTCTACCCCACAACCTTTGGTTAATGAGGCTACTGGACTGCTATGGTTTAAAATAAAATTTACCTTTAGTATATTTGGTTGACAACACGTATTGTCTTACATTGTTTATTGCAATGTAAATTGCTCTTTCAAACAGTTACATTTCTCAAATTACAAAATTTGGCAGTCTGTTCCGGGATAATTAAAGTACTAACTGCACTACAGAGTCAATTTTACTCTACAAAGGTTCTAGTGAAAGAATTTCACAATTGGTTTCTTTCTTGTATAGAAAATTATTAATTTTAATACAGGTTTGTTAATTTTTTTCTTTATATTCAGCTATCTATTTCAAGAGTAGGAATTGAAAGCAACATACGAGGAAAACTGAATATTTGAAATGATATATTTCACAGCATTATTTTTAAAAATGAACATGTATGTGATTATTGAAAGTAGGTCATAATTAACTTGATATCATTCTTTTTCTGAATTTATATTAAACTAACATTTTATAAAGCTATAGGCTTGCAAATTTCAAAGCTTGGCATGTGTTACCATGAAATTCCCTCTATTTTACAATTAGATATATTTGATACAATTTGGACAATAATTTTATGAATATGCGTTTTAATTTTAAATGATAATTCACTGCTGTTTACAGGAAATGCAAATTTGAAAATGCTTCAACGTAATCTAAAAAGTTTATCAATAATTCTCATCTCACCTTTAGTAAATAATATAGACTAATTTGTAGATGATCTAATCAGGAATCATGATTAAAAAAATTCAACTGTTCATGAAGAATTCTTGAAATTTCCTGTCGAGATATTAGTAGTACATATAGAAAAAACAACTCTGTTTCTTAAAATCAGACAACAATAGGTGAAAGGAGTTAGACTTCATCTTTTTACTTTAAAAATACAACCTGACAAGTTAATCATGGGATGGCTAAAAGTTTGAGATAGATAAATGGAATGTCTTTCATTTTCAGGGCTACAGCAGTCGCAATATGAAACCAGCAACAGATGAATGTCGAAACTGAAACAAATACGTTTCCATAATTAACAAATAAGGAAATTGGGATCATACTATTACTATTGTTCTCTAGACATAATTTCATTTTGTTGTGGAGAATAATGGGAAAGTCAATTTGTCAGATCATATGACTTTTAGGGATCTAAATAGTTTCGTAAACACTACTCAGCCACAGCATTTCCTTGTACATATCTCTTTAAACTATTTTAGCTGATAATATAACTTGCCTGAAAATGTCTATCAACCTTTCGTATTTTTGCAGTCACAAATAACGTCAATATCCAACGGTCTTTTTTAAGTATCCTCTATTGTATTCCATAGATGATACTTTCTTTTTACTCAATTTACAGTCTCGGTAGGTAAAATGTTGATTCGTAAAATACATCAAATCCTGGACGATGCTATGTAAGACATACTAGGTAGTCAAATTCCCCCAATTTTGTTCTCTCAAATTGTCTTATTTTGTAGTCACAAATCACTTTAATATACAATGTTTTTTTCACTTATCCTCTATTGTATTCCATAAATAATATTTTCTTTTTACTCAATTTACTGTCCCGAAAGTCAAAACGGTGATTCGTAAAATACATCAAACTCTGGATGATGTTATGTAAGACATATTGGGTAGACAAATATTCCCAATTATGTTTTCGCAAATTGTCGTATTTTGCAGTCACAAGTCACTTTAACTTTTACCCGTTTTTTTTCACTTACCCTCTGTTGCACTCCATAGAGATAAATTTTCTTTTTATTCGGTCAACAATCATGTTAATTAAAATTTTGACTCGCAAAATACCCCAAACTGTGTAGGAGCTACGAATAATTTTCTGAGTATTTCCCAAAGTTTATCTTTTCTAAAATTCTCAAATATCATATCATGTACACAAAAATGGGACATCCATAGTCTTTTGATAGAAAATTGAATAAAATACATATTCTGTTATACATCAATGTTACTAGAAATCAAAATTGATTTAATGAATATGAAACCCATTTATAAGTACCAGTAAGAATTACTGAAGTTTTAATGATTATGATAGCTTTTTCTAAGCTAAAGTTCTGATGAGTTTTAGAATAGTGGTTTGACTCAAGTCAGGCATAGTGCGACAGTAATAAGTGTAGTATTTAAAAAATTACTTACATTGTCTTGGTTTGAACTACAATATGATGTAAAACGGATTATTTAGAAATTTTTGTATGTAATCTCAGTTTATTAACGGCAGTAATGAACACAATATAAGAATGGAAACTAATAAAAAGAATAAAAAATATGAGATCAGAGATGACTAGGAGTACAAAGACAACGATCTTCTAACTAGAGTGTTTCTGATTTGGGGCTCGATCCGGCCTAAGATTCACTGTGTTCGTTAGTGATGATTGGGGTCCACAAAATATACTCACAATGTCCTCCAAGTTCTCACATGATTCCTTTGGAGGTGGCAGTCCAAGTCTAGAGGTCTTCTGCTTGGTCACTGCTTCTGAATTAAGAGAACCCACTTGAGCTAAGACGTTCTTTCACTATAGCTTTCTCTTTACAAAAAAGTATCACCCCTTCACCTTAATTCGCGTACCGTATAATTCGTGGGGATCACATGCTTCGATTATCTAAGTGGCAATGGCAAAAAGATTAACAAAAGATATGAAACTTTGAAGAAAATTTCAGGGAATTAAATTATTTTGGGGACTTAATAATCCAGAAAAAATATTAACAATATGTCTAAGATTTTCCGATATCAGGGATTGAACTTGCAACTTTTCAAAGAAATTTAACATGTTGAAATGGAATGATTTTAACTTCTTTAGCAATTTGTAACTCGGACGATATTCTATGAATGTCACAAGAACTCTATAAAACTATTAAAAAAACTAAACAAATAAAGCAAAAATGGAAAGTAATGATATTTTGTTATTGAACCCCTGTTAAATATTGAAAAACGTTTCGTAACACCAACTGTTATTGAAAAGGAGATAATAAAAATTAAATTAATTTTTTGAAATATAAAGTGCTTTATAACCATTATATTTATATACAAGGATGAGTAGTCTCAAACTCAAATGAATTAAAACTTACGTAATTAAACTAGCTTAGATATCTGAGAAAAATCTAATTTCCGCTAACAACCAATTAATATGTTTTTGTTATCTTTGAAAGTATCTAATATCTAGAGAATTTATTCTGTGTAAAATATCCCTTTAGAACATTTCATCTACACATAACAAAAGTAGTTATCGCTAAGCACATTTCCCGTTATCGAAGGTGATTAACTTATAATTAAGTGTATTTAATTAATAAATAATGATGGAAGAGAGTATTAGACTTTAAGAGAGTTTTTCTCAAATGTTGCTGGTTTCAACAATTTTAACTTTAATTTTTTTGTGTTTCTCCAAGTAAAGGAAAGAGTTAAAATTCTACAAAGGTAAAATGCAGCTTTTCATGTTGATTTTAACATGAAAAAAATTATATGTCACCCAATTTCTTCCATTTAAAATTTATCACGAAAATCTGGAGCGTTTGAGATAATAAACAAAATATTTTTTAATCTAGAGCGTTATTAAAAAATGGTGATAATTAATTCAAAAGTGAGTATGACATTTTAGTTTATGATGAATCGAAAGACTACTTTTATAATGAAATACTCAGGGGCACATTTCATATACACACTGAGTTTCTCTAACACTTTGCATCTTTTTGTATTTTTTCAAGTAAAGGAAAGAGTTCAAATTCTACACAACATAAATGCTGCTTATCATATTGATTTTATCATGAAAAAAATTATATGTCAAGCAATTGCTTCCAATTAAAATTAATCACGAAAATCTGTGCCATTTGAGATAATAAAACTAAATATTTTTAAATACAGAGAGTTCTTAAAGAATGGGGAAAATTAATTCAAAAATGAGTATGGCATTTTAGTTCATGATGAATCAAAAGACTACTTTTGTAATGAAAAACTCAGGGGCAAATTCTATATATACACTGAGTTCCTTTAACACTTTGTAATCTTTATCCTGCATAGTTACACAATGTGATATATACTTTAATGGAAAATTTGATTTAATAAATCATAACAAAAATATAAAAAAGTAATTTTACAATGTTATCAACAGCATTTTGCATTTGTAAAAGTAATGTTATGTAATATTCTAAAAATTATATATTTTAATGTTATTAGTTACTTATGTATACTTACCGCTTAAGTAACGTTCTTTTAATAATTACATAGTAGATTATACATAAAATATACCAACAACATATTCTTATAAATGTGAAATGATACTGGAAAATTAACCTCTTAGTTTATTTTCCTAATTCTATCATGAACAGCTCAAAAATCATTACTTTAACCACATCTCACAGATAATTTATTGAAGAATGTTTTAATATAATGAAGTAATTAAAGTAATATTGATAATAAAATGTTATAGTTTTGTTATGAATATCGCTTTAATTATTTTATTTATTTTTTATTTTATTTATTTTATTTATCCATAAAAAATTCTTTTTTAATCTTGCTTAAAAAGAATTAAAAATTAATCTTGATTGCCATTTTTAATCTTGGTTAAATGCTAGATTAAAAATTAATCTCAGTGAACGACACAATTTTACTTCTAATTAAGGATATTAAAATGATATTGAAAACTAGTCATTGCTGACCTTATTTTTTAAAAAAGCTCTATACATGTTGATTGATCTTTAAAATAATTTGATAAAGAATGTTAAAGAATTTCACTTGAGTTTATTTACAATACTATAGGAAATAAATAAACAAACAATAACTGTTATTCCTCCAAATTCCAAAAGTATATCCAAGAGCAAATACTTCAAAAAGTATTCAAAGTTAAGGAAGAGAATTAATTGGCAAGCCGATAATTATATTTACTTCAAATAAAAACATCTTTATTTTCTAAATTTAGCTTGTTCCTTTCTTTCAATTTTGATTAGAAGATAAATGAATTTGCCAAATAAATATTAATGTAACAATCCCTTAAAAATAAAATAAAAGTATTTATGAGATGGAATTAAACAAACTTTTTATTGTAAAGAGTTTATGGAAACTGCGGCTATAATGCAGAAAAGATTATTAAATGATTAATTAAAAGTTCCTTACTTGTTATTTAAAAAAAAGTTCTTTAAATGAAACTTCTTTTGCTTTTTTAAACTCCTTATGAATACGATTCAGAAGCTAATAGGGGTTAAAGCCTTAACTTTTGAGGAGTTAATAATAGTAATATTTAATATTTTAAACTCCTTATGAATAAGATTTAAAAGCTGATAGGATATTATTGCCTTAATCTTTGAAGAATTAATAGTAGGAAATTTTGTTATATTTTGACAAAGTTTAAAATTTTGGCAAATATTACTGTTGTACCTTTCGTAGTTCTGGTGCAATGTATAACTAAAACCTCATACTGTACAGCTTTAAACGTCTTATGAATACAATTTAGAAAATGGCAGGGGTATATTGCCCTATTCTTTGAAGACTTATTTAGAGGAATATTTTGTTTTATTATGCGAAGTTTTATATTTTGCCAAATACTACTATTATATTTATTGCAGTTCTAGTGTAATAAATAAATAAAACTTCATACTATACAGTTGTAATATTCATGTATGTATAATCTGACACATTCGAAGTTACAGGAAAACAACATACGCCAGGTTAAGTTTGAAGATATTTAAAATAATGAGCATATTCAGAAATATTCATTCATTTTGAAAACTCTAAATGGGTGCTTAGTTAAAAAAAGTGAAGGATGAACAGAGATATGAGATAAAGTCTTAAATTCTTAGACTAAGTATTTTCTTTTCCTATAATATTGGGAATAAAAAACTGCATTGTTAACAAACAAAAGTATTAAGAGAAACACTTGTGTATTTCCCATTTTATATTTATTCTTTTCATATTTAATGATCTCTGATCAAAAGAAGAGTGTAAACAGAAATCACAATAATGCATACATGAGAATATACTTAAAGGAGACAAAATTATTCATTTGATTTAACTAGTAGTATTATTGATTGCTGACATTCTTTTGCTGTAGTGTAAAAAATCTTTTAACCGTGACTGACTCAACGTATAGTTAAAAGTCTATTCAGGTTTTTATTTTTTTGTTTATCTTCTATATATAAATATTTAATTTTTCAGCATTTGTGCATATTCATAAATGGGTTGAGTATTTTATAATGAGAGGCATCTTATAAATAATAAGCTTAACTTTCTGTGAGACTCAAGACTCAAACGCTTTTATACCTCACTCAGTAATCAGATCTTGTTACACTATTTTGAATGACGTTAAAGTGTTACAAAAATTTACGATAGACGTTACGAAATTAATAAAAATTGACTCAGCATCAAACGCCAGATTTGAAGTTTCTAATAACCTGTAAAACATTCTTCACGGCATTAATGCTGTATTGGCAAGAAAGACATTATGAAGCATCTTTAAATGTTAAAAAGCAGGAAATATGATTTTAAACTATCAAAACTAATGATTTTTTCATAAATATGTTTACACTTTAAAAGCACGTTTCTACAAAATTACTTAAAATTTCAAGTTAAAATATTATTTATTTTAATATTTTATTATTGTTAATTTTCTGAAAATTCCCTTTATTGGAAATGACTTTTCCCCATTGTCTTTCCAAGTAATACAGACATTTTTATTTGTAAAACAGATTAAAATTTGAAGTTAAAATATTATTTATTTTAATGTGTAATTATTGTTAATTTTCTATAAATTTCCTTTATTGGAAATGACTTTTCCTTATTCCCTTTCCAAATAATACTAACATTTTCATTTGTAAAACAGCTTAAAATTTGATGTTAAAATATTATTTATTGAAATAGTTAATTGTTTTTAAATTTCGGAAAATCATCTTTACTGGAAATGTTCTTTATCCATTCTGTTTATAAATAATACAAATATTTTCATTTGTAATATTACTTAAAATGCTTTTCATTGTAATAATTAAATTTAATTAATTTTCTGAACACTACCTTTACTATGTATGTCTTTCTACATTCTCTTTATAAATTATACAGCTATTTTAAAGATATTTAAGTTAAAATTTAAGGAAAATATAAAAAAGAAAATTAAAAATATTAAAGTTATCTTTTCTTCTATATAAAATTCCTATAATAATCCTTTTAAGAACAGAATATACAAATTATATCATAGGAAAAGCTTTAATTTGAACTGACTTTTATTTCATATATTGTCATACGTGTATTCGATAATTTTCAAAATGATATGAAAGATAAAAATGCTCACAGTGTTTTTCACAAATACATTAAACTTCCAAATTTTTATTTGAACAAATGTTTATTGTGTATATTTTATATGATCAGCTACACAAAATCGTAAGAAAGAAATTATATCAAAATAGAGTTATAAATTACAAAAGTAAAATTAATTTTGGAAATACTATGAAATGTCATTTTTGGGTTTTAAATATCTATAAAAATTACTTCACAGGATTAATGCTTTACTTACGAGAAACGAAAAATGTACTATCTTTAAACAGCATTTAATCAAATATTACTAATAAAAAACTGAAAAGCTTATTTGGGATTGTTAGAATCAGGCATACAAGTATGCGTAAAACTAAATAGCTTTAGTAATAGCACAGATACCTGCTTTCAATATTTTTCATGTTACTGATTGCATAGTTAATTTTCGTAGAGTTACATCACTAAATACAAACTAAAGACCCTTCTAAAAGACTAATTGTGCTTTGGAACTGGGCTTTTTAGTAAACAGCTCTATTCCATATTTAAGCAAAAATAACTTTCTCAATAATTATGTGGGTTGATTTCATCATCAAATGAAGGTAAAATCAACTGATATTACATTAGTTAAATCTTATAAAATTAAACAACTTTGTTAAGGGTTTAGAGTTCTTCATTCAGCATTTTACAAGATAAAAAATAATTTCGTAGTTAACTTTCATGTGTTACAACAATAACTCAAACCCTTCTGTCATAACGTTCCATTTCCTTAATTTTAATTCTGTTCCACTTAGTTTCCATTAATTCTATAACCCTTAAAAATCCCTGTTTTTAACTTTCCTGTCATGCTCCCAATTATCACGTTGGTGAGCCGAAAAACATATTTTTTTATTGCATAAGCTGATCTGGATATTCAATCAGATGACATCACACATACCAGGAACGTCACTTGGCGTTCTCCTTGGTGATCGTTGCATTGCAATAGTTTTATAAATTCGCCCTTTTCATGATATGACATATCCTCATTCCACACATTAGTATCTTTTAGTCCTGCGCTTGGCGGTGTTCCACCGTGCCTCCAGGTCACTGGAATGTTGATGAGTTTTCCAGCCATCAGCGGTTGCCAGCCGTTTCAGCCCTGCAGACGCAAGTGATATTCTTCTCTTAGACTTGACTTGCTTCCCAGATTGGCGGTTCTCATCCGGACGAACAGGATGGAGGAGAGAGAGAGACATGGATCCCAAAACGAGAAGAGGAGCTCAGAGTTCCGTCCTCCATAACTGCCTTTTTTTTAGTCCATTTTTATTTTTTCCTTTTTTTTTAAAATTTTTATCTTAAAAAAAACTCAATCAATTGGCTTCTATTAATTTTTTTAAAAATTTTATATTAATATCAATAAAATCCATTAATTTAGTAACTTCTCCTCTCCATTACTTTTTAATGCCTATTGTGTTTTTTACTTTATGATTTAAACTTAAGTTGGAGAAAAGAGAAATTTAATTTATATATTAAATATCGGGTTAAGGACATAACGTGTATTGCTACTATACGTCATCCACTCCAATAATATATTTTTTATTGTCTTTTCTATGGGTTTCTTTTTCAACTACAAACCTTTTTATGTTTTGGTCGACTCTTAGTTCTCCATAGAAGCCCCACTTCCACAGAAAAACTCAATACCAGTTAGACCTTCTAAAAGGTCTAACTGGGTTTACTTAAAAAGATGCATCCCACGGTAAAGTAAAAATAACATTCTGCATTACTGTGTAAGTAGATTTAATCGAAAAATGTAATTTCAAGCAAACTAACGCTTAAAGAAGCTAATTCTCTTATGATAAAACGCTTGTACATTCCTCTACAAATGTAGAACCTCACACTCTCTATCATCTGGGAACTGAATTGAAACTTGGTGGGATTTACTTTCATGAGAATCTCTTGAATAGAGTAAAGAAAAATATTGAGATTCTGGCTCTCCTCAAGCAATTGTCCCTGCAGACTATAAATGTGATCCCACAATCTTTGAAGATATACACTGATGGTAGCAGAGGTGATGATGGAATTTATGGCAGTGGAGTGTACATTCCAACTAGTACTGCTTCTGTGGAATTTAAAATAAGGTATCCCGACTTTTGTTCTGTTTTTAGATTAGGAAGGGCTTGCAATTCGCTTATCAAATTTAGAGACAATTACATGCTATCTGGATTTTGACTGACAACAGTGCTTCAACACAGCACATATCTAATTGGACTGTGATAGGGGACAAGACAAGATTGGACATTTTATATCTACTTGCTTTACTTTCTTCTGGACACATTGTACATTTTCAAAGGATACCATCTCATGTTGGGGTCAAAGGAAATGAAAGGGCCGATTACCTATAGAGGATATCGGCTGAGGAGGGGAGAACCCTTATGGGGCTCTTACATATAGCGAAATCTCCTCCCTTAGGAAGATGGAATTAAACCGACTTGAAAGGATTTCTCCCAATCACTTGTGGTATTTTGGAAGAAGCCCGGGCTTGTCATTTCGGCTTTCGAATAGAAAGTATCAAACGGCTTCTCGCTCTTCAGGAGAGGCCATGTGAGAGCACTGACTTTCAAACAAGTACAGAAGATCTTCCCTGAGTGTCATTGGTGTGAGGCTGACGGTGTAACCAGTCCATATTTTAGTTTTCTTGGATTTTAAACAGGACAAGATCCTTCAGGATTCTCTATTGTTTTTAGACTTTTTGTGTAATTTTGGATTTATGAAGATTGTCTACCTTTGCTAGACAATCTGGAATTAGTAACAACAACAAGTTCACAACTTTTGAAAGTGATACAAAATATCTGTTTTGTGTCCAATGACAACATTTATAGAGAAAATGGTAACTAAAATTGAAACGTTATAGTGCAATATTGAATAAAATATACAATACGAAATTTTTCAATTTTCAAATATACGATATTAAAGAAGAAAAATTTGAATGCATCATACATATTTATAAATTAAACTGTTGTTATTTTAATATCAATTAATACCTATTTTAAAGGTAGATTAATACTATAACGGGATAATATTAATTCAGAAAGGATATTTAAACACATTTTAAACTTATAAATAGTAATTCAAAATAGTTCAGGATTGCTTATTTTTATTAAATAAGAAGCAGCGTTGCTTTAATCCGTAAGTTTAAGTTTATTTAGCATTTTATGTCCCAAACTGAGAAAAATTTTATACGAAATAATTTGTATTAGCATCTTTGAATTTAGTTTCTTACTTCGAAATAAAACTCCTGTCCCAAGAATGAAACCTGAATAAACATGTAGCCGATAGAATAAAATTTCTGCAGTAAACTCTTATCGACCGTTTCAACAGTGCTCTTTCTCTCAAAGTTTGTTCTCTAAAACCTCTTTAAGAATGTATCTAAAAGCGACGGATCTCTCTTGTTAAAACATGTTTAGGAGGTAAAGTTTAGCAACTTTATTTTTATATAATTTTAGAGTTGTGCCTTCCTTTGAAACAGTTTATACTGTTTTAGTAGTTATTTGTTCAACATTTGTTCAACTACAGAACTTCAAATAAATAATGGCGTATAAGATGTTTGAGAACAGAATTTATATAATTTGAGTTGTTAAATAAATTTTCATTGTTTTGTAAGGCAGGAGTTGTGCCAGAGAGGCATTCTTTCGAAAACATTTTTCCGTAAAAGTAAACCAAACTGAGCCTTTGGCATTTCACGTAGATAAATAAATAAATGACACATTTAGGAAGTCTTAAAGTGCTCGATTCATTGCACAAGATTGAACTCCGGGAAAAACTAACGTAAACAATATTTGATTAAGGGGAAATGTTGAATAAGACGATGAAATACAGTCATGTTAGCCAGAAGAAACGAAACAGATAAAAGAGAATCCTTTCTACAGTTCATTTGATCTATTTGATTTTACTCTATGCTGCCATTGTATTTAAGGTATTACATGAAGAAATATTGGGTAAAGATGGCGTTTTAGATTCTATTTAGAATACAGTTGATTATTTTTATGGTAGGAGAAGGATGCTAAACTTTACCAAGAACAAATAAAATGGTAATTTCTTTTGCATACAAAAGTAATTTTTAACACAGAGTTTTAGTGTACATAATGTTTTACGTTTGTCTATTTGGATGTGTAAACAAAATATCTACTTTGATTCAGAAAAAGCGCTGTTCTAACTTGGCAAAAATGCAAGATATTTTTTCCACAGGAAATCATGATCAGGTGAGAATTTATGGTGATATTGAACGTTTAATCGAAAAAAAGAATATTTGTAATATGGATAGTTTATGAGAAAAGCTTTGAGTCAAGTCTTTTATTGCATACAGACATTCGAAAAATATTAGTGTTGTTTGGTTGAAAATTTACGAAATTATTAAATATTTAAGTCAAATTTTGTTTTTTAAAAAAAGTCGTAGAAAAAATGATGAAAAATAGTATTTTTTAATGACTCATGTGGAAAAAGAAAATTCTGGAACTTTTACAGATGTAAGAATGTAATGTATCGAAAACGAGAATTACAAAAGTGTATAAGTTAATTTAACTCTGTGCTACGTAAAAATGTTTCAAAATTGACCTTTCATGTAAAAAATTCTTAAAAATAGCAAACATTATTATTTAATTAAATTAGTGTTGTTTGGTTGCAATTTTATGAAATTATTAAATATTCAAGTCTAATTTTGTTTCTTATAAAAAATAGTAGAAAAAATGAGGAAATGAGTAAAAAAATGAGTATTTTTTAATTATTGATGTTCAAAGAAAAAATTCTGGAACTTTTAAAGCTGTAAGAATGTAATGCACCGAAAACGAGAATTACAAAAGTGTATATGTTAATTCAACTATGTGCTTCGCAAAAATTTTTAAAAGTCGATCTTTCATACAAAAGATTAGTAAAAATAGCAAAAATCGTTATTTAATTAAAAACTTTATACTGTATGACGAAGAAATTATCGGGTTGTATATTACAGTCTGTAATTTTAACCTAACTCCTTCCAGGAAAATTTAAATTCCAAATGTGCCATTGTCAAGATGTTCAAAATTCTTAGCAAACATCTTCTGGCATGTCATTTTGTTGACAATCACTGGGAAGTTCATTTTAAAGGGTGATAAAATTCCAGTTCTACATGTTTTAATATCTCGGTTTATTAAAATCTCAATAAAACTTAAGACAATAACCTTCCTCTCTTTAAGAAGGTCTAGTGGGCAAAATGTCACTGAGATTGGAACAAAACTGTAGACGATCTTAAGATGCATACAATTTTTTTTTATTATAAAGAGATTTGTAAAAGATTTTAAATCACATTTACTATTACGATGTACATATGTTTACTTTTTCAAAGTTACATTATAGTTGTAAACGACAATAAATCTTCAAGGTATCAAACACTTAGTGCATCGGTAAGTCTCTAAACTGAACATATAATGACACTTAAAGTAACTAAATTTCTTTTTATACTCTGAAGTGAAACTGAAGTAGGGATATCTGCTTAGAAACGAATTAGGCCTCATCTGGCCTTGATAATGGCTGCCACAAGACGGGGCACAGATTCAACAAATTTCTAGAAACGTTCCACGGGAATAGCTTGCCAGATATTGGCTAAACTTGCCTATAAATCAGTAATGTTCGTTGGGGCTGTAGGATGATCTTTCACGCCTTGTTCCAAAACATCCCAAACATGCTCAAAAGGATTTAAGTCTGGGCTTCTAGGCGGATAATTTATGACAGAAAATCAGAGTAATGTTCATCCAACCAACTAGTAACCAACTGGGATTTCTGACAGACACAGTTGTCTTGCTGGAAAACTCCTTTACAGTGCGGATAACAGAACAGCATAAAAGGATGGAGGTGTTCACCCAGGAACTCTATGTACCGAATTGGATTGGGGGAGGTTGGAACATGCCTCAAATATCCCAAACAGTGACACGAAAAAAAACCCAGACCATGATTGAACCACTATGCCCTTGTACAGTTCCAAACTGGCATATCTCTAATTCAGTGGTAATCCAGTGTATTATAGTCATGAAGTATGCATGGAGTTTGTAACATAAGAAATTTTTCAGATATGAAAAAAAATTCTAAAGAAAAGAACAATCACAATGAAAGTTAAAATATCAAAAGAAGTCATGACAGTGTTTAAAAACATTTTGCTGTACATTTTATCCATTGTAGAGCAATTTAAATATGCGTCTAAAAAACCTGTATGTAATTAAATTGGTTATTATATTTTTATTAACCTATAGTTACTAGAAGACCACCTTAGCTTCCATTCGAGTTTGAATGGTACTAGTGGCTACAGCGTTTGCTTGCTACAATGGAGGATATGGATTCAAATCCCGTGTAAGTCTTGATAGTCATTTATGTTTAATTTTCAAAGGGGAGTAAATTTAGCATATCTCCGTGAGGATACCATAATACAATGGTGAAAAAAAGTGTGGCATTGTAAATGGCGACTGCTATAATAAAAGCAAGTGACCTTGCATTAAAAATAGTTATTCAACATAATTCATATCTTAAATTTCTTTAAATATTAAGCTCAGAATTTGTACTGTTTTATACATAACTTACCTGTAGAAGATCATTCAGAACTATTTGAAAGGTATGCCGAATTTTAATAAAATAAATTTAATAATAAAATAAATTTTATTTTGGTTTCCACGGAGATGTGGTAAAATTTGTTTTGTCTTATTAGGCTTTTAAATTATTGAAAGAAGTTCCTGTGAGTACTTAATTCATAAATTTAGATAATTTTTGTACGTAGTTAAATTACTTAGAATAATGTTTAAATGAAGTCATAATTAAAAATTGATAATAAAAAAATTTTAGTGGTTCGTGTACTGAGCTATTAATGTGCTTTTTTTCGCTTGAATATTTGCAAATTTACTTAAATGTCTTTAAAACTAAAATGTTTAACAATAAATACTTTTTTTACGAATAAGTGAACATAGGAAACAGGGACATAGAAAAAGGGATTAATTGACGAGAATTCTACTTTGTAGTAAGTCTTGAATCATAATTTGAGTATAAAGGTAAAACTTAAAAAGTAGTTTACTTTGGTAGCTACTACATTCAAAGTTCCAGATTTACTGAGGTATAAATAGTATTACATTGATATATTCACTAGTATGTGGCAAAATGTATGAATTAAACTGAAAAAATGTTTGTTATATGGTTTTAGATGTGTTTTCTAAATAATTACACAAGAGCATGAAACGACGAAAAAACTCAAATCATCTAAGCTAAAACACACACTTTTTTTCCGGTGGACTTTAAATCTTTGTTTTAATGACTTGTAACAGTTTTTAATTAAAAATAAAATACGATAAAAATTTCTTAATCGATTCATATTCAAACAATTGAAAGGTATTGAACCTTTAAACCTAGAGTTAAAATAAAATCAGAATAAATAAATTTTATCTACATTTGAAATCAAGATTAAATATGATGCTAAAAACATTGAAATTTCATTTATTTTTGCAAGCAATTTTTTTGAAAAAACATATAGGGAATAACGTAAAAGCATTTTAAGCTGCTTGTTAGATGTATCTTAAATAGTGACATGCTTTATTAAATTAGTGGTGAAAACCTTTTAATTTTAATAAAATACATATAGCTATGCTAAAACACTAGTTGTTCCGTTTATTAAGGTAATATGAATAAAGATTAAAGCGCTTTATAATTTAATGTTAAAGAGTAATTAATTGTCCTTAACTATTAATTATATTAGAAATTATTTTGGGCTTTATAAATTTTAGATATATAATGCCATTAAAACTCAACACGTCTGGGCTCTAAACATGGCTATTTAAATTGTTTATGAAACCTTTATCTTGAATGGAGCCCATAAATTGAACACGAACTAAGGAAGTATTTTTTAAGGAGAGATAATGTACTTTCTGTTAAACTATGATTATAAAAGAATGCTTGGAACTTAAGACATGAGAATTTCCTAAAACGTGTAGCCGGGAAATAGATTTAATTATATTCTTCTAAACAAAAGAACTTGTTAAAGTAATGTACGGTTAAAATAATTTTTATTATACTTAAAATTCTTGATAGGTACTGAAATAAATCTTTTAAAATAAGTTTTATCGCTGTATAAAACGAGAAAATGGCGTGTTTTGTAAAATCGCTAAACTTTAAGTGTGGGGATAGAATGAAAAAAGATATTAAAGTTTTCTGGAACAGTAGTAGCTTTAAAGATTATTTTGTTTGTTTGTTTTTATATAAAGTTAGGAACATTATATAATTACATTATTCTATATATGTTATAAATATTATTTGTGTGTAATTTAAACTGGGTTAAAGAGATATAAGAATACGTATCGTGTTAGCTTAAATAGTTTAGGTAACGTTATTCAGTGTTAATATTTTAAAATATTAATTCATCCGGAGAATTCTCTGGATTTTTTATAATAAATTGAAATAAAGGAATGCAAAAACTATTTTATATTGAGAATTTCGCAATTTTCTGGTAGCTAAATTTTTTCAAATGTCATCAAATTTACCTGTATTGATATCTCTAAGGTTGTTGTTGCTACTTGAACAAACCAAGCACGATTGGGTTAATGGATAACCGCGATTAATCTCTGTTTAACGGAGAATTGCGTCCCAGCATTGGTTGACACCATGGGTTAATCACGTTTAGCCGTTAAACGACTTTGGTTAGACAAGCCAAAATACGAAATTAGACGAAATTAGATTAATAATACGAAATTAGTACGAATTAATAATACGAAATTAGAAATAATTTATCTAAAAAAATAAATAACGATTGAACAGAAATATAAACTTCTTTGAATTGTTTCAAAAAAGTTAAAAATATAATATCATGTACTTTTTTTGATTTTCTTAACTCCTCTCATTTTGATAAATTAATGTTGGTTTAGAAACATAATACCCTAAATATTTTTAAAATATTGAAATTTTCGTTTTATTGCCTTAGATTATCATCCTAACTTTTTTACACATACATGCAAAATTTGAAATTTTGAGACTGTATTTCAGATGTTACAAGCATAGTCTTGTGTAGATAGCTTTGACAAACCTCAAAAACATTTTTCTGCAAAAATTTGACATTTGAAAGTTTAGAAGGATTTAATAAGATCTAAAATGTTTTATAAAGTTTAAATTAATATTAGCTATTGAAACAGAATTTACTTTCTTTAATATGCATTAACCTTATAATGCTATTTTCTGTATATAATTCCATTTATAGAGTCATTTTTTAACAAACGGAATCTTTAAATAGGTTTTTCTTTCATGTTTTCCCCTTGCATTCTAAGCTTAGAAAATGCATAGGCCTTTTATGAATTTAAATTGCAAGTGTTTAATGTTTTAATCAGGTTTTTTTAATGTATGTAGCGAAACTGTTCGTGGATCAGAAATACGTTGCTTATTTATTTCAAACATATTCAAACATCTGTTAAATTGCATTGTTTTTCTGTGAGTAATTATTTTTATGAAACATTCTTTTAAAAATATATGAAAATCCAAGCATAGTCTTGTGTAGATAGCTTTGATAGATCTCAAAAATATATTTCTGCCAAAATATTGACATTTGAATGTTTGTAAGGGATTAATAAGATCTAAAATGTTTAAAAAATTTAAATTATATTGAGCTATTGGCTCAGATTTTACTTTATTGAATATACTTTAATCTTATAATGTTATTCCTATATTTTGAAGACGTTTATGATTAAAGTAATATGCTTCTAAAAGCCGACATAACACTAATGTGCAAAAAATCTTTGTTTAAAAGAAAAAAAATATGTATTATGTGCTTTTTCTAGCATTAAAAAATTAAATATTTTTTGAAGGTGTAAAAATAGAAACAGCATTAAACAAAAACAAGATAGGCGTTCTAAGTTCAAATTTAATTGTAACCTACAAAACTATATAGTGTTAAAAGGCTTAAAGTAATACTTAAAATAAAACTTTAAAATAGAAATAATTCCATTAGAAAAAAGTATAAGCATTAAATATAAGCCTTTAGTTTCAAAAGAGGAAGAGTTAGAAATATATTTATCTTGTAACTTTTATTTTGAAAAATCATTTTATTATTTTATGAATTGAATAGAACATCTCTAAACAATGAATCTCGAATAGTTGAAGAATTGGAATTAAGAATCGAAATTCTTTTGCTTCACTCATACACAGTGAGTTAGTTTCAGCATTTAAACGTATCTGAAAGATTAGAAATGATTCAGGGAAGAAAATTTCCTTCGTTTTTCTAAACCGTAAAACCAATGAACGAATTTCTTGAGGTAATCTTCTCGTTTCAACATCTTACTCTTTGAATATATATCAGTTGAAAATATCTTAAAGTGAATTTAGGCTTTCTGGTGAAATCTCTGGAAAATAACTTTTAGTTTGTAACATACGTCTCAAACATTTTGATTGCTGCATAATCTATTTTTCATGAAATCTTGTACTAATGTTTATATAGAATAATATTTAAAGTTGGGTTTTCAAATTATTATAATATTTTACAAGAGATACCAATGTACAAATGTTTATTTCAAGAAATTTCTTTTTTTTCATTTACCAAATGTAAAGTATTTATCTGAATTTCTTGAATTTCAAATGAATACTTGAATTGCAGAAAAAATACTGTTAATGTATAGAAATATGTTGTCTATTTATTTCAAACATATTCAAACATCTGTTAAATTGCATTGTTTTTCTGTGAGTAATTATTTTTATGAAACATTATTTTAAAGATATCTGAAAATCCAAGAATAGTCTTGTGTAGATAGCTGTGATAGATCTCAAAAACATTTTTCTGCAAAAATATTGACATTTGAAAGTTTATAAGGATTTAATAAGATCTAAAATGTTTAAAAAGTTTATATTAAATTGAGCTATTGGCTCAGATTTTACTTTCTGGAATATACTTTATCCTTGTAATGCTATTCTTACATTTTGAAGACGTTTATGATTAAAGTAGTATGCTTCTAAAATCTGACATAACATTAATGTGCAATAGATCATTCTTTAAAAGAAAAAATATGTATTATGTGCTTTCCCAGCATTAAAAAATAAAATATTGTTTTGAAGGTGTAACAATGGTAACAGCGTTCAACAAAAACAGGATAGGGCGTTTAAAGCGCTCTTAAGTTCAAATTTAACTGTAATCTACAAATCTATATAGTGCTTAAAGTAATACTTAAAATAAAAAAAAAACTTTAAAAAAGAAATAATTCTATTAGAAAAAAGTATAAGCATTAAATATAAGCCTTTCTTTTCAAAAGAGAAAGAGTTAAAAATTTATTTATCTTGTTACTTCTATTTTAAAAAATCATTTTATTATTTTATGAATTGAATAAAGCATCTCTAAACAATGAATCTCGAATAGTTGAAGAATTGGAATTAAGAATCGAAATTCTTTTGCTTCACTCATACACAGTGAGTTAGTTTCAGCATTTAAACGTATCTGAAAGATTAGGAATGATTCAGGGAAGAAAATTTCCTTCGTCTTTCTAAACCGTAAAACGAATGAATGAATTTCTTGAGGTAATCTTCTCGTTTCAACATCTTACTCTTTGAATATATATCAGTTGAAAAGATTTTAAAGTGAATTTAGGTATTCTGGGGAAATCTCTGGAAAATAACTTTTAGTTTGTAACCTAAGTTTCAAACATTTTGATTGCTGCATAATCTATTTCTTATGAAATATGGCACTAACATTTTTATAAAATAATATTTAAAGTTGGGTTTTCAAATTATTATAATATTTTTTTAAAAATACCAAAGTACAAATGTTTATTTCAAGAAATTTCATTAAAAAATAATTTGGAAAATAACTTGTAGTTTGTAACCTACGTTTCAAACATTTTGATTTCCGCAAAATCTATTTGTCATGAAATCTTGTTCTAATATTTATATAGAATAATATTTAAAGTTAGGTTTTCAAATTATTATAATGTTTTATAAAAAAATACCAATGTACAAATGTTTATTTCAAGAAATTTCATTAAAAAATAATTTTTAAAATAACTTGTATTTTGTAACCTACGCTTCAAATATTTTGATTGCTGCATAATCTATTTTTCATGAAATCTTGTACTAATATTTATATAGAATAATATTTAAAATTTGTTTTTCAAACTATTATAAATTTTTAGAAAAAAAATACCGATGTTTAAATGTCTATTCCAAGGAATTCAATTTTTTTTTCATTTACCAACTGTAAAGTATATATAAGAATTACTTGAATCCCAAATGAATACTTGAATTGCGGAAAAATTTAATTTTTATTTCTCTAAAACTGCAGTACATAGCTCTGTTTGAGATAAGTTCTTAATAAATGTTCTTAAAATAACTTTTAGTTAGTAACCTACATTTCAAACATTTTGATAGCTGCATAATCTATGTTTCATTAAATCTTGTACTAATATTTATATAGAATAGTATTTAAAGTTGGGTTTTTCAAATTATTATAATATTTTATAAAAAATACCAATTTACAAATGTTTATTTCAAGAAATTTGATTTTTTTCATTTACCAACTTTAAAGTATTTATCTGAATTACTTGAATCACAAATGAATACTTAAATTAAAAAAAATGAACTTTTATTCCTCTAAAACTGCAGTGTAAAGCTCTGTTTGAGATAAGTTCTTAATAAATGGTCTTAATAAAATAACTTTTAGTTTGTAACCTACGTTTCAAACGTTTTGATTGCTGCATAATCTATTTTTCATGAAATCTTGTACTAATATTTATATAAAATAAAATTTAAAGTTGGGTTTTCAAATTTTTATAATGTTTTATAAAAAATACCAATGCACAAATGTTTATTTCAAGAACTTTCATTAAAATAATTTCAAAAATAACTTTTAGTTTGTAACCTACGTTTCAAACATTTTCATTACTCCATAATCTATTTTCCATGAAATCTTGTACTAATATTTATATAGAATAAAATTTAAAGTTGGGTTTCTATAATATTATAATGTTTTATAAAAATACCAATGTACGAATGTTTATTTCAAGAAATTTCATTAAAAAAATAACTGGGAAAATAGCTTGTAGTTTGTAACTTACGTTTCAAACATTTTGATTGCTGCATAATCTATTTTTCAGGAAATCTTGTACTAATATTTATATAAAATTATACTTAAAGTTGGATTTTCAAATTATTGTAATATTTTATAAAAAAAAATACCAATGAACAAATATTTATTTCAGGAAATTTAATTTTTTTTTTCAATTTACCAACTTCAAATCATTTATCTGAATTACTTGAATCTCAAATGAATACTTGAATTGCAGAAAAATTTAATTTTTATTTCTCTAAAACTGCAGTGTAAAGCTCTGTTTCAGATGAGTTCTTAATAAAAGATTAAAGTTTTGGTACAGATGCGATATTTACACCACGGCTTTTGTCGCCAAACTTGGTGATTTTTCGAGAGTTTTGCCAAGCGACGACTGGTTAGCTTTGTCTACTCTGACATTGGAGCTTTTTAGTGGCAACTCTGGTTCGTTCTTTTAGCCCCATTGGTGCACGTGATTGCTGACGTCACCACCAGGCTTTTTGGACTATATCTTTCTAGTTATTTATTTCTTTTGCCTTACGGGATTCCTAGAGTTCGGACGAGACGTCTCGCGAGGCTACGTTGTAGAATTTTATACAGAATTTATAAAACTGATCTCTGGCGTGATCATATATCTTAAATAGTAAAAATCTGTAAAATATATGTTGTGTGAGTTTTTGTAAAAATTAGTAATAACTTTGGTTTCTCAAAAGCCATGTGGTACGGTTCCCCTCATTTCATTAATTTTTTGTATGTCCTTATTTCTTTTCTTTTAATATTTATTAAAATATGTGTATGCAATATGTATTTATTGTTCTATGTAATAACCACTAAGGAAAGGGGGAACTCCTCCTCAAAAATTTTAAATTTGTTTTTAAAGAATTTTTAAATATTTATTTTAAATGTTTATTATAAAGCTCATTTATGGTGTGATCATATAGTTCTTAAATAGTAAAATTCTGTAAAGGATATGCTGTGTGACATTTTGTAGAATTTTGTAATAGCTTTGGTTTATTAAAAGGCATGTAGTGACGTTCATGTTTTTTTTGGTGATCTTTCAGAAAACACCATTTTCTGCCTCCATTTTAGTTTGGCGACTTTCAGAAAATGGGGTTTTTGCCAAGATCGCCAAGAGAAAAAACACGTCGGCCGGAAGTGATGTAGATATCGCATCTGTTCCAAAGTTTTAATGTTATTTGTTAATAAAAGATTTTTTTTAATTCTGGGAATAACTTGTTCAGAGGTGCAAAGGTTGATTTCATGAAATATCATATTAAAAGGATTTCCGATATTAATGCTTATAAATATCGATATATGTTTATAGATATTTATGTTCTTGTGAACCGTACGGTGAAATTTATTATATAGTTATTTAATTATTCCAACTCACAAAGTTACTGCAAGACATTTTTGTCTATACCTTCCTCTCTTTAAGGAAATTCTTGTAACACAAGAACCAGAAACACTTTGATTTGAGCCTGGTAACCAAAGTATACACATTTCTGTATGCTAAAAAACATGCAGTATGAATCAATGCGTTTGAATGTACATCTTCTGGTAGGTGGGAATTGGTTTGGTTTGGAGAATTCGGGCTACTTTTTTGTAACGCGAGGTTAATGAGATCAGAGCTTACCGCTTAAAGATGATTCAGAAAGGATGCGAGCATCAATGATGTCTCAGTGAGATTCGAACCCATGAACTCTACCGAAGATCAGCGAGCTAACTATTTGGCCATCATTTAGCTGGAAAATGGGGAAGAGGTACAGAAAAGGATGAAAAAATATTCTATATATACATGATCAAAATGGAAAGAAATCTGTAGTATAGTATCTGAAACAAATATTTAAAACATTACATAAGCTGCTCTATTAATGATTGCATTTAACCAACATAATGTAGTTATATTTCCTTACAAAGACAAGAAATAGATTAAGTTTTGTTAGATTTACAACGAGTAATGATACCATACACTGTATATAAGCATATTAAAGGTAGTAAAGTTCAGTAGTTTTAGTTCCAGTTAAAACTTCTTTCTAATGTCATTTTCTCAAACTCTGAAAAGCGAAAGTAAATTGTGCGACTGTTTGAGACCAAACCACTACACACTAACAAGCATTTTGTAGCACCATGGACAATTGAAGGATTACGAACTTCGTTTCACTACTCTTTTACGATGAATAGAAAGCTTGTGTATGAATAAACGTGTGGAATAAATATGACTTATTCCTTAGAGATTGGTGTCTCAAGAAATAAAAACTTAAAGAACTATTGGGTAACTACAAATTCTAGAAACGTACAATTAAACAATTCATGTTCCATGTAATAGTAAATTGGTTCATTATTAAGAAATACAGAAGCTAATTTGATTACAATTATAATACAATAGTAGATTATCGATATTCTCTGTTTACTAGTATAACTCAATATTAAAATTATTTATTTATCACTGTTCCTCCCGAAAATATTGATTCTAATTCATATTGGATTCAGTTGATGAATATTCATATATAACTAATGTTAAAATCTAGTTAACGTATATCTCCATAAGGGTATATTAATTTCAATTTTAGAAAAGGGTCATTAGATCGCAACAAAAGAATAATCTATGTCTTAAGATTTTAATGGAGAAAGTTTCTAAATTTAATGGTTAATTTAAAGGTTCTGAAATTTTATTGCATTAAAATATCCATAAAAAATTGCTTCTATTTTAATTTGAAATGTTAAATGAACAGACTAGAGCACATAAACTTTTCAATTATCTTGAGAAAATGCTATTTATCTTTTTCATTCTATATTGTTTAGGTAAATATATATGTCATTTGATAGAGTACTGCAGCGAATTAACTTATCATTATTGGTACCATCATTGGAGAATGTTGCGGATTAAAATTTAGATACATCTTTATACATAAAATTCTTCTATCCGTGTGTTTGTAATAGAACTCCTCCTAAACGGTTGGACTGATTTTGATGAAATTTTGTGCATGTAATTAAGTTGGTTTAGAATGGCTTAGATTCACAATTTGATCCGATAAAAAATATTTTTTATAAAAAATCCAGAATTTTGTGCTTATTTAGATTATTATAATACCTCTTGAAACCCTTCCCTGCCAACGTATCTGTGGCGCAGTGGTCAGCACAACGGTCTTTAGTGCTAGAAGTCCCAAGTAGATCCCACTTCCGGGAGCCGGCTGTCATGTTTTTGGCTCTATTTTTGTACAAGTGATCGCCCAATTGTCGCCCAAGTGATGTTTAAAATTTGTTCTTCGTTTTGTATTAAGTTTATACCCAATTTCAAAGCACATTTTGATCAAAAAAGGTTTGAAATTTTGTTAAGATGAATACAAATTAAAAATAATATAGAATATAAAAAATAAATCAAGATCTATCAGAAAACGGTGTTCTAGAATTTGGTGACATCGCTCAAGCTTGGCGCTCCCTGAACTGGGATTAAGTCCCAGGATCGAATCCCTGTACAGGTGATGGAGGAATTTTTATTTAATTTAATTACGTTTCTGATGACTTTACGCTTGGTGGCATCAAGTATTTTTAAAATAATTTTTTCCATACTTTTCTATCAAATCGGTCCAATTTATAATTTATTTAAAAATATTTTGCATTTTTTGTATTCATGACGTTAAAACAGGATAGTGTTTGTCGGTTCGTCTAGTATATTTATAAAACATCTAACCTTCAAAATCTAATGGTACTACTGAAGAATAGGGTGCCCCTTGGCAAATTTGGTGAATTTAAAGGCGAGGTGTACTAAAACACAAAGGTATTTCCCCTGAACAGTATTTTTTCTCTTTCTATTTGGGCAACTTTAATTGATGTAGATTGCGCTATTGTAATAGAATTATATAATTTTCTTAATTAACCTAAACCACTGAGAAAGCGGGAATTTACATTTATGGGCAATTAATCCCTTAACAGTTTACAAAGCCAACAACTCTAATTTATTAAAAATTAGCCATAGTGAGCCTTTAATGGTTCATTATATCTAATATTTTGGCCTTATCCCAGTTAGGGGAAACCAGCCGAACCAAGTTCAGTAGGTACGCCAAGAGTGGTCGCCAAATTCTAGAACCCAGTTTTTTGGCAAATCTTGCTCTATTTTTTCTATTTTTTTAAATTTGTATTCTTCTTAACAGAATTTCAAACCTTTTTTGTTCAAAGTATGCTTTGAAATTGGGTATAAACTTAATAGAAAACGAACGAAGCACAAATTGTAACATCACTTGGCGACATTTTGACAATCACTTGTACAAAAATAGAGCCAAAAACATGGCGGTCGGCAACCGGAACTGGGATTCTACCTATATTTTTAAACATTACGCTCATTTAATATATAAGAAATGGGTTACACAAGAAGAGCTGAATACAAATATAACATAAATTAAAATATAGATACAGATTGTTTGGGCACGGCGAGATCAGGAGAAAATGTTAAGCTACCATGATCAGATCTTTATCGTCAAGTTGGCGGGAGCACCCTCTTCTTCAGTTAAGCCAATCTAATTTACCCACACAATATAAAAGAGATAAGTAACAGTTAATAACTTATTAATTTAAGAACGTTTTATATATATTAAAACTCTAGATACTTTATACCAATTAATATACTTGTCTTTGAGTACACTTTGTGTCTACTAAAAATATTAGTTAAGCCAATCTAATTTACCCACACAATATAAAAGAGATAAATAACATTTAATAACTTATTAATTTAAGAATGTTTTATATATATATATATATATATATATATATATATATATATATATATATGTATATATATATATGTATATATATATATATATATATATATATATATATATATATATATATATATATATATATATATATATATATATATATATATATATATATATATATATATATATATATATATATATATATATATATATATATATATATATATATATATATATATATATATATTAAAACGCTAGAATTACTTTATATCAATTATTATACTTGTCTTTGAGCACACTTTATGTGTACTAAAAATATATGAGGTCTTATTAAACTTAATCTTTATTTGCATTAGTTGATTTTACCTACTTCAAATTACAAAGCAATCTTTTTAAAACACATTAGCCATAAAAATCTAATTGTTGTTGCAACAATGCGATAAAGTTATTGTTGAAGATATTCTACTTTTTTTAAACATTTCCCAAATTATAAATTCTCATTATCGATATTTAATTTTTAACAATTGATCTTTCTTCACTAATGCAGTAATTTAGAAGAATATAAGTGATAAAAAACTAAAAATGATAACATTTATCTTTATTTAACAGCTTTAAAAGCTTTAAATTTTAAACTTTTCCGATAACATGCTTCTTTTCAGATATAGGAGCTAGCTTATAAAGATCAAATAGGGTTCAAGACGGATAAAAAAAAGTAAAATAAACATCACAAGAAGATTTATAAGTTAATTTCTCTTTTGTAGTGACACACCCATTTAGCCAAAAGAATGTCAGTAATTACCGATTCCCGAATTAGAATAATTAACCATTAAACATACCAGTTACTTAACGCTAATAATGAATTACATGGTCTTTCATCCATGCTGTCAATTAAAAGGTTTTTTATACGCATAGTTTAAAATAAAAGTCATTGTGATGTTAGATAAATAAGATAGAAGTACATGTAACAGATGGAAACAAAGACAGATACTTGTACTATTGATTCAGAGGATAAAAACTAGTTCTAAGATTAAATAAAAACAACCAATTTAAAATCAATTAGAGCAGCTCTTATGGTATTATATATTTGACAGTTTTTTTATTGATTTTCCAGCAATTAACGTTTTGGTATCGAATATCATAGTTACTTAGGAGATTAGCATTTTAAAATTAATTTATTAACCCCTTTTTATGTTTCATTTTTTTCACGAATTAGATCCAAAAAATGTCACATTTTTATTGCATATTTTTGTTCATTTTACATTTGTAAGTTGGGAAATGCTATAGAAATTAACATTTATAATTATTTTAATCATGTATAATATCTTTTTTTAAGAGAAATAAAATAATGTTTTCCCTGGAAGTTGCCTTTTCTGTTTCAAGTTTGCCAGACAGGAAATTACATTTACAGTTGTGAATACAAAAATACAAATATTTTCGATTACAATTACTACACAATTGTTTTAAAATGCAAATAATACACGTACATTTACTTAACCTGTTTTTGATCAGATTTAGTGAGGTAAATCTTGAAAGAGGTCGGTAAAATCGCAGTTCCGGGGGCCAGTCGTCATGTTTTTGGCTCAATTTTTATACAAATGATCGCCAAATTGTCGCAAAGTGATGTTTACAATTTGTGCTTCGTTTTGTATTAAGTTTATACCCAAATTCAAAGCAGCATATTTTGAACAAAAATAAAAGGTTTCAAATTTTGTTAAGATGAATAGAAATAAATGAAAATAGAAAATAAAAATTAGAGCAAGCTTTGCTGGAAAACTGGGTTCTAGAATTTGGCGACATCGCCCACGCTTGGCATGCACTCTGAACTTGGTTCGGCGGGCCCCCTGAAATAGATTTAGCCAAGAGGTCAAGAGGCATAGTTCTACGTCATAGTCTGGACAAAAATATCTAGTCTCTTTTCTAATTCATTTGCTGCTGTTATTTTTCTTCAGTGAACACATATAGCACTGGTTTGCAGAGTTTAGTTTTTTGTCTGTAGGAGGAATGACTTTTAAAAACTCTCTGTTCATCAGTCTCCAAAAACTCAAGCCAAAAATTACTGTAGGATAAAAATTCGAGCAATGCAACCCCTATCAGAAAGCCCGCGCATTAAACCAAACAGAATGCACTTCGAAAACTAAAGAACTTGTAGACATCTGTATGACTAATTTGACATTAAAAATGCAAAAGATAGGTTAAAACAGTAAGAACGACAAAGAAATCAGATTACCCGTACACCGTACGGCCAAATAATTAAAGTCACTATAACCGTGCCTGTACGGTGTACGTGCAAAACAGCCATGGGGTTAATTTAAAGTTATGATTTTTATCGTATCTTAATAGACTGGTTTTAAATTTCAATGCACAAGGCTAGTTAGACGATTAAGCAGGATAGTTCAATTAGATCTGAATTAGAGAATTTAGGTATTTTCCAAGTGGCTTAAAAATAAGAAATATGTGTAACTCATATTAATAAAATCTTCAAAGAATTATCTTTTGCACTTTCCCTATTTTAGCATCATAAATGAATGAATTTATATCTCTGTCGGACCATTTTATCGTAAAAAAATAATGATCTTTTAAGTCTAACAAATATACTGTAAACAGAACTCGACTTTTCTCATAGATATTTACTCTTTTTAATACTTCTCAAAATTATATTCAGAATAAAAGAAATACATATATATTTTCAATAAGTATTACACTATCTAATGAGGTAGTGCTTTATTTAATAAAGCAGAATATAATTCCTTAGTCAAGGCGAAAACGGTAAATGAATGAATTTATATTTCTATCGGACCATCTTATCGTAAAAAAATAATAAACTTTTAAGTCTAACAAATATACTGTAAACAGAACGCAATTTTTTTCATAGATATTTACTCTTTTTAATACTTCTCAAAATTATTCAGAATAAGACAAATACATATATATTTTCAATAAGTATTACCCTATTTAATGAGGTAGTGTTTTATTGAAGAAAGCAGAATATAATTCCTTAGTCAAGACGAAAACGGTAAATGAATGAATTTATATCTCTATCGGACCATCTTATCGCAAAAAATAATAAACTTCTAAGTCTAACAAATATACTGTAAACAGAACTCGACTTTTCTCACAGATATTTACTCTTTTTTATACTTCTCAAAATTATATTCAGATTAAAAAAATACACATATATATTTTCAATAAGTATTACACTATCTAATGAGGTAGTGTTTTATTTAAGAAAGCAGAATATAATTCCTTAGTCAAGGCGAAAACGGTAAATGAATGAATTTATATCTCTATCGGACCATCATATCGTAAAATAAAATAAACTTTTAAGTCTAACAAATATACTATAAACATAACTCGACCTTTCTCATAGATATTTACTCTTTTTTACACTTCTCAAAATTATATTCAGAATAAGACAAATATATATATATATATATATATATATATATATATATATATATATATATATATATATATATATATATATATATATATATATATATTTTCAATAAGTATTACATAATCTAATGAGGTTAGTGGTTTATTCAAGAAAGCAGAATATAATTCCTTAGTCAAGGCGAAAACGGTAAATGAATGAATTTATATCTCTATCGGACCATCTTATCGTAAAATATAATAAACTTTCAAGTCTAACAAATATACTGTAAACAGAACTCGACTTTTCTCATAGCTATTTACTCTTTTTTATACTTCTCAAAATTATATTCAGAATAAAAAAATACATATATATTTCCAATAAGTATTACAATATCTAATGAGGTTAGTGCTTTATTTAAGAAAGCAGAATATAATTCCTTAGTCAAGGCGAAAACGGTAAATGAATGAATTTGTATCTCTATCGGACCATCATATCGTAAAATATAATAAACTTTTAAGTCTAACAAATATACTATAAACATAACTCGATCTTTCTCATAGGTATTTACTCTTTTTTACACTTCTCAAAATTATATTCAGAATAAGAGAAATATATATATATATATATATTTCCAATAAGAATTAAAATATCTAATGAGTTTAGTGCTTTATTTAAGAAAGCAGAATACACTTCCTTAGTCAAGGCGAAAACGGCAAGTGAAACGGATAATTCTATTTAAACAGAGGCGAACATAAACAAAAACCTTGCCCTCGCGTATAAATTTCCCGTTTTTTGGTTGGTCATTTTTATCCGCAGCATCCATTAAGCACTTAGGGGTATTAACTGAGCCTTAAAGACAGATAGATCTTTTCTTGGTGTTTGTGCACTCTGGATATCTGGAGATGATGCTTGATATTACGATAGTCACACAAACACACAAACACAAAAAAATAATACCCGATAAGGATGAGAAGCATATTAGATGTTGCTAAGACTTATATGAAGACTAATTTTAGCTGGGAAGAAAAAAAATATACGTGATAGGATCCCAGTTATCGCGAAATGTTATCTGGGTACAAATAATATTAGACTAAATTATTCTTATCAGATGAAGACATAAATGCAACGGATTTCGTTTACGATTCTGATAGGATTTGAAACGTAAAATATTGGAATAAAATATTCTAACATACAAAGAGATATAATGTTATTATTTTTATTCACAGTGTAAGTCTAAGAAAATAAATTCTTACAAAAAATCAAATAAAGTGATTTATAAGATTTACTAAATAGGTTACATAGAATCATTTTGTTTCCCATTTTTATGAACTCACACTTCAGATATGATAATAAAAGGTTTTTATTTTATTTCTGTTAATGTCTTCAATGTAAGGTTATAAATTCCGAATAACAGATATTATATTATTAGTTCAAAACTTCCTTTATTAGCTGAACAAAAAGAGGGTTGTAAGATCAGTTTCAAAATAAGTGGAATTTTATAGGCTTAAATTTTGTCAAAAATCGATAGTTAAGGGATCTATTAGTAAATCGAAAAATAAAGAGAAATTATCTTTTTTATTACTTTTTACAGAATCTTATGTAGAGTCTACAAGACTACCCAGTAAATGGAGATTAAAATATTTAACTTACCTAATACTAGAATGTCGTAAACGATAAACACTAAAAATTTAAAATTATTGTTGTAATGTACATACAACCTATACACCAGTGTTCGTTACAAGGGGGAAACACAGAATGAATATAATACCTTATATAGATTCAGATATTTATTCTATACATTTATTTACAAAAATACTTGGTTAACATAATCATCAATCATTTATATCTTCTATTTACACTGTTATTATCCCACAACTCTTTATAAGGAATTATTATTATTAACAGAGGCCTAAGTCAAAGGACTGTAAATATTATTTATAAATTACCTCCATTAAAGTCACAGGGGAGCAGGCAGGGGCTTTCCTCACGGGCATACGGGACGAGTTGGTGATGGTGAGTGGGGTGGTCTCGGTCCGGGCGCACAGGACGAGCTGGTGCTAGTGGATCCTTGTTCCACTTCTCTCGACTGCCCACTTCTAACTCTCAGCTCTCACTCCGTTTCCAAAAACTTCACCTAGGTCCCAACGCCCCTCCTTTTCTTGTCATCCAATCCCTTCTCTTTGGGAAATTTTCCCACATCACATGCCCTTCGGGAGTGCAGATGGGCTCATTAAAGTAGCCCCTTTTTGTTCAAGCTGACATTACATTTTAGCCCTTGCTCCCATAATTCACGCTTACAGTTCTGTGCGAGCTTGACCGTTATGCTGCCATTCCGTGAAGTATCCTCTCTGCAGGGGTCCCTAAACTTGACGTAAATAATTGGGGTCTTAAATTCGTCAAGGAAAATCCTCCCACGGCTATGCATGCACGTGCAACTGACCGTGAGGAAGTATCTCGGCACAATTATTTTTAGAAATTAAAAGACATTTTGTTTTGATTTTAAATGGGACTTTAAAGTAATGTTTAAACTACTAAAAGATTGTTTAAACTACATGTGGTTTCGTCGGTAGCTTTCATCTGGCATAGCTTTTACATCTGTTATACTGAGATTTTTTTTTGTTAAAGTGAGTTGCTAATATAAACGTAGATGGAGAAGTGTATGATACAACAGTATCAGTCCTAATTTTACAATTTCTACGGTTAATTCATTTATAGTTATGTCCAACACCGTTAATATCTTTTGTATTGAAATTTTACGTTATAGAAAGTTCTGAAAGCAATGAAAGTAATTCAGGCATGGTAAAAATATATATTTTAGTTGAGATATGATAAAAAAATTACTCTTTTGCTTTTTCAATACATTTTTTACTTCATAGAAGGAATTGAAAATCTATGATATTGCTTTTCATCATTTAGTATGAATACCCACTTTAATATGAGTTATCAAGTTTAGTTAAAATTTAATTATGTAATGTCATATATTTGAATTCATCCTTTTAATTATACAATCAATTTTAGGATGCGGATAATAAAGATATGCTTGGATGAATTAGGATATCACAAAGCTGTACATTTTTATAAGATAACATCTTGAAAAACAGTTTAAAGCTTAAACTTTGCACAATGTTACAAATAGAGGGAAAATATTGCTTTCTGTAACTTTCGTCTCCTGTGTGGTTTGAAAAAAAGTGGTAGTACAAATGTGAGGAAACATATTCATAGTTCTAAAATTAGGAAAAAAAATATGTGGACACCACGTGAATTAATTGTACGCCTATTATATTACGTATATATTTTTACGATGCGTGATAAGAATTATCACTTTTACATTCTCTTCAGGTTTCAAAGTAGCTTTCGATTCTTAAGATATCTGTGTCATCTCAATACAGATTAAATGCTGCCATCTGGCCAGATGGAATTGACCTGCAGATCTCTTGCGGAGACTTGCGAACGTTATATTCGTTCAAATATTTCGTTATATAGACATTTTGTTCTAAACCAAAATTTAACTCAATGTTAATATTAACTGTACTCTGTACCAGGAAGTAATAAATAGCAAAATTTAAATGTTTTTTTACTAGAATTCTTTTTTAGTTTTTTAAGTATGGTTTTTAAAAAAATTGTATTAACTGTCCAAAAAGAATTGTTACAATTGCATATAGAACGTTGATATATTTAAATTGCATTCGATCTGCAGTGTTGATGGGCGTTATGTTTATAGTTTGCAGTTTATAAGTGAAGAACGAAATCCGAAATTAGACGTTATAACAGTCATAAATACAAAATTTCAACATTGTACGGCTAATTATTTTTAAGTTATACCTCACTTGTTAAAATACATTATAATGAAATTTTTAGTTATCTATGATGCAAGCTGAAATCTAAAGTAGTTTAAAAATATGTTATAATAATCGTAAATACAAATTTCCTAAATACAAAGTTATAATATTACTAAATACAAAATTTGACGGCTAATCATTTTTGATTCTCAGCATTAAAATATATTGTTTATAAACTTTTCGTTACTTAGTGTTCAAATTTTATTCAAAATAGAATAAGCGCGACTAGAAATTGTAAGTCTTAAATAAAAGATTTCGTCTTTTGATAGTTAATCGATTTCTAGTGATGCCTCACAGTGTTAATACATCTTACATTGAAATTTTGCATTATACAGAGTACATATTATAATCAATAGGATATGTGGCCCACAAAGAATTTATACTAGTTAAAATATAAATATTTAGCTAGTTCACAGCGTTAATACATCTTACATTGAAGTTTTGCGTTGTATAGAGTAGATATTACGATCAATAGGAGATGTGCCCCACAAGGAGTTTATACCAGTTAAAATATAAATATTTACCTGATTTCCAGTGGTAATACATCTTACACTGAAATTTTGCGGTATATACAGTACATATTACACTCGGGAGATGTGCCACACAAGGAGTTTATACCAGTGAAAATATAAATATTTAGCTGGTTCATAGTGTTAATACATCTTACATTAAAATTTTTCGGTGTATAGAGTACATATTACAATGAATAGGAGATGTGCCACACAAGGAGTTTATACCAGTGAAAATATAAATATTTAGCTGGTTCATAGTGTTAATACATCTTACATTAAAATTTTTCGGTGTATAGAGTACATATTACAATGAATAGGAGATGTGCCCCACAAGGAGTTTATACCAGTTAAAATATAAATATTTAGCTGATTCACAGTGTTAATACATCTGACATTCAAATTTTGCGGTATATAGATATCACACATTACAATCAATAGCAGATGTGTCCCACAAGGAGTTTATATCAGTTAAAATATAAATATTTAGCTGGTTCACAATGTTAATAAATCTTACAATGAAATTTTTTGCTATATAGAGTACAGATTAGGACCAATAGGAGATGTGCCTTACAAGGAGTTTATACCAGTTAAAATATAAATATTTAGCTGGTTCACAGTGTTAATACATCTTACATTGAAATTTTTCGTTATATAGAGTACAGATTAGGACCAATAGGAGATGTGCCCTACAAGGAGTTTATACCAGTTAAAATATAAATATTTAGCTGGTTCACAGTGTTAATACATCTTACATTGAAATTTTGCTTTATATAGAATACAGATTACAAAAATAGGAGATGTGGCCTCCAAAGAGTTTATACTAGTTAAAATATAAATATTTAGCTGGTTCACAGTGTTAATAATATGACATTGAAATTTTGCTTTATATACAGTACATATTACAATCAATAGGAGATGTGACCCACAAGGTGTTTATATCAGTTAAAATATAAATATTTAGCTGGTTCACAGTGTTAATACATCTTACACTGAAATTTTGCGGTATATACAGTACATATTACACTCGGGAGATGTGCCACACAAGGAGTTTATACCAGTTAAAATATAAATATTTAGCTGGTTCACAGTGTTAATACATCCTTCATTAAAATTTTTCGGTGTATAGAGTACATAATACAATGAATAGGAGATGTGCTCCACAAGGAGTTTATACCAGTTAAAAAATAAATATTTAGCTGATTCACAGTGTTAATACATCTTACATTGAAATTTTTCGTCATATAGAGTATAGATTAGAACCAATAGGAGGTGTGATCCACAAGGAATTTATACCAGTTATAAATATTTAACTGTAACTTAAAATCTTTTTTTATATTTAAGAACGTCTTACCTGTACAACACTACTAAAACTGCTTTAAAAATTTTTTTTTATAGAAAATATTACTCATATTTTTTATCAATAAAGCATTATTTTTAAATTTCATTACTAGTCCTGATTCATTTAAATCATTTTATTATAAATTTATGTTTCTTTTAGATACTCATTGTAGTGTTTATATTTGTTTTTTATAATACTTAAATTTATAATAATACACCTATGATACCAAAAATATTTATAAAGAATATATAAGGCCACTCTGTCAGTAATTCATCTTTCTTCATCAAGTCTTTCATCGCGTAAGAGTAGAAATATCTTGTTAGTGATTTATATACTTGTTCTCCATTAAACACTTAGAAGCTGTATAAACACTAAAAAAATCTTTATTTGTGCTGTCTATCAAAGTTAGCTGAAGATCATACTTGATATTGCCACAAGAAGAAAAATATTGTATGGATTAGATGAATAGTAAACACCTCTAAGAATAAATATGTCTGATGATTACGAGAGGTAAGTAAACAAAATGGTTGATGTAATTCCCATTATTATCACTGATTGTGCTTTTAAGAAAATTATTGGATGTAGAAGATTACGAAGGATGAAAATGGAAGTAAAAATGGTAAGCACTAAGTATGTTTCGAACAATGTTTTGAGGGATTACCAAAGAAACGTATATACGGCCTTTGACATAAAAACCCACATAAAACTACAAATCTTTAAGAATGTTTTGTTGAAAGTTAAACATTGTGCAAGTATGTCTCAGATTTCTTCCTAAATAGATAGTTGTTGAAAAAATAGTTATTTAAAATAGTTATTCAAAAAATAAAGGCGTACTTGAAAACACTCTTCTTTTATTTTTAAAAGAGGAATGAAGGAAATATAGTTATTCGTATTTTCTCACATAACATCCTACTAAAAAAGAATCGTGTTTAGTCCATGGTCATTACAAAGTAATCGAAGCCGGTCAACAAACTGAGTCAACTGAGAAAAAGCGTAAATGACTTCATTAACTCCTTCCGGTATGATTTAATAAGGAAAAACTGTGCGTGAAGTAACCATTTATTTTTTATTTAAAAAACTTGTTTCATTTTACAATTGTTACATATTCCTAATTAAAATCCACTTTTTTAAATAGTGTTAAATAATATCAGAAAAGGTATAATTAAGAAAATATCAAAGCAAAACATTAATAAGGTATACAGATAATAGTCTTCAAGATAGTGGTACTTTTCAAAACAAAGTGCAAAGGAATACTGAATTGTTTACACCGCTAGGGAGTCTCACTTCTAATTTGATTCTTGTAACACACACGGCATTTCTTAGTAGGTTTTCTTTTATTCTGACTCATCAA
>CM063510.1:139796767-139814267 GCA_032207245.1 Pardosa pseudoannulata
TTCACGTGGGTTTCTTATAGGGAGCAGGTATGGAGACGAAATGATCAGCCGTAGAGAAGTTCAAACTTAACAACGTTGATTTATTACAACCAAAAACATTTAAAGGAAACTATAGGTACAATCGTCGAGTGAGGAGCTCACTCTCAGCAATCTTCTCATATGCAAGTTCAGCCGGGCGTCCCCTCCCGTTTTTCCTTTGTCAAACAGGAAACCTCGGTTTTGGGGGAGATCGACACCCCCCCCTAGTTGACCATCGTCCTTGGAGTAGCTGATGCGGTATCACAAAGAACAATTTCTTCTTTCTGTCGGTGCCTTGACAAAACGGCAGATTTGACACTAATCGTCCGTGCGTCCAAAAAAGACCATTACTGCCGTTTTCCAATTGTTCGGCGTTTTGAAATGTTCGGCGCCTTACAATAAACCAAAAGTTCGCTTTAGCCGACACATTTTTTTCTTTGATCCCCGACAGAGACGGACGCGATATTTACAGTATGAATACTGTAAATCTAGTAAAGCTGGAATTATTTTAAAAACAGGAAACTCTAAACAAAAATAACAATAAACTACAGGAAATAATTAGAGATAAAAATTTCTTTGTTAATAATTAGGTACAAATTTCTCCGACAGTGTTTTAAAACTATTTTCTATGAGAAAAATAAACACTCTCGAAACATTAATTATTTTGAGCGATCAGTTTTATAGCAGAAAGAGTCTAGAACAGTTCTAGTTTTGAGTTTAAAAAGTTTAGTTGGTTGTCATGCAGCACTCATTTTTAACCCAGGACTTACTGAAATGGAACTTATGGATTAAAACTGACTTAACTATTACAAATATCTTTGTCAGTATAATATAAGTTAAGATCATGGCAAAGTGTGCCAAGTGTGATAATCGACAGTAATTTCGTATAGTGGTGTCACTCAAGTTCCGAATCAAAATGGGGCCAGCGATTAGTCTCAAGGAACGCATAAGTCCGTAAAAAGGAAAGCACGTGCAATAATTAATACTGACAATAAAATTACATTATGACACATTTATTTCATATTACCAAGCACTACAAATGAATTATAATATATTGGAACACACTTACCCATTTCCCTGATGATGTACCCAAAAAATAGGAAATGAATCCACAACCAGAGTGATTAGAAACTACCGTTCACTTTTTATAACCTCACCGCACCATGCAGGGCACGAGCACGCCAAGCAAATAGTATGCAACTCACCAACGCACAACACCCCATTGGTCAATGTTATCTCCCGGGGACACAGAGAGCAGCTGTAATCGCTTCTTTGACAACAACGCACGGATAACTAGTCAATTGATACAATATATGCAAAGCCACTCCAAGTCACCCACATATTATGACAAGGCAAGCAATTCAATCCCTAAGCAGTTTGGCTAAAACCATCAAAGTGATCAAAAGTCTACACTCCTCAATGATAATCAGGCAAACTCAAAGAAAGTAATGCACAAATTGACAAATACTAAAACTTGTGCCACAATCAATAACTGCCTTATATTGTGTAAATGAGGTGTTCGGAAGATCACTACACAACAGCATATTAACGATATTATAATTATATGGAAATATATCATATTGTATTGTGTATATGAATAGCAAGAAAACTAAAACTATCATTAATTCTAACAAATATGGTACCTTATTTGTAATATTTGTAGTAAAAACTAACTCCCAAAATGTTTTCATTAATAAAATATATTCAGTCTTATCAAGGAACAGGTTACTTTTTTGAAATGTATATCACTGAAGCAGTTATGAATTTTACATTTATACGTAATAAAATAGCTAGGCTGAAATTTTGAAAATTTCCTAGACCTCATTAAAACTTTGAGATAAGAAAAGTCTCCTAGCAGGTCACATATCTCTTCCAGAGCATTAAATAGTTTAGTTCTAATACTTTATAGATAAAAATGATAACAGCGCGGGGAGCGCATGTAAGACATATTTCTGAAACTGCATCGAAGCAGAAGTCTTGATCATAAATATTTTATGATTTACATTTCTACTTTTACACGAAATGGGCTTCTTCAGTGACTTTTAATTTAACAAAGTACTAAACCGAAAAGAAATCTCCATCGTAAAACCCAAAATGATAGCGTCTTCTAGACATATGATGAAACTCAGAGCCGAAACTTCTCCGGAATGAACTAAGACTTATAATTCAAAATGATCTAAATTGTTTTTGCAAGGAAGCTACAGGGAGCAATGAATTATGCCGCAATCTTCAAACAAACTAAAACTTCTCATATCTCCGTCTCTAGCTGATTTAACATTTTAAAACTAACAGCTGTTGCGCTAAATTGAAAACTGTATAAATTTGACGTTTTGTATTAATGGTTAGTTTAAAAGTTTATTTCTTAAAAAATATGGTAATTAATAAAATTATTACGTTACATAAAATATTAAATTTTATATTTGTCTACGTTTAGCTGTTTTTTTTTTACTTCCTTGTTCAAAATAAAAGACGTATTGTAATTACGAAAATTTTCCAGATTTCAAAGCATAAACACATTTTGGTTATGCTTGAAACCATTTTGCATTACTAGGCATCTATGTACGTAAAAGGTCTGTGACGTCTGTGCGTAAGAATGGAACACCGAACAATTGCCGAATGTGTAAGACGCTGCTATTCGATATCGGAGTTTGGTTTTGTGGTTTGGTTTGGAGTGCTACGGTCTACTTTTTGCAACACGAGGGCTAATTCAATATCGGAGTTAATGGGTCTGAAAGTCAATAATGGCATGTAGCCGTTCGGAATCAGTAGGTCCTGGTTTCATTAGCCCTCGTGTAACAAAATAGAAGACTGTAGTGCTTTAAACCAACCAACTAATGTATGCATACATGTGTCTCACGTTATTAAAAATGACTAGCCATAGAGTTTTGAAATTCTATGTTTCGGAGTGCTGTAAAATCTAGTTGGGCCAATCTGTTATGGTAATAAGCTCTCTATATAACCAGAAATTTCAAAATAATGGATATTAACAATGCCGGATATTACTCAAAAAATATTAGTTGTTAAACGTGGAACTTTTTTACTTAGAATTACTGTTGTAATCAATCCCTTTTATATAAGAAAGTGTCTAGAACAGATCTAAGTTTGAGTTTAAAAAGTTACTTTGTAGTGCTGCAACACTCATTTAAGATTTAACATTTTAACTAACAGCTGTTGCGCTGGAATAGAAAACTGTATAAATTTGCAGCTTTGTATTAATGGTTAGTTTAAAAGTTTGATTCTTAAAAAATAGGGTAATAAATAAAATTATTGCATTACATGAAATATTAAATTTTATTTTTGTCTGAGTTCAGCTGCTGTTTTTTACTCCCTTGTGGAAAATAAAACAAGTATTGTAATCGCGAAAAGTTTTCAGATTTCAAGCCATATACACATTTTGGATATGCTTGAAACCATTTTGCTTTAAGTCTATGAATACGTAAAAGTCTGTGACGTCTGTGGGTAAGTACGGAAAGTCTAACTTGCCGAATTGGTAAGGTGCTGCTATTTGATATCGGAGTTAATAGGTTTGTAAGTCAATCATGGCATGTAGCCGTTAGGAATTAGTAGGTTCTCGTTTCACTAGATCTAGTGTAACAAAATAGTAGACGGTAGTGCTCTAAACCAATCCACTAATGTATGTATTCCTTTGTCTCTCTTGCCGAACGGTGGCCGAATGGTTAGGGTGCTGGCCTTCGGAACCGGAGTTCGTGGGTTTGAATCCCACTATGGATGTTCGTAGCCGTTCGGAATCGGCTTTAAGCAGTAGGTCCCGGTCTCATTAGTCCTCATGTTGCAAAAAGTAGACCGTAGCGCTCCAAAACTTAATCTAACCTAACCTTTGTCTCTCTAAATTCAAAAATGATTAGCCATAGGATTTTAATTCTATGTTTAGGAGTTCTGTAAAATCTAGTTGGGCATATTTGTTAGGGCAATAAGCTCTTCATATAAACATAATTTTCAAAATGACGGATATTAAAGCTGCCAGGCATTACTTAAAAATTATTAGTTGTAGAACGTGAAAATTTTTTATTTAGAATTATTAAAACAACTTGTTGTGTATTTCCGCTTTTAATTGCAAAACGCGGACACAAGTGCTGAACCCTTAACCTTTCAGTTATGAGATTGCTGCCTTGCCGACTGAGCTACCACGGCTCTCTTAAGTTGAGTCTGAAAACATTAGCAGTTGTTTATATTAATTTACTTTATTACATACCTTTTGACATGCATAGTCGTATGCTCACTTATGCTCAAGTGGGTCACGGGACTAAGCAGAAGACCCATAAGGCTTGCCACCCCCAGAGGTATTGTTTGATAACTTGAAGGACATTGTGATCATGAACATATTTTACGTTTCCCAGTCACCTTTAACGAAAACGGATCTTAGCCTGTCTCGGGCTTCGAAACCACAACCCTCCAGTTACGAGAGCGTTTGCATTTGCCGACTAAGCTACAGCGGCTCTTTTAACCCTCTAAGCGGTTCGCACGTACAATTCCGCCAAACTGATGATGACTTCAAAACGTACAATTTTCGATCTCCAATTTTCGATCCGAAAATGGATGTAATGTACATTTTTGCCAGTGCTTTCCTCCATGGAGTAATGAGGTAGGAGGGTAAGATCTACTGTTTAGGAACTGCACCCCTCTTTCACTGACATTTCACTGACAACCATACCCCTTGAGCACAAAGACGCTGATAGCATTTCATATCTTTATAAATCTCTATTTTGAAGTATTTCGTTTTCGGTAACAGATGTATCTCTAATTGCACCCCTTAAATATCTTGGATGACTTTCGTAAAAAATATAAATAAGTCTCTCAAAGAATATTTTTATTTGTACTTTTAGAATCCATTATTTCTTATGGGATAATATTCCAGACCTGAAGAGCTTTATGTGTATTAAAAATTAACAATTTATAATATCTATTTATATATCTAAATATAACCGGAAGTAAAGGGAGAATAACGAGGGTGGGTTTTCCATATTCCATTCTAGTCGACAAAGGGTGAAGGTAAAAATCATAGAACTCTTTGGCCACTGATATCAGCATATTTTGGAGAATTTTTTTCTAGATGTGTTCCACTCGGAGGTTTAAGTGTAACCTGAAAATATTAGAAATTGTTTATATTAATTTACTTTATTACATACATTTTGGCATGCATAGTCTTATGCTCACTTATGGTCGACTTATGCTCAAGTGGGTCACGGGACCAAGCAGAAGACCCATAGGCTTGGCTTGCCACCCCTAGAGGTATTGTTTGAGAACTTGAAAGACAGTGTGACCACGAACATATTTTACGCGCCCCAGTCACCTTTAACGAACATGGTGGATCTTATGCCGGTTAAGGCTCCGAACCCTCAATCCCCTAGTTACTAGAGCGTTGCTTTAGCCGACCGTGGTTCTTTGTTCCGTAAAGTAACACGCCTTAGAATTCAAAGTTGTTTAAACTTTGTATTTCTTTTATTCTGTGCAGTCAATAATAACGTAGATTTAAGATATGCATCTATATGTAAGAGGTAGAAATGTCACGGGCATTAACGAGTTAATAAGTATACAATGACATTATGTGGTGTTTATATCATATTTTTAAGTTTTACAACGGAAATTTCTTTTTGATATTTTAATAGTATTTTTATAACGACATTAATAAAATAAATTTAATTAATGTTAGTTTAAAATATGGTTGCTTTTTATATATTTTACTTTTCATATATACCTGAAGTACAATTATATTTTAAAGTGACTTTTAAAGACATTGCACCTTTGCCGATTTTTAATAGTTCCACTGTGAACTATTTCGAATAATTATCAATTTACATGTACATCTCTTTTGATGTCCAGTTTCTTCTCATCATTTCTATCAAGTTGTCAATTGATATGTCACCGTACTTTTACAATATATATGGTTATTCTTCTATTTCCATAACAATAACTCACTCAGAGAAATAAATTAGCATATAAAGAAAGTTCCTTCCTTTATTTGAACACTTCATTAGTAACAATTTATATGCTTGACAGAAAGATCTTGTATCACTGGAATAGATATTGCAGATGAAAGACAACATTCTTTAAAAACTTGAAATTAAAACCCCATTTCTTTCAAATTTAAATGATATTAACATAATTACGTATTTTTAAAAAATATTTTTAAGCATTCATTTATCACAAACATTTTAGTTACACTTATCAGGGTTTGGTTTAAGTGGTAACTTCATGACATTGTTAGAGACAGTTTGTCCTTAGTACCTTCTAGGACATTCCAGGCTTTTGAGAGCCTATATAAAATTCTGCGGGTATCAGCTAAGAAAGAGCCAGCTTGAAAACGTGTTAGCTTTCACTCCTATGTCATTTGGTGCGAGAGTATTGTACTGATTGTATTGTCGCCAACCTAGCCAATTGTTGTAGCATTGGCTGTTGTAAACGTGGTTTCACTGCAATACAAATAAAGTTTTGTTATTCTGCTGTCTTGTGTTTCAAGTCTATTAAATCCACGAATGCTACGCTTGGAAAATTCGTAACAAAATTTTTTAAATTTCAAAATAGTATTTATTTAAATAACAAACATCATATTGTGCAATCGTTGCACCAATTTTCCACTATTTCTCCGATATATAAAGCAGAATGATGGCCGAATTATCAAGACGCTGCTTTTAAGTCCAGGTGTATATAGAATTGTGTCTCATAGCTGGCATGGGTGTTTGTAGCAAGTTTGGAATCGGTTTAAGCAGTAAGTTCTGGTCTCAATAGTTTTCTTGTAGCAAAATATCAGAGGTAATTAGTCCTAACTAATCCCCGACAAGTGATATTAAAGTTTTGTAATAAAAGAATGTTGTATAATTATTTCTATATAATTCAATTAATTCAATTGTAATTGAAAAGAAATAAAGTTTTAATTTAAAAGTTTTAAGAAATGTTTTCTTCCATCTACAACATCTGAGGCTAGCCAACATTTCAAACACAACATGTGCATTCATAGAACAGTATCCAAAGCGCTGCAGAAATAGAATTTTGAAACGTGAGTTGCTTAATCACAACTTGCAGCAGCTACAGCATTAGACATTTTATCTATTCGATATCTATTGCTAATGTATAATTTTCAATAATGTTATTACTACTACTCAAGTCTTTATCTGAATAAACAATTTTTTAATATTTCAGGTATCTTTTAAACGGCTTTTAAATTTTACCAAAAGAGCTATTAACCATTTAAGCTTTACTTGTCTTACAGAAATAGCCTGTAATAGCTGTTCCAAATGGAATAAAACATTTGTCTTTAAAACCTTTAATATCAAACCTTATTTCTTTCGAATTGAAAATCAATTAACGTAATTTCCTAAGAATATTTTTAAAATATTCTTTCCACTAAAAATATAGAATTTCACTTTTCAGAGAAATAATGGAAAATTATCGTAAGGGTTAAATAATAGTTATAACATTAAAAATATATTTTATCCGATATCAAGCGATAATTTATAGCATTGTATTGTAACAAATGCTATTTCCATTAGTTTTTTTTTGTAAATAGGTTGTTTCTTTATTTACATGATAATACACTCAAAGGAGAATAAATTACCATATCAATAAAATTGTTTTCTTGAGTAGAATGCTGAATTATTAGCTATTTATATGCCGTACAGAAAGATCCTTCATGTCGGGAATAGATGAATTAGATAAAAGAAAACAGTTTTCTTTAAAACCTTTAATCCTTTTGGGTCTAGAGTTTTACTAATAGTATACCAGATTTGATCTCGCTTTGTTCAATACATTTTACAGAATGTTTGTTGAGATTCGAGTATTCTATTAGTACTTGCTTCATAGTATTTCTAAAAGAGCATAATACTTGCCTGAAACTACTTGTTTAAGAAGGGTTTCTCTTTCAATAGACGTCCAACAAGAAAGTAACTAATTTACCCTGTTTATAATATACATATATAATATATGTAATATATACATATATATATATATATATATATATATATATATATATATATATATATATATATATATATATATATATATATATATATATATATATATATATATCTATACAATATATATATATATATATATATATATATATATATACTATACATATACAGTGCCACTGAATCAGGGATACCTACCTAGTAACGATTTAGACCTCATCTGGCTTTGATAACGGTTGCCACACGACGAGGCATAGATTCAACAAGTTTGTGTCAACTTTCCACGGGAATGGCTTACCAAATATTGGCTAAAGCTGTCTATCATTCAGTAAGGTTCGTTGGTGCTGTGTGATGGCCTTTCACGCTTTTTTCCAAAACATCCAAAGGATGCTCAATAAGACTCAAGTCTGGGCATCTAGGTGGTCAATATATGACAGAAAGTTAGAGGAATGCTCATCCAACCAGTAGCCAGCCAGGACTTGTTAGATGTACAGTTGTCTTGCTGGAAAACTCCATTACCGTGAAAATAACAGAAAAGTATAAACGAATAGAGGTGATCACCCAGCAACTCTACGTACCGAATTGCATTGAGGGAGGTTGGAACAGGCACTAAAGATCCCAAACAGTTTCCTCGAAAATACCCCCTACCATGATTTAACTCCCATGTCCTTGTATAATTCCAACTTGCATGATAGGTCAAAAGCTTCATGAGCCTGACGCCTTATTTTCAGTCTTCATTAGGCATTAAGTAGTCAGAATCGAGACTCATCACTCCATGCTACTACTTTCCAGTATTCTACACTCAAGTCTCTGAGCTCTCTTACCCAGGCAATACGTGCAAACCGATGGTGAGCATAGAGCAATGGTTCTCGTAGGTCGACGGCTGCCGAAAGCCATACGGTGAAACTAACATTGAACAGTATGTTTACTGACTGCATGACTGGCACCATCATTCAACTGGGTGGTAATTTGAGCTAATGTTTGGCTTCGCTTTTTTTGCACTATCCATGTATTTTTGGTATACCCTTGACACTGTCAACCTTGAAAATACTAGATATCTCACGACTATATTCTCTAAATTAAAAAAATTTTTTTTTCTTTTTTTTTTGTTCTACTGTTGCGGAGTGAACTGTTTCGTGGCAAACATTTGAAAGCCTAATCCTTAGGGAAGGCTGTTTGCCACCGAGGGTTAAAAAAAATTGAATAGCCTATATGTTGGACACCTAAGATTTGTGTACGAAGGCGTCTAAATGAGGCAGTTTACCCATAATGGCAATTTCAACAACTAATTCAAAACAACCAAGTACGCGCTATATATACAGTTAACACAACGCTGAGCATAAATTATGCGCAGCGCTGCATAATTGACATTGCCCTTGCTATCCCTAATTCAGTGGCACTACAGAGTTTATATGCATAATGAAAATTAAGCATAATTAATTGATTTTAACTTCGAACTATATTCTCCAATAATCTTCTGACTCTACACATTAAAAGCCACACTGTGATTTGGTGAAATTTCTATTTTATCTCCTAAATATAGTAAACCCGTTGGCGAGAGCCAGTGACTGATTTTGTGAAGGCAGATTTTCTTGCATGATTATCTTATATATGACTTCTTTTTATGTGATGTTGTTATTAGCGTCACTAAGTGTTTAACCTTACACCCTACTTATTGGATGACCATCTTAGTAAGGAGGGGTTGAATATAAAACTTTGTGATGTTTTCGTTTATGACATATCTCATAGTATTATACATACGTACATACATACATATATATATATATATACATATATAAACACACACATGTATATATATACATAAATGTAATAAGTGCTTTAACCTGCCACACACACCCAAAAAAATGTATCCATATGCAGTTGTGGGGAACAAAGATAAGACATGAAAATTTGGAAACAAAAATGTGAGTTTATTTTAGCATCTCGTCTGCGGTTTTATAGGGTGGAATAACGTACATGCTATTATACATTGGTGTGAGACAGACTATCAGTGTGCTAACAGTTGGTAGTGTGAGGAAGCGGGTGAAGCGAAATTATGTTATATAAAGGAATTATGTATGAGGATTGTTGAGCTAAGTAGGAATTTATTATGGTGTATGTAAAGTCGCCAATTTTTCTGAATGATAAAGGGAGAAAAAAAGAGTTTCCCCAAAGGTTAAAATTTAAGAAGAGAATCTCCATAAATGTATTTGAAAGTACAATTATAATTAAGTTGGTAGGTTTTAGGTTACAATATAATATCGATATTTTGTCACTATCAACATTTTGTTCAATATCAATATTTTGTGCATACAAATATCAGTAAATCCTAAACGAGAATGATTGGTCCAGGAAGTTTCCAACTATTCCCGTGAGCATCTCTTGAGGTTTAAATACCGTAACACACACACATACATAAAGGGTGTTTCAAAAATGACCGGTATATTTGAAAAACCAATAAAAACTAAATGGACAGTGCTGGAAATACACAGTTTAAATCTTGGGACAATATTAAATTTTTAGGCAGACAAACTTTTAAAATTAGTTACAATGTTCCACAAAAGATGACGCTGCAGTCTCGAAAAAAAATCTAAACTACGATATTTTCCAGATATCCACCATGCCCAGCAATCATGTGGGGTGTTCTCAGAACGAAATTATAAGAAACTCGTGTAAATGTCTCAGGGGGGATGGCTTCACATGCAGAACAGAAGTACTGTTCCATAGTGGCGGTACACCTAGTCTTTTAAGAGTCTCCACAGACAAATATCGTAGTTTAGATTTTTCCAGACTGCAGCGCCATCTGTTGTGGAACATTGTAACTAATTTAAAGTTTGTTTGCCTGAAAATTTACTATTGTCCCAAGTATATTGCAATAAACTGTGAATTTTTATCACTGTCCGTTTAGTTTTTATTGTTTTTTCAAATATACCAGTCAGTTTTGAAACACTATATTTTAAAACATTAGCTTTAACAAGAAGTTAAATATCGTTTGCTACAGATTCTTTAAATAATTATATATCTGACTTAGGGATCCAGTTTCGTATTAATAGAACATATTGTAAAATCTAAACTGTTTGTTATATGCTCAAGTAGATAGGATGCTGGTCTTCGGTATTTGAGTTCTTGTGCTTGGAACTCGCTGATGGCATAGATTTTCTTTGCCATGCGGAATCAGCTTTAAGCCGTAGTTCCTCGTAACTCTCCTAGTAGAAAGCAGAGCTGCAAAATCAAACCAAACTGTTTGTCTAAATTAAAAACTATATTTACGGAAGCCTTTTAAAATTATATCTGCTTTGTTGGTTAAAAAATATTTTAAATAAATAAAAATCCAAATCCAAAATTTTTAAAATAATTTTTTTCAATTAAATTTCAATTAACGTAATTGTTTAAAAATATTTTTATAACAGCCTTTCATAAAAAAATTAACACCACTTGTTAGTGAAACAATCGGAAATTAGTTTAACGATTTCATAATAGTTATCGTATTAAAAAATTATTCGGTATCTCCTGATAATCATATTAAAACCGTTATTACTTTTTTTAACAAGTAGTATTCCTAGTGCGTCGTTTTTTCCAAATAAATAACGAATTTTTAAGTTTATATTTCACGTAGTTTTTATTTCTCCCCGAATGAATGTCTTTTTCAATTGCATTTTTCTTAACTGACACGTCATTATAGGATTTTTATCGCTATTACTCTCTAGCGAGCCTTTGAAGAGAGTTATAATGGGTTCTATTGACGTTTTTCATTGACTCTTGGTATTACACTTCCTTAAATGTAAAAAATGAAAGTTTTAAAGAAGATTCATTTTATAAGCACTCCATTTTTAAAATTTATGTTTCAGACGTTTATAATGATATACAGCATAGGGACATTTTTTTTTCGACACAGACATTATTTCTGTCAAAGTCATTTGTTTCAAAAGTATAAATCCGCAGTTTAAATACTTGTTGCTTAACGTTTTTGCATTTAAATGTTGAATATATCGTAATTGCTGGCCTAGCTGAAGAATTTAGTAAAGTATGCATAAGGAAAATATTTTGATTGAAAGTTAGTGTATACAAAAAATACAAACATATTTGCTTTAAAATCTTGATAAATGTTTCAGAAATAAAGAACTTTGTAAATGAATTAATTACACCATAAATGTTTCCCTTCTAGAGCAATAGGCTTTATGAGTCACCGTAGTTCATGTAGCAAAGGAAACACTCTCGTAGCAGGAGGGTTGCGGGTTCGGAGCCCGACCTGACCTAAGATTCGCCGTTTTCGTTAAAGTGACTGGGGTACAAATGGTAAGAGTGTTCATCAAGTTCTCAATCAATACCTTTGGGGGAGGCAGGCCAAGCCTATGAGTCTTCTTCTTGGTCCCTGCTACAAAATTTCGAGAACCCACTTAACACATTGTGTGCGGATACATTTCGCAGCTGAATTGTACCAGGATCAGTTGTTTTGCGCCTAAATTTATTTATTCAGTTAAATCTCAATAGATCGAAAATTATTTTATTTCTTAACCAACTTTTCGTATTTTATATTGAAATATATAAACAAATATATAAATAGAAATATATAAATTACAACCATAAGATTTTTGTAAACAAAAAATATATTTTTAGTGGATAAATTTATAATAGCATCCTAAATATGAAAAATCAAATAGAAATAGTAGTATATAGTTTTAATTTTTTTGAATTATGTTATATAAAAACATTTTTCCATTATAAAAAATGAAAGCCAAGAACATTCGTTTTCGTTTTTCTGTATATAACGTTATTTTTTTACCCACAAACAAACCATGTTGTTACACTAACCCGTACTAGTACGTGTCCCGCGCTTAAGTATCAATAGTTAAAAAACGCACTAGTGCGTGTCTCGCATACAATGTGTTAAGCATAAGTTGTACTGTCACCCTAGCGGGGCTCTTTGAAAAGAATGGCTTACCTCTTTGCCTTAATACGAGTAGCGTATGGGTCAATCGTGCTTGGTTTGACCAAGTGGCATAAGACAACAACAACAACAACATAGGTTCAATACCAGTGGATAGAATATACTTTGTAAGAAATCTCTGTATAAAAAGGTTTGACCTTCTAATAGCATATTAAATATTTCATGGCAGGATGTTTCTTCGTATTCCCGTAGATAAAGATGGAAGTCTTAGACTCCATTTTTACCCATTGTAAACAATATTTCCGATATTGTCAGTTTAAGAATAAGCAGGAGAAAAATAAAAGGTATTTTCAGTACTGGAGGTAAACTAATTCTACGAAAACAGAATCAAAAATATATGACTTTATCTGGCCACTTTTGACAGCTGAATAGTGAATATTGGGGAAAAACAAGTTTTTGGTGCAAAGTTCAACAAAACCTGTTCATTGGTGACTTTCTCCTGTTGGTCAATAGATCAACTACTCGTCGCTAAATGCTAAAAGTATGTAATCAAGATTACTCAAAGCATGCATAAAAATGAAAATCTGTTAATTGATATATTCATAAAGTGCGAAATCAAAAAATGTACTTGACAAACGTCCTTTGTCAGCACAAAAAACGTAACATTTTCTTTTGGGCGGAATTTTTCTCTTATTACTAATGGTTGGTAGTTTCTTTCAAACATGACCACAGATGATGTTATGCTGAATCACATTCAACACACACGACAATAATTGAATCGGTAACTTGTCTTTGGGCAGGAGTTCGTATCCTGCTGCTGGCATGGATGTCAGTAAGCGTTGAATATAGGTTTGCCACAGATACATTGGATACCACTGCGGCACAGATATGTTGGCAGTGAAAAGTTTCAAGCGGCCCTATAATAATCTCAATAAACGAGAAATTATGGATTTTTGTAATATATATATATATATATATATATATATATATATATATATATATATATATATATATATATATATATATATATATATATATATGTAACATATTCAGGAGTTCGTCACCGATCACAATAATAAAGTCATAATCACAATCACATAAGGTAGTCGTAGTTAATAACTTTTATTGCCATATCGAAATATGTAGGCCTTACACCACACACCATATTTCGTCATCTAATGGAATACTTCTCTCGCCCTGTCACGTGACCATCAAAACCAGAAACACAACGACATCACTCTCATGATTTAAAAATTTGACTTACTTCAATTTTTATTGTTATATATATATATATATATATATATATATATATATATATATATATATATATGTATATATATATATATATATATATATATATATGTATATATATTTATGTATATATATTTATGTAGGACCGGTGGAAACCATCGAGAGACAGATGACAGAGATGATAGATGGCGCTACTGAGTGCTAGCGAAGGCGTCAGATAGAGATGAGAGAAGAGAGAAGGTCCGGAGGTCTGACACGCAGGTCGACCGTGAGACCGAGAGCGATACTGTTTGAACAACCTGAGATAAGCCTTTAATTCTATTTTATGTCTATATGTAATAATGTAAAATCAAGATTTGTTCATTAAATGTGATTTGCCTTCAGAAAAGTGTCGTCATTAGTATCATCATTACCCCTAGACGCTGTCCTGCCCTACAAAGTGGGGGCTTGTCCGCGATTTGAGCATTGTGGATTAACATGCTGATTGATCTGAACATTGTGGATTAATGTTTTGATCCATTTGAGCATTTTGGATTAATAACTGTGTGATCGAATTTGTGCGCTGGAAATTAACCGCTGACTATTTGGTGTGAGTTGATACCAGACCTGAAACGAAACTAGCCAGAGACCTACGAGAAAAGGTAGGACACACATTTTTACTATTCCAAACAGTAAATATAATAGCAAAATGTCAATAACATATCACAAGAGCACGCGTAAAGGGGACATACTACATGTTCTAAATGAGATTGGTGAGCAGGTTGCTGCCAAAGACACAATAATAGACTTAAAGAACAAACTGGAAAACTCCAAAGCATTCCAGGACAATTCAGAATTTGTGATGAATCTTCTCAGTATAAGCGTTGAGGATAGACTATCAAAAACTGAGCGCGAACTTCAGTTAACAAAATCAAAACTCGAGTTGGAAAAATTAACCCTAAAGCGAATAGAGACGGAAGCAGAGCTTCAGAAATCGAAAACCGAAACAAATAAGGATGTACAAAGTTTCCTGGGGTTGACAGGGTACTTTAGGAAATACATACCTTCATATGCTATCATAACAAGACCACTCAGTGACTTGTTACGAGACGCAAAACCCTTTGAATTTGGTTGTGAGCAAAAGGTAGCTTTTCAGAGACTGAAAAATGCATTGTCACATGAATCCATATTATATCTTTACAGAGAAAGTGCGAAACTAGAATTACACACAGATGCGAGTAAACTCGGTTTAGGTGCAATACTTTTTCAACAAAACGATGACGGGCGTTATTATCCTATTCAATATATGAGCAAGAAAACCTCTACCCAAGAAAAAAATATGTAGTTATGAGCTTGAAGTACTTGCAATTATAGAGGCTTTAAAAAAGTTTCGAAATTATCTATTGGGAGGCAAATTCAAGATTTTGACTGATTGTGCTGCATTTGCAAAAACTCTTGACAAAAAGGAGCTTACACCAAAGCTTGCGAGGTGGTTCTTGTTCTTAGAAGAATTCCAGTATGAGGTAGTACATCGTCCTGGAAAGCAAATGCAACACGCTGGTGCATTGAGCAGATACCCGGTATTATTCGTGACCAGTGATGAATTGACGTACAAAATTATTAATGCGCAAGATATATAAAAACAATTAAAAAGTTATTACAAGCAGGGAAAACTTCTGAATTTATCTTGAATAACAATGTTTTGTATAAGGTTGTTAATGATCAAGAATTGCTGGCAGTACCAGAGATGATGCAAGTAGACATCGTGAAGAATGCACACTCTTTAGGACATTTCGCTGCAACAAAGACTGAGGACTTGGTGAAACGCAATTATTATTTCCCAGATATGAGAAAGTGTATTGAGAACGTGATAAGAAATTGTGTAGAGTGCATATTAGTGAATAAGAAGGCAGGTAAAGGAGAAGATCTTTTACATCCCATTCCTAAGGAAGATTCGCCATTATCAACGTACAATGTCGATTTTATTGGACCATTACCAACTACTAAAAAGAATTATAATCACATATTCACAGTGGTTGATGAATTTACCAAATTTACATGGCTGTACCCAACCAAAAATACTACAGCACAGGAAGCTATCGACAGATTAAAGCTTCAACAGAAAACCTTTGGAAATCCGTCACGTATTATCAGAGATCGAGGAGGAGCATTTAGATCCAAGGAATTTGAAAAATATTGCACTAAAGAGAAAATTGATCATGTGCAAATAACTGCCGGAGTACATACAGGAAATGGACAAGTGGAAAAAATCCATAGAACCCGGATCCCAATATTAACAAAGATGTCCGTAGAAGATCCTGCGAAATGGTTCAAGCATGTCGATTCACTACAGCGTGTTTTGAATTGCAGTACGCCACATAGTACTAAATATTCACCGTTTGAATTACTCATGGGAACCAGAATGAAGAATCCTGAAGAAACAGTTATAAGAAATTTGCTCGTGGAAGAAATTCTAGAACAGTTTCATCAACATCGTGACAACATTAGTAATGAAGCCAAGAAGAACATTTTAAAAATACAAGAGGAAAACCGTAAGACTTATAACAGAAAGCGAAAAGAAGTTCGTCAATACAAAACCGGAGATTTGTGTCCGCGATTTGAGCATTGTGGATTAACATGCTGATTGATCTGAACATTGTGGATTAATGTTTTGATCCATTTGAGCATTTTGGATTAATAACTGTGTGATCGAATTTGTGCGCTGGAAATTAACCGCTGACTATTTGGTGTGAGTTGATACCAGACCTGAAACGAAACTAGCCAGAGACCTACGAGAAAAGGTAGGACACACATTTTTACTATTCCAAACAGTAAATATAATAGCAAAATGTCAATAACATATCACAAGAGCACGCGTAAAGGGGACATACTACATGTTCTAAATGAGATTGGTGAGCAGGTTGCTGCCAAAGACACAATAATAGACTTAAAGAACAAACTGGAAAACTCCAAAGCATTCCAGGACAATTCAGAATTTGTGATGAATCTTCTCAGTATAAGCGTTGAGGATAGACTATCAAAAACTGAGCGCGAACTTCAGTTAACAAAATCAAAACTCGAGTTGGAAAAATTAACCCTAAAGCGAATAGAGACGGAAGCAGAGCTTCAGAAATCGAAAACCGAAACAAATAAGGATGTACAAAGTTTCCTGGGGTTGACAGGGTACTTTAGGAAATACATACCTTCATATGCTATCATAACAAGACCACTCAGTGACTTGTTACGAGACGCAAAACCCTTTGAATTTGGTTGTGAGCAAAAGGTAGCTTTTCAGAGACTGAAAAATGCATTGTCACATGAATCCATATTATATCTTTACAGAGAAAGTGCGAAACTAGAATTACACACAGATGCGAGTAAACTCGGTTTAGGTGCAATACTTTTTCAACAAAACGATGACGGGCGTTATTATCCTATT
>CM063510.1:139819267-139846767 GCA_032207245.1 Pardosa pseudoannulata
TATATTGTCAATCATATTTTGATCTATGATATAACATTATTCAAGTTTAGTTTTCTAAAAGAAAGAATAAATAAAAAATAATTATAGGTATTCGAGTTATTGAAATATAATTATAGAACAGTATTTTATTATAATATTTCAACTATAATTTATTTTTATGCAGCATGCTTAAAGTATTTATAAGAAAAGAAAATTTCTTTATTTTTACCAATGATAAAATATTTATCCTAATGTACAATGCACATTTTAATTTAAAGTTCTTCTATTATAGATTCAAGAAGGCAGTGACTGTATTATTACTTTATTTGCTGGATATTTCCTCTCCGAGAATGTAATACATACATACTTTTAAAACTGCAGCTAGTGGATTATGCAATGCATTGCCAAATATATACTGCATTACCTTTATATATCGGTCACATATATGTTACCTTTACACTTATATGGACTATTATATGCTTGTAAAATACATTGATTTAACAAATTACTCAGGAAGTACTGAATTTATTAATGCCAAAGATCCAGGAAATTACTTAATATAAATATATATTTATTACTATTGGAGGAACATTTAAGAGTGTTTAAAGAGTCAAAATTGTAATTTTACTGTTTGAAAGATGAATTTCTATTATTTTCAAATGTAATGCTTTTCCTGAACCTATATTGTCAATCATATTTTGTTCTATAATATAAACATTATTCAAGTTTGGTTTTCTAAAAGAAAGAATAAATAAAAAATAATTATTGGTATTTGAGTTATTGAAATATAATTATAGAACAGTATTTTATTATAATATTTCAACCATAATTTATTTTTATGCAGAATTCTTAAAGTATTTATAAGAAAAGAAACTTTCTTTATCTTTACCAATGATAAAATATTTAACCTAATATACAATGTACATTTTTATTTAAAGTACTTCTATGAAAGATGTAAGAAGACAGCGATTGTGTCGATATTTTTTCTGAGAATGTAATACATACATACTTTTAAAACTACTACTAGTGGATTATGAAATGCATTGCCAAATATATACTGTATTACCTTTTGATTGATTAAACAAGATGCCTGAAGATTTTTTCTTTAAAAACAACTGCAAGGTTTTTCCTTTAAATATGAATAATTCGTACCATAAAGGTTCCACGTTATTACAACCATGTAAAATGAATTCAAGGCATCAAAAGTATACTTTATTTGTGATTCCACTATGTTTGGCTTTTTCAACAATTGGTTTGAATTTGATGCCAAAAAATAATGGATACAGTTTTAAATCAAATATTAGGAGCTTCTTATCCTACTTAGTAATAATTTTAATGCATTTGTTTTTAATATATAGGGGATTAGTTTTGAGCTTTAGGGTTAAAAGTGCTGGATATACAATAAAGTTAGCTTCGCTGCTCATTTTTAGGGAGATAATAGTAATAGCTATTTGGTATGCAGTTCATTCACAAAAGAAGAAAATATCAAAATTGTTAACACAGTTCCTCCAAGTTTCAGAACTATTACTCAAGCAATATAATAAAAAATTGCGTATATTATTTTATGCTACACTTGTATTTACATATACTTTTCCAGTTCTTGTGTCATTGGTAATGACCGTTACCATGAGTGTGGAAGAAGCTGAAAAGTATGAGTACATTGCTGTATTCGGTTATGTAACAAAGAATTCAGCGTATTATGTAGACTTTTTGTTGTATTGCATGTATAACTATTTCCTCTTACCTCTTCCATTACTGGTTGCCATGTTATACATTTTCCTGAGTATTTATATTTATGAAATGCTGCAAACCTGTGGAAGAAAACTAAAGAAATGCCAGTACTTAGATGCTAAAGTGGAAAACATCTTCGAATGCACAGTGAATATCTTTTCTCTCATTGACAGAATGGAAGATTCGCTCTCTGTTTGTATATTTTTAGTAGTCACGATGAATTTAACGATTTGCTTCACGAGTTTTGCCTATGCACTTGGATATTACGCAATCAGTCAATCTGCCACGCTTGGTGTCATAGCCTGGTTTATATGCAGTGTCATGAGCTTCGTGGCTATCGTCTGGACTGCATCCAGCGTAAACAGCGAGTCGAAAATTCTAAAACGAACGTTTCTAATAGTTCTATCACGATTCGAAAAAGAAGAAAAAGGTTCGACATCAGCTTTGATGTTCAAGATTTTCCAATTCGACATAACTACCCTCACGGGTTGGCAATTGTTCGATTTCTCCAGGAGCATTATTCTCACAGCTGCCGGAACAATTTTAACGTATGGTCTTTTGATTCTTCAAACTAGAGTCTCCGCCGATACTGCAAAATCTACTGACGCAACAGCATACGAAGATTGAAATGTTTAATTACATGGAATCAGTGGTATAATCTTTAAAACATAAAAATGTGCCATGTAAAATTCAATTAATATTTTCTTCTTCTTCGCCTATCCCCAGAGTCCAGCAGTGCTAGACTATGTCCATGATTCCAAAAACCTGAGGAAGTCCAATGCCATCAATGGATCTCCAAGGAGATCCTGATATCTTAGCCCCAGTCACTCCAAAATGTGAGATGGTGATGGCGGATCACAGGAGAACTGTGTACAAGTGTCGAAATTTCTTAAACCGTCTGAGAAGGTCATTGTTTTGAGGTGTCCTCTGAGGAAATAGGAGATTGCAGTTTGTCCTTGCCTGTCGCATTTAAGTGCCAAAGAACTGCAAGGTCGATAGTTCCGATACCATTGGTGAACTGGAGGAGTAGACCATATTGCCTGTCCACTCAACTCAGCTTGTGAATAAATCTCTGTGTAGGTAAGATGTTCAAGTGGAACTAATACCTCACTGGCTCCCGCTTTGGAAAATACATCTGCCATTTCATTCCATTCTAGATCTACATGGGAGGGGATCCACTGTATGTATATCTGATGATCCCCCAAAAGATGTTTTAGATTAATATTTTATTGATATATCAAGCTTCCCATAAATCTACTAAGGGAAAACTTAAATTTCAAAATAATGCTTTTCTTTTGAACCTATATGCTTGAAAATTTAATGTTATTAGCAATATATTTATGTAAAAGTGTATAGAATTACATATTAAAATCTTAATAATTTGAAGAGTCTTGAACTGTTAATTATATCAAATGAAACTATAATGAAAATGCTCCGTGTGGTTATATTGGTCACTTCTTTACATATGATACTTTTTAGGTCTTGCATAAAACTTAGCTGTTACATAAGTATTTGTAAGAAATATAGTTAGAATAAAAAATAATAATTAAAATGTATCTTTTCATGTACATTGTATGTATAATATTTTTTTAAATTTACAATAAGGTATATTTAAAAAAAAAAACAAGATGAATTTATTTTCTTTCCAACAAACATGCTTGTAAATTTAATGTTATTTATAATGTATTTAAGTGAAAGTGCTTACAGTTCCCTCGTGAATCTTAATAATTTCAAGAATTATTAATTACGATTCCCATCAATGACGGGATAAAATTTTTAATATTCCAGAATTTTTATCTAGCAGGTAATAAAATTTTGTTTTTTCTAAATTATCTGTTTTAATGTTTATTTATGTCTATTTAGAGTCTAATCTGTAATGTTTTAGACACATAATTATTTAGTCAAATGTTTATGTATCAAACAAAAAATTCTTTATCTCCATATATATAAATTATTAATATTTTGTAGTCTGACTTATAAAAGAATTTATTGAATCATGATAAAATCTTACAACAAAAATAATCGATGATTGAATTTAAAATTATCATTATATATTAATTTTTATTTAATAATTTTAAAAGAAAATTATTTCTTAATATGTAATTCAGCTGTAAAAGTATGTAAATAATATATTTTAAAATTTAAAACAAAATGATTATATGAGATTTAAAGGAATGATATTCAAAAAAAATTATTTTTTATTTATCTATTAAATGTATTTAATGTGTTACAGTCCATGGTGAATCTTAATAATTTCAAGAATTATTAATTATTGATTGTTTCAAGTGGAGTGATTGATATTGAAAATATTATTTAAACTCTCTTTTCATATGCTTATGACCATTTCTAGTCATGATACTTTTCAGATCTTGGATAAAAAGTAGCTTTCATCATAAGTATTTGTTGGAAATATATAGTTACCTTAAAGTAATAATAGTTCAAATATCTCTTTTCCCGTACACAGTATGTATAATAATTTTTCAGTTTAAAAAAGATAGATTTTTTAAAAATAAAAATGAATTTGTTTTCAATCAATGCTTTCTTAAATTTAATGTTAATAATATATTTATTCGAAAGCATTTATAGTTCCATGGTAAATCTTAATAATTTCAAGAATTATTAATTATTGATTGTTTAAAGTGGAGCTATATTGAAAATGTTATTTAAACTCTCTTTTCATCCGCTTATTAAGATCAGTTCTAGACATATAATACTTTTCAGATCTTGGATAAAACTTAGCTGTCATCATAAGTATTTGTTCGAAATATAGTTGCCATAAAATAATAATAGCTTAAATATATCTTTCCCCTTACACAGTATGTATAATAATTTCTCAATTTAAAAAAGATAGATGTTTTAAAAATAAAATGAATTTATTTTATTTTCAACCAACATACTTGTAAATTTAATGTTATTAATAATGTATTTAAGTAATTATTAAGTGTTTGCAGTTCCATGGTGAATCTTAAATATTTCAAGAATTATTGATTGTTTCAAGTGGAGTGATATTGAAAATCTTATTTAAACTCTTTCATATGCTTATTATGACCATTTCTTAACATATAATACTTTTCAGATCTTGGGTAAAACTTAGATGTTATCATAAGTATTTGTTGGAAATATAGTTACCATAAAATAATAATAGTTAAAATATCTCTTTTATCATACACAGTATGTATAATCTTTTTTTTGCTTACATAGTACGTATAATAATATTTTAATTTAAAAAGTTAAATTTCTTAAATTCAAAGTCAATTTATTTTATTTTCAACCAATCTGTTTGTAAATTTAATGTTATTAATAATATATTTATGTGAAAGTGCTGACAATTAATTGGTAAAATTAAAATAATTTGAAGAGTTATTAATTATTAATTGCTTTAACTGACGCTATATTGAAAATATTCCACGTGTATATATTTTCATACACTTATTAGTACCATTTATATACAAATGATACTTTTTAGTTTTTAGAATGAAACTTAGTTGCTATAGTTAGTATTAGTTGGAAATATAGTTAGCATTAAATAATAATAGTTTAATCAGTAATTTTCCCCTTACGTAGTATGCATAACAATTCTTTTTAATTCAAAAGAATTTAAATGTTTAGTGTTATAAGTATATTAATTTCTTTATAACTTTTCTTTCATAAAAGGTAAATTAACAATAAACTACAAAGAATTATGATCATTAGAAATGCACAGACTGTTTAAAATACTAATAAAATGCTATGAAAATGGAATTGAATTTCATACTAATGCTATGCAATTTAATTTGTTTTTTTGTTTTAAACCCCCGAGTTAGTAGTAATAACTGAGTTATGTACTATGACAATAATTATACTAATTATACGATGATTCATATTAAAACACTCTCATTTATTAATATTTTTAAATTTCCCAATTAAATGAAATAGAAAGGTCGAACATTCAAGCAAAAAACATCTAGATGAACTTTTACAGTAGACTTAGTTAAGTTAGGCAGAATGTAAAAACATTTTTAACATTTCTCTAGTGTTTGAGATAACTTGAAGGAAGCAGAAGAAATGTAGAAAAATATCTCATGATAAATTTCTTATGCTACAATTAACTCAATCAGCAGCATAGCGAAGAGTTAAAAACATGCCATGGAGACACTTGTAAAATAAAAATAAGCGAGAATCTGCCAGCAGTAAAACTGACATTTCAAGTGGATAACGTCTACCTCAATTTCGACCGATTCAAATTGAAATCGAAGTTCCGACAAATGCCTGTCTGAACTTTGAAACTCAACGCAACGAACGGAAACCAATCTCGAAAAATATTTTAAGGTAAACTATTATGTGTACAGACGTCATACAAAAATAGAATTTGCTATATAATATGTGAGATGGCTTGTTTACAATGTTCATATTTATTTTTCAGAGTAAGAAACTTAAGAATTGACTTACTACCCTTATTTTTACTTCTCGAAATGTTCAATAAATTTTAATTTTTTTTAGCATCTAACATAAAAAGGTTTATTAAATTTGTTATTAAATCTATAAAACGCGGCCTAATAGTTTTAAAATGTTAGCATGTATGTTATATTGAAAGTATTAGATTAATTAACCTAATAATTATTCTAATTAAACATTGATGCATATTAAAACACTCGCATTGAATATTATTTTTAAATTTAACAATTAAATGAGATAGAACAGTCGAATTTTCAAGCAAAATACGTCTAGATGAACTTTCATGGTAGACTTAGTTAAGTTAGGCAAAATATAAAAACATTTTTAACATTTCTCTAGAGTTTGAAATAACTTCAAAGAAGCAGAAAAAAAGTAGAAAAACATCTCATGATAAATTTCTTATGTTACAATTAACTCAATCAGATGCATAGCAAAGACTTAAAAACATGCGATGGAATCATTTGTAAAATAAAAATAAACGAGAATCTGCCAGCAGTAAAACTGACATTTCAAGTGGATAATGTCTACCTCAATTTCGACCGATTCAAATTGAAATCGAAGTTCCGACAAATGCCTGTCTGAACTCTGAAACTCAACGCAAGGAATGGAAGCAAATCTTGAAAAAATATTTTAAGGTAAACTATTATTTGTACAGATGTCATACAAAAATACGATTTGTTATATAATATGTGAGATGGTTTCTTTAAAATGTTCATATTTATTTATCAGAGTAAGAAACTTAAGAATTGACTTAGTAGTACCCTTATTTTTACTTCCCGAAATGTTCAGTAAATTTTAATTTTTTTTAGCATTTAACACTAAAAGGTTTATTAAATTTATTGTTAATTCTGTAAAATGAGGCCTAATAGCTTTAAAATGTTAGCATGCAGGTTATATTGAAAGTATTAAATTAATTAACTGAATAATTATTCTAATTATACATTGATGCATATTAAAACACTCTCATTTATCATTATTTTTAAATTTAACAATTAAATGAGATAGAATAGTCGAACTTTCAAGCAAAATAAGTCTAGATGAACTTTCATGGTAGACTTAGTTAAGATGAGCAGAATGTAAAAGCATTTTTAACATTTCTCTAGAGTTTGAAATAACTTCAAAGAAGCAGAAGAAATGTAGAAAAATATCTCACGATAAATTTCTAATGTTACAATTAACTCAATCAGCAGCATAGCAAGGAGTTAAAAACTTGCCATGGAATCACTTGTAAAATAAAAATAAACGAGAATCTGCCAGTAGCAAAACTGACATTTCAAGTGGATAATGTCTACCTCAATTTCGACCGATTCAAATTGAAATCGAAGTTCCGACAAATGCCTGTCTGAACTTTGAAACTCAATGCAAGGAATGGAAGACAATCTTGAAAAAATATTTTAAGGTAAACTATTATGTGTACAGACGTCATACAAAAATACGATTTGCTATATAATATGTGAGATGGCTTGTTTAAAATGTTCATATTTATTTTTCAGAGTAAGAAATTTAAGAATTGACTTACTACCCTTATTTTTACTTCCCTAAATGTTCCATAAATTATAATCTTTTTTTAGCATCTAATATTAAATAGTTTATTAAATTTATTATTAATTCTATAAAATGGGGCCTAATAGTTTTAAAATGTTAGCATGCAGTTTATATTGAAAGTATTAAATTAACTTAATTATGCTAATTATACATTGATGCATTTTAAAACACTCTCATTGATTATTATTTTTAAATTTAACAATTAAATGAGATAGAACAGTCAAATTTTCAAGCAAAATACGTCTAGATGAACTTTCATGGTAGACTTAGTTAAATTAGGCACAATATAAAAACATTTTTAACATTTCTCTAGAGTTTGAAATAACTCCAAAGAAGCAGAAAAAAGTAGAAAAATATCTCATGATAAATTTCTTATGTTACAATTAACTCAATCAGCAGCATAGTTAAAAACATGCCATGGAATCACTTGTAAAGTAAAAATAAACGAAAATCTGCCAGCAGTAAAACTGACATTTCAAGTGGATAATGTCTACTTCAATTTCGACCGATTCAAATTGAAATCGAAGTTCCGACAAATGCCTGTCTGAACTTTGAAACTCAATGCAAGGAATGGAAGACAATCTTGAAAAAATATTTTAAGGTAAACTATTATTTGCACAGATGTCATACAAAAATACGATTTGCTATATAATATGTGAGATGGCTTGTTTAAAATGTTCATATTTATTTTTCAGAGTAAAAAACTTAAGAATTGACTTACTACCGTTATTTTTACTTCCCGATATGTTCAATAAATTATAATCTTTTTTTAGCATCTAACATTAAAAGGTTTATTTGATTTATTATTAATTCTATAAAATGGGGTCTAATAAATAGTCTTAAAATGTTAGCATTGAGGTTATATTGAAAGTATTAAATTAACTTAATTATTCTAATTATACATTGATGCATATTAAAACACTTTTTCATTGATTATTATTTTTAAATTTAACAATTAAATGAGATAGAACAGTCGAACTTTTAAGCAAAATACATCTAGATGAACTTTTATGGTAGACTTAGTTAAATTAGGCACAATATAAAAACATTTTTAACATTTCTCTAGAGTTTGAAATAACTCCAAAGAAGCAGAAAAAAGTAGAAAAATATCTCATGATAAATTTCTTATGTTACAATTAACTCAATCAGCAGCATAGTTAAAAACATGCCATGGAATCACTTGTAAAGTAAAAATAAACGAAAATCTGCCAGCAGTAAAACTGACATTTCAAGTGGATAATGTCTACTTCAATTTCGACCGATTCAAATTGAAATCGAAGTTCCGACAAATGCCTGTCTGAACTTTGAAACTCAAAGCAACGAATGAAACCCAATCTTGAAAAAAATATTTTAAGGTAAACTATTATGTATACAGACGTCATACAAAAAAATACGATTTTCTATATAATATGTGAGATGCTTGTTTAAAATGTTCATATTTATTTTTCAGAGTAAGAAACTTAAGAACTGACTTACTACTCTTATTTTTACTTCCCGAAATGTTCAATAAATTTTAATCTTTTTTAGCATCTAACATTAAATGGTTTATTAAATTTATTATTAAATCTATAAAATGGGGCCTAATAATTTTAAAATGTTAGCATGCAGGTTATATTGAAAGTATTAAATATTAACTTAATAATTATTCTAATTATACATTGATTATTAAAACACTCATTGATTATTATTTTTAAATTTAACAATTAAATGAGATAGAACAGTCGAACTTTCAAGCAAATACGTCTAGATGAACTTTCATGGTAGATTAGTTAAGTTCTATATTTTTAACATTTCTCTAATTTGACATTTAGAGCAGAGTAGTAGAAAACTTTTGTTACATCTCAATCAGAATAAACAAAAAAACTTTAATAATCACTTGAAAATAAAAATAGAATTAGCAGAAAATTTCTTATGTTACAATTACCGATTCAATAACTGCAAAATGCCTGTACTTTAAAATGCAAGGAATAATCTAAAAATAAAATATTAAATCATAAAAAATACAGAATATAATATGTGAGATGGCTTGTTTAAAATGTTCATATTTATTTTTCAGAGTAAGAAATTTAAGAATTGACTTACTACCGTTATTTTTACTTCCCGATATGTTCCATAAATTATAATCTTTTTTTTTGGCATCTAACATTAAAAGGTTTATTTGATTTATTATTAATTCTATAAAATGGGGTCTAATAAATAGTCTTAAAATGTTAGCATTGAGGTTATATTGAAAGTATTACTTGAGGAGTAAACGATAAATAAGGTGCAACTGTAGTTCCGTCGGTAAAGGCAACGCTTTCGTAACTGGAGGGTTGCTGGTTCGTAGCCCGAGCCGGTTTAAGATTCAATTTCGATGTGCTCGTTAAAGGTGATTGGCCCACGTAAAATATGCCCTTGATCCCAATGTCCTTCAAGTTCTCAATTAATACCTCAGAGGGTGCCAGGTCAAGCCTATAGGTGTTCTGCTTCGTCCCTGTCTCAAAATTTTAAGGACTCACTTGTCAAGTCATATTTCAGAGTTGCTGGTTTAAAAAATACATAATTTGAAATGAGTATAGGAATCATAGAATAACCTATTAATATTTATGCCAAATCCTTAATTTATAGAAGATCCTGACTAATTTATTGTAATATTTAAACGATTTTATTAGCTTTTGTGTAGAAATATAAACGGTAGAGTTTCAAAAGAAGAAATCAAATAATAGGAATGTGTGAAATCAGTATAGAATAACCTATTAATATTTATGCCAAATCCTTAATTTATAGAAGATCCTGACTAATTTATTGTAATATTTAAACGATTTTATTAGCTTTTGTGTAGAAATATAGTAAACCGTAGATTTTCAAAAGAAGAGAAATCAAAGAATAGGAATGTGTGAAATTGGTATAGAATAACCTGTTAATATTTATGCCAAATGCTTAATTTATAGAAGATCCTGACTAATTTATTGTAATATTTAAACGATTTTATTAGCTTTTATGTAGAACTATCGTAAACCGTAGAATTTCAAAAGAAGGGAAATCAAAGAATAGGAATGTGTGAAATTGGTATAGAATAACCTGTTAATATTTATGCCAAATACTTAATTTATAGAAGATCCTGACTAATTTATTGTAATATTTAAACGATTTTATTAGCTTTTATGTAGAACTATCGTAAACCATAAAGTTTCAAAAGAAGGGAAATCAAAGAATAGGAATGTGAGAAATCGGTATAGAATAACCTATTAATATTTATGCCAAATCCTTAATTTATAGAAGATCCTGACTAATTTATTGTAATATTTAAAATGTTTTATTAGCCTTTGTGTAGATATAACGTAAACCGTAGAATTTCAAAAGAAGGGAAATCAAATAATAGGAATGTGTGAAATCGGTATAGAATAATCTGTTAATATTTATGCCAAATACTTAATTTATAGAAGATCCTGACTAATTTATTGTAATATTTAAACGATTTTATTAGCTTTTGTGTAGAAATATCGTAAACCATAGAGTCTCAAAACAAGGGAAATCTTTATAGAATAATCTGTTAATATTTATATCAAATCTTTAATTTATAGAAGATTATCATTAACTTATTCTAATTTTTAAACGGTTTTATTAGTCTTTATATAGAAATAACGTAAACCGTAGAGTTTATAAACGAGTGAAACCATTGCATTGCTCTGTGAGAAGCCAGTATAAAATAACGTATTAATATTTTATGCTAAATCATTAATCTATGGAAGATCTCGAGTAATTTATAGTAACTTCTCTTTTTTGAATTAAAAAATGCAAATTAACACCCTAAAAATATCAATATATTTTTTACAATAAGAATAGACACTATTTGAAATGGGCGAAACATTTACTATTTTTTATCATTGTAGTGTAATATATTAAAATACAGACCTTTAAATACAATTTACCGTTCGAGGCAAAACGTCCTGGTTTTTAAAAATGGTTAATTATTCACAAATTTATTAAATACTTCCAGCTTTAACCATTTATCAATAACAAATTACAAATAATATTAATGAGTCAATTATAAATAAATTTATTTATTTTGAAACTTACTTCCTGAAAAAGGATTGTGCATGGATTTTTTTCTAGTTCCATTTAAAAAAAACTACATCATTGCATTAGAAAACAAGAACGAGTTATGCAATCAATTACACTTTTATTGAAGGTATTTTAATTAGCCAATATTTTGATTTTCTATTTAAAAAATGATTCAAAGGACTTTTATCAGATTTTTTCCTGAGAATATTTTAGTTAAAATTATCTTGTGTTGTGTAAAAATAATATTACCTTGGCCTAGTGTTTGAGAAAGAAGAAATTAATACTCATTAATAAACACATGGGCAAATATGTCTTGATTAAATGAATTTATACAATTAAATAAATGCCCAAGGAACACAACTGTAGTCAACTTATCATATGTAGATATCGAATACTGCTTCCGAGTCGGTGTCGGTCGTAAAAAAACAATATGGCGAGGATTTTTCTCAAAAGGTCTATCCCTAAATCCGCGGATGCCAAAAGCGTTCACCTTCTACTCTCCTATGGTCGCAACCTTGTCCTCTAGAAAAAAATCAGACTGCCCCGCGAAGAAAAAAAGGGGTCAACTCCTGAACGGATGGGTCAGAAAAAGTCAAACCAACGGACCCTTCTATTGGTTGGGAGAAGTCCGAAGTTTCTTTCTAGTTCAAACCGGTCCTGTTCTGGTTTGTCTTTGACGATGACTCACGGGAAGAGGTAAAAAAAGCTGAACCGAATGTAACTTATTGTTACACTTGTTTGTGCCATTTGTAGTAAAACATAACTTCTCAAAATGTTTTCATTAATAAAATATATTTTGAGCTATCACTTTAATACCAGAAAGAGTCTAGAACAGGCCCACGTTTCAGTTTAAAAAGTTCGGTTGGTAGTACTGCAACACTGATTTTTAACCCAGGACTTATTGAAATGGAATTTACCGAGTAAAACTAACTTAACGATTACAAATATCTTTGTCAGCACATTGAATGAGATTATAAATGTATGGAAATATATTATATTGAAATGTGTATATGATTAGCAAGGATATAAAACTAATTAATTCTAACAAATAAGATACCTTGTAGCGAGCGAGTACTTCGTTATCCTTCCACCGCCGCCGCGCCGAGGTAAGTTCGCCTCTAGCGCGCAGCTAATTAACGCAGTTCAATGCGCACGTACTCTGGGCACTCTCTCTCCCAGCTAGGAGAGAAGGTAGTAGATAAGAAGCTGGTAGGGAAAGCGTAGTCGATCTATCTCTCCCCTGCCGTTCGAGCTGAGCAAGGCTCAACTGTTGTTGCTTCATGTACAAATATATATATATATATATATATATATATATATATATATATATATATATATATATATATATATATATATATATATATATATATATATATATATATATATATAAAAATGGAATTTTACAACAACCTTCTGACGAGTGAGTGATTTCACCATACCAGTACACCACAATCTTATTGTAAAAGTAATGTTATGTTGGCCTAGTGTTTGAGAAAGAAGAAATTAATACTCATTAATAAACACATGGACAAATATGTCTTGATTAAATGAATTTATACAATTAAATGAATGCCTAAGGAATACAACTGTAGTCAACTTATCATTTGTAGATATCTCTCGAGTAGGCGCCGGCCCTAAAAAACAATATTTCGATGACTTTTTTCAAAGGGTCTATCCCACAAGCCTCAGATGCCAGCAGCGTTCACCTTCTACTCTCCTCTAGTTACAACCTTGTAGTCTAAAAAAAAATCAGACTGCCTCACGGAGAAAAAAAAACAGGGTCCGCTTCAGGTCTTCTATTATTTGAGAGAAGTTCGAAGTTTCTTTCGGTCCTGTTCTGGTATGTCTTTGGCGATGACTCACGGGAAGAGGTAAAAAGAGCTGAACCGAATGAAACTTATTGTTGTATCTCTTCCGGTCTTTCAAAAAAAAATGTTCATACATTTAAGTATAAAAACCAGGAAGTGAAGTTCATAATCATATTCTTTATGACAGATTCGATAAAACTTTGGATGTGATGAACCAGAGATACCCTTGTATCAGTGATGAAGTTGCAAAGAATTATAAATATCAAGCTGATTTATGTAGGTTTTTCCTTAGACATGTTTGCTGAATGTTATACAGGTATTTCCTTAGGCATGTTTGCTGAATGTTGTCGTGTAGTCTTCTTTTATATTTGAGTATTAACATGTGATCAAATGTATAGTGGTATTTATTTTGATTGCGTAGTGTAAAAGTATTTTAGTACTAAATTTAATCACAGGTTCTGAGAAGCTACAGACATAAGATATGAAAATAAACTAAAAGCTAAATTAAAAGCATCTGAAACCAGTTTAAAATAAAAAAAGTAAATTTATTATAATGATATGAAAACATCTATGTATTCACAAACTGATTCTATCTTTATAAAATATGCTTTATCAACACCTTCAAAATTAGGTGCCACTCTAAATTAGTTCTGACAATAATTTTTCATCACTTAAGTAATTATGTAAATATAAGAGAGAGGACCTAATCTCAATTTCAAAATGTATGCAAAAGGGGTACTTTTGTCAGTTAATATGGTGTTCCCGGAACACTGCTGGTTGATGGCTGATCATGATTGGGTATGTATGGATCTTCCGTCTGTCTGGTCAGGGGCTTCTTTCTGAGTATTTGGGGTGCGGCCGTGATATTTGATACAGGAACACTTCCTGTCGGACTTGTCTTCTTGAATGGACTCCCGAACACTTTCTCTTTTTTTAAATTTTTCCTTTTTTATTAATTTCATCCTTGTCCCCTCTTCCTTCTTATCGTCCAAACGGGAGAGTTGTAAGAATCTAATTGGTCTGCTTAAACCCCGCCTTGAGACCGCGAACGTGCAAAAACTTATCCGTTCTAACTGGCACTGTTCCTTAGGGACTCATAAATAACTCCACAAAGGTACATTCTTATTTAATGTCAAGTACGGAGACGGGATTCTAATCTTTGACTGGGATCAGAACCCCGCCCGAGACCACCGTACAAGACAACAATATCCGTAGAATATAATTTTATGGTCCTCTACCTTTTACAAAGATGTGATGAGGTCAGATTTAGATCCCGAGCATTTTACTTCTTGTATAAATGAATCAATTATATTACTGATCTAAATCGCCTGATCACAAATGTTAGTTACAAAAAATTTTTCTGGCTTATTTTATAATGAGAAATTAACAAAAATGATTGATTAATACATTTAAAATTGAACATTTAAATTACACAAAATTATACAATCTTTCCCTCTCAAACATGTCACAAAACCTATATCACTTGCAAAAGTGATAAATATTGTTACATGTTGATCAGTCAGGTTTAAGTGAAATATATAAATTAGGTCTTACAGATAATTTTAATAAATGCTGAAAATACAATTTTATATGGAAATGTACAGAAAGTCCCACTTAGACATATATTTTACTGCTACTTCTATGAGATATGTTGATTAAGCTGAATTCAAAATTCAATAAAATGGTGATCTTCAGGTCTAGGAGACAGTATCATTAATTACTATTTTTAAAGGTATTCTTAAACCGACTCTTTTATTTTAACAGGCAAAATCAATTTTCTATATTATTAAAGTAATTATTTACTTTTACCATAACTGCTGCGAAGCCATTTAAAAATTAATTAATATTTCGCTAAAATTAATTAAATTTGTTTAATTTTGATATCGTAAAAATTTACTGTTTAAATAGTTTTAATGAAACGAGATATCTAATTTGTGACGAATGGGAAGTTTGCTTAAAAGATTAAACGAATTAAAATTAATGTTTTATTTTAATCCCCATTACAGTATGAACAAACGGGATCTATTTGTATGCTATCTTCACTTAATTATATTTAATATCTAAGCTAATATGAAAGGAGTTTCTTTTGTTAAATAATGTTAAGTGCATTAATTTTATTAAATCAATATATCTTCTGACAACATGACTTCAAAAATTAAGAATTATTTCTATAATAAATAATTGTTTTGTAATCATATAAGCATGGTGGATAGATAGTATCTTCACAATTGTTAATCTTAAACATATACTCCTAATTACAAAAACGCTTCAAATAAATAAAGTATTCTTTTCATAGTATTTTAAAACTTAAGTACTCAAGTTTAGAAAAATTTCAAAATCTAAATTTTTATACTTTTCCATTTTTTCTATTATTATTATCAGTAATTATTGAAACAAGTGTGCAACAGTGTAAGCATCTTGGAACAGTCATCAGTAGTACCAATGATATAAAACTTGAACAACAGGCTACTTATGTCAAACAAGTGTTTTTATGGGTTGAGATCATTTTTATCTGGTGTCTTAATTCTTTGTGTTATCTCAACAGGGCTGGTATAAGTCATTGGTACGTAATAGTAGCAAATATTGAAAGTTTGAGAAACATTAATGTATGACTCATTATTACCATTATACAGCATACATAGTGCTACTTACTGCTGTTGGAATTACATTTAGGATCAATGGTATTAGAGCTAAAGATTCAAAGTACATTTTAATTGCATTCAATATATTGTTTTTGTATGAGAGGGAGTATCAGGTAGGTCTCAAATACTGAAAGTTTGAGAAGCACTAATGCCTTAACTCATTATTACCATTATACAACATTATAGTACGTACTACTATTGGAATGTTTAGGATTAATGGTAAAATAGCTAAATATTTTTAGTAGCTAAATATTCAAAGGACATTTTAATTGCATTCAATATATTGTTTTAGTATGGGAGGGGTATCAGGTAGGTCTAAAATAATGAAAGTTTGAGAAGCACTAATGCATGACTCATTATTACCATTATACAATATTATAATACATACTACTATTCGAATTACGGTTAGGATCAATGGTATTGTAGCTAAAGATTCGAAGTACATTTTAATTGCATTCAATATATTGTTTTTGTCTGAGAGGGCGTATCAGGTAGATCTCAAATACTGAAAGTTTGAGAAGCACTAATGCCTTGACTCATTATTACCATTAAACAACATTATAGTACGTACTACTATTGGAATGTTTAGGATTAATGGTAAAGTAGCTAAATATTTTTAGTAGCTAAATATTCAAAGGACATTTTAATTGCATTCAATATATTGTTTTTGTCTGAGAGGGAGTATCAGGTGGGTCGCAAATATTGAAAGTTTGAGAAGCACTAATGCCTTGATTCATTATTACCATTATACAACATTATAGTACGTACTACTATTGCAATGTTTAGGATTAATGGTATAGTAGCTAAATATTCAAAGTACATTTTAATTGCATTCAATACATTGATTTTGTATGGGAGGATATCAGGTAGGTCTTAAATATTGAAAATATGAGAAGCACTAATGTATGACTCATTATTACCATTATGCAACATTATAATACATACTACTATTCTAATTACTCTTATGACCAATGGTATTGTAGATAAATATTCAAAGTACATTTTAATTGCATTCGATGTATTGTTTTTGTATAGAAAGGTGTATCAGGTGGGTTGCAAATATTGAAAGTTTGAGAATCAGTAATGAAATTGAAATTGGTTTGGAGGGCTACGGCCTACTTTTTGCAACACGAGGGTTAATGAGACCGGGACCTACTGCTTAAAGCAGATTCCGAAAGGCTACGAACATCCATGCCATAGTGGGACTCGAACCCACGAGCTCCGGTTCCGAAGGCCAGCACCCTAACCATTCGGCCATCGTTTGGCGAAGCAGTAATGTATGACTCATTATTACCATGGGAGGGTATATCAGATGGGTCTCAAATATTTAAAGTTTGAGAAGCACTAATGTATGACTCATTATTACCATTATACAACATTATAGTACATACTACTATTGGAATTACGTTTAGAATCAATTGTATTAAAGCTAAAGATTCAAAGTACATTTTAATTGCATTCAATGTATTTTTTTTTGTATGGGAGGGGGTATCAGGTGGGTCTCAAATATTGAAAGTTTGAGAACCACTAATGTATGACTCATTATTACCATTATACAACATTATAGTACATACTACTATTGAAATTACGTTTAGAACCAATGGTACTGTAGCTAAAGATTCAAAGTAGTACATTATAATTGCATGAAATATATTGTTTTTTTTATGGGAAGGGGTATCAGGTGGGTCGCAAATATTGAAAGTTTGAGAAGGACTATTGTATGACTTATAATTACCATTAAACAACAATATAGTACATACTACAATTGGAATTACGTTTAAGATCAATGGTATTGTAGATAAAGATTCAAAGTACATTTTAATTGCATACAATATATTGTTTTTATATGGGAGGGGGTATCAGGTGAGTTGCAAATGTTGAAAGTTTGAGAAGCATTAATGCATGACTCATTATTAATATTCTACAGCATTATAGTACATACTACTATTGGAATTACGTTTAGGACCAATGGTATTGTAGCTAAAGATTGAAAGTACATTATAACTGCATGAAATATATTGATTTTGTATGGGAGGGGGTATCAGGTGTGTCTCAAATATTGAAAGTGTGAGAAGCACTAATGCATGACTCATTATTACCACCATACAAAACTACAGTACATACTACTATTGGAATTACGTTTAGGACCAATGGTATTGCAGCTAAAGATTCAATTTACATTTTAATTGCATTCATTATATTGTTTTTGTATGGGAGGAGGTATCAGGTGGGTTGCAAATATTGAAAGTTTGAGAAACACTAATGTCTTGACTCATTATTACCATCATGCAAAACTACAGTACATACTACTATTGGAATTACGTTTAGAACTAATAATTAAGATGAAAAAGGTTTTGTAAAAGACTTTTGTTGTATTTTACACATAATTTGTATGTTGGTTGGTAGGTGACGAGTTCATTTTAGAAGCCATATGATTCTTCAGGGAAAGATGATTATCATTGGCTCTACAGGTGGCACTGCTAAGAATGAGATATTCTTGTAATTTAGAAGCAAGATTAGTATTATTAAGAGCAGAATATAAAACATAAAAGAACTGAGTATGGTGTTTCATAACAGTAAAAAAAGTATGGATACCATGTTTGCTGATACCGTTGAAGATTTGGGACAGCAATTCAAATTTAAAATGTTTTTTTGTGATCACAACCCTCCTTTTCTGTACAAAATTTACAATTACAGGTTATAAAAAATCAAATTAACTTATGACTAAAATAAGAAAAATACCACATATCCCACCATTGCAGTAACGAAAGAAGGAAACAATTCCGAACCAAAACGTAAGCATCTAAACCAGAATAAAAACTAAATTACCCGCTCAAGTAGGCGTTGCCATTCGAAAGAGGAATAAAAATTTGTAACTCCTACAAAATACATAAATAAATTAGAGAAATTTTAAAATCACCAGGGTTTAGTTCAGTATTTACTTTTAATGTAATTAAATTATACAGAACATTTAAGAAATTAAAACATGCTTGTTATTTAATAATTTATTTTAATTAACTCCATATAGTACTAATGGGACCATGAAGTTAATTAACCGATTAATTTTTTATTATAAAAATGTTCTTATTTAATAAAGAATTATTTTATTATGTTAAATGTAAGATTAGGAATTAAATTTATTTAGAATAATTTATAAGTAATACTTAAGGTAAAATAAATTATTCTTTATCATAACTATTAACTCAATATTAAAATATAGAAATTACTAAGAAATTAAATTACTAAGAAAGAAAATGAATATGGCTTATATATATATATCAAAAGTAAAACATATTTGAATTTAAATAATTAAATAAATTTTAAGTTAAAAATCCTTACAGTTTATTAAAATAATAAATGTGAATAGCTAGAAGGTAAATATACGAACTTATAGTTTTTAATGCTGAATTGTTTAAACCAGTTCAAAGGTTTATTCCCATAATGGCATTACAGTATTTATATATAAATCTAAAAAACTGTAAATTTTTTTAGATTAACTTATTTACACCATTAATTGTTTTAATTCTTATATATTTATTCGTAAAAAATCCAGACATTGTACTCTTTTGAATTTTGCCCTGTGTTTTAAAAACAAAAATTTTGATAGTATGCATTTAACAAAGATTAAGTGTTCTCAAGTTTGATGAATTTTCGAAAGATACCCTGCCAATTTTTGGCACAAACATAACTTGAATCAAATTGGTAGAATAAATTTGTCTTTTTTAACCTCTTGCCTTATGAATCGAGCGACGATTGTGTGTACCACTTACGATGAAAGCTTTTCTCATGCGTCGTGACCAGATGCAGTTTCATCACGGGCTAAATTGTGATCAAACCAGTGGACATTAATAGTACTGTATTTGATATTTTATAAACTACAGAATTTGATAATTATATTTCATTTCATTTTTCTTAAAAAAATTATTAATGTTTTTATTTCACATAATATTAATTCCATGTTTTTGGTTATATAACAAAAATAAAAATTTTCAGTAGTTTAAATATTTTCTATGTAGAATTTATTGCGTGAATAATCTATAAGTGAATAATGTGTAATATTAGTCAAAATTTTCTTCTTCATTATTATCGCTTTCATCACTAACTAAATTTTGCACACATTTTTTTACAGGACAAACTACAATGCTGTCTTCAGATGTATTCAAATCGGTATTTGTTTCAGTTTTTAAGGTATAATCAGGACACTTTCCAGCACCATTATTAGTATCAATTTTTCCTTTTTGCCATTAGGTTAAAATTTTAGATTTTTTTAAAGAATTTTTTAAGCACTAACAGTTAATTATTTATTGCATATAATATAATACTCTGTTTCAATTACGCCTAAGAATAAACTACCAACTCTTTTATTTCAATTGTAACAAACAATAACGCAAAAATAAAAACTTTATCGACTAAAAACAATAACATGTCTGATACGAGCTTTTCACGTTTGGCCAGAAAGAATCATTACGTGTGTAACACGAGCTTTTCTCTTTTGGCCAGACAGAATCATTACTAGTCTGACACAAGCTTTTCAGTTTTGGCCAGAGAGAATCATCACGTGTCTGACACGAGCTTTTCACTTTTGGCGAGACAGAATCATCACGTGGGTGATACGAGGTTCTAATTTTAGGCACAGCAGTACGACCACGTCTCCTATACGTTATTTTAAGGCAAAGGGTTAAAAAAACAGAATAAAAATTTTATTGGGAAGATACAACTCTACTCATTCAAGTATAAAATAAAGATAATATTCAGTTCTCAAACCACTTCCCGTGATTAAGTACACAGAAGACGCATCTTTTTCTGCTCTCATTCTGTCATTTTTGTTTACAACACAAAATATTTATCACTTTGATTTCTTCTGTTTAAAACTAGTTTTCTGATAATACCATTATATGTACGTTACTGCCAAGCTAACATGCAATAAAAATCATTCAGAAAAGCAAATAAAATATGAGATTTTACCAAAAGTTAATTATCCAGTGAATTTTTTTATTATAAGAATGCTCTTTAAAAAAAATGTTGAATATTTAAAGGAACTGAGAAGAAGAGACAGGTAATTGATTTTAAGGAAAGAATAGCTGTATACTGCAACAAATATTTTCAAATTTTAGAACTTTATGTATAACTTTTATTAAGATTTTTAATGAATCACTAATACATGAATTAATAAATACGGGCTTGAAAAATTGCTTAATGTTTATAGAAAAAATTTTAAAACAATTTATTTTTATTAGGTTTAATAATCTTTACTCACTATAATTTTAAATTGGCAATTTGGAGAGTTTTTATGTTTTCTAATATGGCAATCAAATAACTATATAAAATACCGCAATTAAATTTCCTATTTATTTAGTCGAAATTCTTATTTTGTTAGAAGTAGCTGAAATATTTTAAAAGTGAAGCGTTTTAATGTTTTATAAGTATCTTAATTAAAGAAATGTAATTTAGAGATTGCAAAGTAAAAAAAATAATTTTTAGAAGACGCAATAAAAATTATTGGATTTTATAAATCATGTTCTGATATTTTTATACACTATGTAGAATATTAACAAGATTTTTGAATGAAGTCTTTTTACATTTTCGAAGCTTATATAGAGAGGGCGTTTGCATATTTTAGAATGATTTCGAGACCGTTTAATTAATGAATAAAATTCAAATCATAATTAAGAAAAATATAACCTGATAACCGGTTTTTACAGCTATTTCATTGAAATTTTTATGGTAAAAAGGCTTTCAGTATAACTCCCAGGGTTATTAGTTCCACCCCACTTCCACAAATCAAAAAAGGACTCATTGTCGTTAATCTCTATACAACTCAACTCATCCATCATCCCCAACTTTCACCAGTCCATCAATAGTGGATGGTTTCCGCAAGTGACTTCCGTTTCCGGACCAAATATACAATAGTACATTGGTGAAATGTCAAGAAACGTTCCAGGAATAAGCTGAAAAGTTATATATGCAATATTTATATTAGTCTTCATTCTTTCTCGAATGCAGTAATGCTTTTCGAATGATGACTTATAGATTTGTATTTATAACGTTTCACTCTTTTAAAGTTACTAAAGGAAGGGAATACTTCTGAAAACACCAAGAATATGTTGAATTCAAATGACGAATATTCGTTATTAACTCAACTGCTCTTCCACAAATCCAAAGAGAACTCACTGTCATTAATCTCTATACAACTCAACTCATCCATCATCCCCAACTTTGACCAGTCTATCAATAGTGGATGGTTTTCGCATGCGACTTTTTTTCCGGACCAAATATACAATAGCACACTGGTGAAATGTCAAGAAGTGTTCCAGGATTAACCTGAAAAGTTATAAGTGCAATATTTGTATTAGTCTTCTTTTTTTCCTGAATGCAATAATGCTTTTCGAATGATGACTTTTGTCTTTATAACGTTTCACCCTTTTAAAGTTACTAAAAGAAGGGAATTTCTTCTGTAAACACCAAGAGTAAGTCGAATTCTTTTGTTAGCCCTGTCGTAGCCATAGATCTAACACCAATATTAAAACTAAAGGCCTTCTCACGCCTCAAAATGCCTATGTGTAATTTTATGATTCCTTTTACGCATGAAGAATGTGCTGATTTTTTGTGTTGCAAACAATTTATTTTAGTTTAGGTTAATTTGTGTTCAGTAGTCGGTTGGAAATTTTCACTAATTGCCGAGAAATCCAAGTATTCTTCAAGAGGAAAAATAATCCTATACTGAATCTGTTGCTTTTTAAGCATGAACAGGATGTGTGACACGGCCTTTACCCATAATGGTAAATTAATATAATTTGTCTTTTTCTCCCACTTTTCTTAGTTTTAATATCCTGTAGGAGAAGAACCTGATGATAATTGTAAATATTTGCTGAAGCTTTAAATTGATAAAACCCCATTTGTACATTTTGTAGATTCCGTTACTTTATTTTGTTGTAGTCGCTTAGATAAATCGATTCTTCATCAAGCGTCAAAATTTTTTTACATTTACGTCCTTTAAATAGTTTTCATACAAGGTAAAATGTCATTTATTGTACCACTTGCATTGGTAAAAGCTGGTAAACACTATGTTTTTCACGCTTTTCAAATTGTAAATTTTGGATTATTATTTTTACTTGTACAAAGTAAGGGAAACATTGTAAAAGCGAACAAATTTAATGTTCAGATGTTAAGATTCCAATGAAAACACTCCTTTTATAATGAGTATTTTCATTGAGATAGAATACATAATTTTATAATCGTCATAATGTATGAATAATTTTTGACAAATTTCACCCCAAAATCATTCTAAGAATGTGTAAACAATGTATGAATGTATCTAGATTTTGATGAAAATCTTGAATTTATATGCATTGCTTAACAAACTAGAGAATAAATTTTGGATTTAACCTTTTGAAGGGCACTGGTATATATAATATACAGGCTGTTAAAAATTTTTTCTCTGGTTTACCTAACAAAAAAGTTTTTAATTGCTAATGGTTTTGATACATCAAGCTATCGACACTTAATTTTTTTCCCTTTTTTAAAGTTTTTTGTCAAAACCTGATTTTAGAATCAGGTTCTATCAAAACCAGATTCTAAAATCAAAAAAATTGATTTTATAAAGTTAAGACTTTAAAATGAAAGTACCTATTTTAACTTCTCTTACAAATTTCGTATCTGTCTGATATCTAATACCTTTTAATAAAAATTAATAATTATTTTTCCAATATTACTAAAAAATATGTCATTTTCATGTTGTACCAAGGGAGGTGATTAGGCAGCCAAATTACCCTCAGATTATTCCTCAAGTAATATAATTTATTTTTCATATACTTCATATTTAAAACGTTCATAGATGACATTTATAAACTAATTTCTTTGAAAACCAAAGAGTTACTAAGGGTGCCTCTTAAAGGGTTAAAGAAATTCTAAATTCTTCATTGCATTTCAATTAAATTATTTTTATTTCTATAAATATAAAGTGTATTTTAGGTAACTAGTATAAAGTTTTCTGATTTTATAAAATATCAAGTAAATAATTATTTCAAATATTTTATGACAATTTAAAAAATATTTACCATTTCATAATGGCTAATGTGGAAAACAGCCCTATCTTATTTTGTTATAAATAGCTGGGGTATTTTAAAGATGAAAAGCTTCAGCGTTTACCTCTTTCTAGAAAGTGAAGTTTGATATATGGATTAGAAATCACTCATTTCATTCTAAGCAAATTGCTTCTTTACGATTTTCTTATCTATATCATTGTTTTACGATTTATAGCCCGTAAGCTTCAAGATAAAGGTCAGAGCAACTTATCTAATGTCCTTAACGTGATGGCGTTACACAGCAACCGTGATTACATCTTTGCCGCTAGAGATGTGGTATCAACCGGGTAAAAATCTTTCTTGAGGGTTGTTTCCGCTCCAAAGAAGATAGAAGATATCTCTGTGATGCTGACTAAATTTCGGAATCAAACAGAAGCTAAAACTTTTCTTTGGTATAAGAGTGGACAATTTTGTGATAAAAAACCGAAAGTACAACACATAAAAATTTAAGAGCTTTAGATACTTTAGGGTTTTAATTTTATGGTCAAAGAGGTTTTAGTTGTGCTTGTAAAACTTTTTTTATGTCACTAGTTTTATAAATATTCCCACATATGTATACAATTAAGGAAAATGTTTGGAGAACTGAGAAAATATTTAAGAAAGAAAATTAGGGGAAGAGTAGGCAAATTAAACAAAGTTTGTTTCTGAATGAATTAATTTCTAAAGAATATTTTCATCCTTAGTATTTAGATAAAAGTAACAGTATAACTGTAAATTTATGAAGAATGTCACAATATCATGAAATACAATTCTTTATATCATGGTTATCGTAAACATTTGTTAATTAAAATAATTAAATCACTGTGTTGGTGTTTTAATGTACGAGGCATAGTAGAATACTTTAAAATTACAAGGTAAGTTACACTATCGGAAATTAATTAATAATAGGTTTACAATAATAGTTTTACAAGCCCAAATAAAAGGGTTTATTTGTGCTTGTAAAACTTTTTTAGGTCACTAGTTTTATAAATATTCCCACATATGTATACAATTAAGAAAAAAGTTTGGAGGACTGAGAAACATTTTTAGAAAGAAAATTAGTGGAAGAGTAGGCAAATTAAACAAAATTTATTTCTGAATGAATTAATTTCTAAAGAATATTTTTATCATTAGTATTTAAATAAAAGGTAACAGTATAACTGTAAATTTATGAAGCATGTCACAATAGCATGAAATACAATGTTTTAGATAATGGTTATCGTAAACTTTTTGGAATTAAAATAATTAAATCACTATGTTAGTGTTTTAATGTACGAGCTATAGTAGAATAATTTAAAATTACAAGGTAAGTTACACTATCGGAAATTAATTAATAATAGGTTTACAATAATAGTTTTACAAGCACAAATAAAAGGTTTTATTTGTGCTTGTAAAATTTTTATGTCACTAGTTTTATAAATATTCCCACATATGTATACAATTAAGAAACAAAGTTAGGAAAACCGAGAAAATTTTTTAGAAAGAAAATTAGTGGAAGAGTAGGCAAATTAAACAAAATTTATTTCTGAGTGAATTAATTTCTAAAGAATATTTTTATTATTAGTATTTAAATAAATGTCACAATATCATGAAATACAATGTTTTATATCGTGGTTATCCTAAATGTATTGGAATTAAAATAATTAAATCATTATGTTGGTGTTGTAATGTACGAGGTATAGTAGAATACTTTAACATTACAAATTACATTATCGGAATTTAAAATACATTGTCATATGAATATTGCAACCCATTTTTGAATAAAAATTAGATAATCACTGTTTGAAATTTTAATGTAGGATCTATAGCAAAAGTTCGTTAAAATTACACGTATGTCACACTATCTTTAAATACAATATATTTTCTTCTGAGTATTGCAGCTCTTTTTAAAATTAGAATTAAATAAATGACAGTTCGGCGTTTTAATGTATAACCTACAGTAGAATAATTAAACAGCTCATGGTGTGTTAGACTATCGTGAAATACAATATATTCTCTTATCAGTATTGCAATACTTTTTTAAAAATTTAAATTAGATAAATGAACAGTTTGGAGTTTGATGTAGGATACATAGCAAAATACTATCCTTAAATGCAATATATATTCTTCTGAGTATAGCAGCCCTATTTGAAATTAGAATTAGATAAATCAAGTCTGGATATTTAATGTACAACCTAGAGTAGAATACTTAAATAGCCGGTGGTATGTTAGAATGTAACGAAATACAATATAACCTCTAAGTATTTTAATACTTTTTTAAAAATTTAAATGAGATAAATCAACAGTTTGGAGTTTGATGTAGGATACACAGCAAAATACTTTAAAATTAAGTATATGTCACACTATCTTAAATAAAAAAATATTTTCTTATGAGTATTGTAACCCTTTTGGGGATTAGAATTAAATCACCAGTTTAGAGTTTTAATTCAAGATCTATAAAAAAAGAAATTTAACATTCTATGGTATATTACACTGTCATGAGATCAAATATACTTTCTTAATACTTATAGTATTAAGAAAATATATTGGATACTTAATACTTAAAGTATTGTGATTTTTTGTAATATTATAATTAGATAAATCACCAATTTGGAGATTTTATGTAGGAGCTGTTGCAAAATATGTATCAAATTACATGTATGGTTCTCTAACTGATAGGTATTGATAAGATTTGTTAACTGATAGGTAACTTCGACCTATATCACATTACTATTTATTTTTTCAAGACTTATTAATTAAAAGAAAGTTCTGTGACATGTGAAACAACAATTGTTATAGTTAATAATTTACCATCACAACTAAGACAGAAAAAAATTAAAATCATACTCTTAGATTTCAGAATTGTTTTAACTATATATCCCTTTTGGAAAGGGAATATTTTTTGTTCACTTTTGTTAGTTTATATTCTTCATATTTTTTAAATACAATTTCTAAAGTTCATCAGTGAAATTCTCATTTATGATGTAATAAAAACTTGATTGATATTTTTACAGTGTTATTCACTATGGGAATTTCCCCACACTTTTATTAATCTTCGTAACTCAAGCCAAAGAAAAGTTCAATAATATTAAAAAAAAACCCCGCTTAAATATCAGCTGCGGTTTATCATCTTCTATTCTTTAGGATCAATGAAGCAAATAGATGCCTGGTATTATAGCATAATAATATTTCTTAAATAACAACGAAGCTCATTTGTCAAGTTAAAACCACTCTCCTAAGAAGACCGTGGAAGAAAAAAAAACAATTTATCATCC
>CM063510.1:139849267-139861767 GCA_032207245.1 Pardosa pseudoannulata
ATATGTACAGATTACCTATATTGAGTCATTTGATTAAAGTGTACTCCTTTCACATGGCTTAATTAGGCACATATATTATGATTTATTACTGACAATAAAAAACAACCTAAGTGTAATTTATAAATGTAATTTTTTCCAAAGAGAGTTAAAATGATAGCTTGATATTTGTAATCAAGCTATCTAATCTATTTGTAATCAAGATATCTGTGTGTAATCAAGCTATATATCTAATTTATGTGTCAAATATCACATCATCAATATTTTTCAGTATTATTTGCATACCTTAATAAGATTTAAAGCACTCTCTCAATTATAAAGTATATACATATTACCTATATTGAGTCATTTGACTAAATTGTACTCCTTTGACATTATGTCTTAATTAGGCGCATATATTATGATTTATTACTGACAATAAAAAAGAAACCAAGTGTAATTTATGTAGGTAATTTTTTCCAAAGAGAGTTCAAATGAAAGCTTGATTACTATATTTGTAATAAAGCTATCTAATCTATTTGTAATAAAGATATATATTTGTAATCAAATTATATATCTAATTTATGTACCAAATATCACATGATCAGTATTTTTCAATTTTTTTTAGATATCTTTAATAAAATTTAGAGCCCTATCTCAATTATTAAATATATACAGATCACCTATATTGAGTCAATTGATTAAAGTGTACTCCTTTGACATTGTCTTAATTAGGCGCATATATTATGCTTTATTACTGACATTAAAAAACAAACCAAGTGTAATTTATAAAGGTGATTTTTTCCAAAGAGAGTCGAATGATAGCTTGATTACTATATTTGCATAAAACACATGACACACAGATTCTAATTTCATCAACAAGCAAAATAAGAGGCTTGAACTAATTTGAAATAATTAATACTTCTTCATCGCCATTAAGTATGATTATTACTTCAGGGCAGATCATTTGTGATTTTCCCCGTTCGATACACACGTCTAATGCCTTTTGGCTTGATGCGGAATTATCACTTTGTTCTGAACTAATTCAATGGGTTAATTTTCCTTGTGGATAATAACAAATATAGATTAGTTAACTTTCACCATTTCTATATTAATAGTGTTGAAACATCATTATTTTGACTTTATGTAGAGAAATAAACCAGTTTCTTGTCAGTCACTAATTACAATGTGTTTGCGAAATTAGATAAAATGTCCATGTTATAACACTAAACTTCTTAAGTAAATTATATGTAACAGTTGGTGCATTCTTCCTTAAGGAACTTTTTTTTTAAACGTAGAAACTAGTTCATGATTTTACACTTTTAGATTTATTCTCCATATTATCATAGAGAATTGCACTTAAAATTGCATTTTTATTCCTGGAGAAGTTTGTATAAAACTTCTAATAAATGAAGAAAATTTAGTAAAAAAATCCGTTTTTTTCAAAAGGTTAAATTTTTTTATTTTAAATTATTTCAATATTTTTTTATGCAACACATTTCTTATACACTGGACTAGGGAATCACCTAAAATCTTTGCTTAATTTTCATTTGGTAAAAAAATTTGATCCTTCAAAATCATACACATTGAATTTTTGTCGAGTTTTCATTACGTTTATAGCTAACTATGAGTGTAATATCATTAAATATTATCCAAATTTAAAGCTCTTAGATCATTCAATAGCAAATGCTATCAAAAGAATTCATAATAATTTTCAACAAAATATTTTAAGAACTTTTTGAGAAATCCCATTTCAAGTTTCAAGATTTTATTAAAAATGCCGTTCTGAGAAAAACGCATTATAAATTTATGAACGCAACTTTAACTTATAAAACATTAAAATACATTTTTAAAACTCCCCACACTTTCTTGCTTCAAAACTTTCTAACTGCCAAGTTGCTAATTATTAAAAATACTAGAAAAATGTTTAAACTAATCTTCATGAAAATTTAAAACGTTTTGACCAAAAAATGCTTCCAAAAAATTCACAACTTCCGGTTCCGAATTGTTACTTCCCTTTTGTTTTGACAGCTGTACTGGTGTTTAAACAGCTGTAACTTTTCTTTAAAATGTCGTAGAGACAAAACAAAACAGGTTTAGAAGCCTAAAAGTTGAAATTTTACAATAGAGAAATAAAAAAATTAAGATTTTTGGCAAAAATTGGCGTTTTTAACGTAGACGGATACCTTAAATAACGAATTTAGAATACACATTGAGCAGTTGTAGCTCAATCGGCAAAGGAAACGCTCTGGTAACTGGAGGGAGGGAGCCTGAGCAGGCCTTAGATCCGCAATGCTCGTTAAAGGTGACTGGGACACGTAAAATATGCTCGTGGTCACAATATCCTCCAAGTTCTCAATCAATTCCTCTGGAGGTGGCAAGCTAAGCCTATGCGTTTTTTTGCTTGGTCACAGTTTCAAAATTACGAAGACCCACTGTGGTGATTTGATTTAGATCAGTAATATAATTGATTAATTAATATAAGTAATATAAATAAAACGAGACGTGAAATACTTGGGATCTAAATCTAACCTCATGACATCTTTTGTAAAGGAGAGAGGACCCATAAAAATTAATTGAACGGATTTTTTCGTCGTGTGCGGGATTCTCGGTAGGGGTTCTGCTCCCAGTCCCAGACTAGAATCACGTCTCCACACATGGCACTAAATAAGAATATACCAAGGCGGGAAAAAGAAGACCAATAGACATATACAGCTCTGCTGATTGGACGAAGATAAATAAGAAAGGACTGTAACAATAAGTTACATTCGGTTCAGCTCCCCGTGGGTCTTCGTCGGGGACATACCGGGGCAGGACCGGTTTGAAATGCAGATAGATTTCGGACTTCTCCCAGCCAATAGATGTATTCGTTCGTTTGGGGGATTTTGACCCCTCCCCCCGGAGTGGACCCCTGTTTTTTTTTCTCCGGAAGAGTCGGAATTTTTTGAGAGGACAAGGTTGTTACCAGAAGAAGAGAAGGTGAACGGCTGGCATCCGCGGCTTGTGGATAACCCCTTTTGAATAAAATCGCCCTTTTTAGGGCCGACGCCGACTGGAGAGCAGTCTTCGATCTACAAATGATAAGTTGATTCAACTATTTGTATTCCTTAGGCATTTATCTAATTGTATAAAATAATTTAATCAAGACCTATTTTTCATGTGTTTCTTAATGAGTTTTAATTTCTTTCTCAAACACTAGGCCAACGTAACATTATTTTTACAAGGACAGGGATGAAAATAATATAAAATAAAGAAAAGTCATGAAGGAGTCAGAGTTCGGGGGTAAAGGAGCAGATTCGACAGTAAGTACCAGAGCCCCACACCAGTGGTGAGACTGGAGTCAACATTGTCATATCACCAATCGAGAATACACGCAAAGCGTCTACATAGATTCACCAAGACAGTCCAACCTGATTACCGCATTGGCACACCAAATAGTTCCACAAAGGTGTTAGAAGTTGCAGCCAAATGGCACCTTCTCAACCTCCGGTGAATCCCGGCAATTTGTTTTTGTTTTGTTTAAAGTTAACCGAGGCTTCTTAATCGCAATTTGTAAAGCTGACTCTCGCTGTATGTTTGATTGTGACTTCAACTCTCACTCGGCAGCTACGAACTGTGTAATTTTGTGATTGGCTGAGTGGGAGAGGAAGTTGCATGTATATGTTAAATTTTATGCGATGTCTGCTGCTGGATATATAAGAGGATTGTTAGATGTTTTTTTTGGTACTTGTGCAATTTTTCCTGCACGTAGGTGGACATCGTATGATGTTTTGTTTTTTAAGATTTAAAATAAATCTACATTTTCGTTTTTAAATAGTTCATCATTTTTTTTTTATAATCACTACCAGAACCTTGCTCTGCTAAAGTACCAGTATTGAGTTGTTCGTTGCAATGCCGGTAACAAAAGGTACTTATTATAAATATTTGAATTTGAGATTAGGTCCTCTCTTTTCTTTATTTTTCTACCTAAATGTTAAAATATTATTAATGTTAAATCTTAAATAATGTGGCACCTAGTAAAAAGTTTTGAAAAGCAATTTTTATGAATTTTAAATCAAATTGTTTTTGTGTATAGACATGTATATAGCATAAGAATAAATTTGCTTAATGTTATTTTAAACTGTCAATCTTGTATGTGTTTATTTTTGAGTGTAATATTTGATTTTAATAACTCTTGATTTATCTTGTTTTTTTTTTTAATTTAATCTGTCAGAACGTGTGGTTGAATTTAAACTTAAATAGTCTATACAACGCAACCGAAATAAAATTTAGTCTTTTTGACTAACAAAATAATAACCACTATAAATTTGATCAAAGGTAAATACTGAAATTTAATGAGTGCTACACGACACCCACTAGCATAAATAGTACTTTCACTCTTGAGGTGCTCGTCAAAACGAAAGATACACTCCTTTGCCTTAATACGAGAAGCCTCTGGCTCAATCGTGCTTGGTTTGACCAAGTGGCATAAGCAACAGCAACAAAAACAACAGAATACACATTTCATTAATGAGAGTACTGTAAAAATGTAAACTTTATTTTAAAAATATGTTTTGTATCAGCTTTTACACTTTATGTTTCTAAATAGAAATGCTACTCAAAAAGTTTAATCGATAAAATTTATTGATTCCTCTCAGAACGGGCAATATATTTCAATAAATAATACAAAAGCATTCAATTACAGTGATACACTTTTTATCTTGAGGTGGTCGTCAAAACGAAAGGTGCACCCCTTTGAGTTGACACGAGAAGCCTTCGGCTCAATCGTGCTTGGTTTGACCAAGTGGCATAAGCAACAGCAACAAAAACAACAGAATACACATTTCATTAATGAGAGTACTTTAAAAATGTGAACTTTATTTTAAAATATATTTTGTATTAACTTTTACACTTTATGTTTCTAAATAGAAATGATACTGAAAAAGTTTAATCGATAAAATTTATTGATTAATCTCAGAACGGGCAATATATTTCAATAAATAATACAGAAACATTCAATTACAGTGATACACTTTTTCTCCTCCCCTGCCTGAAGAATTATGTTTCTTTGAAAATACCATCTTTCAAACCATTCATAAAAACTACTAGCATGAAAGTGTTTTCATATTAAGAATAAAAAATGACTTCATTTTTCACTGTAAACTTTTTTAAAGCTCAGCATAAAGTGAAAGAATGCCTTTACATTCACTTTTTTCTCCTTGCAAGTCATATTGTTTATATACAAAACTGTTTTTTTTTGATAAATAATTAATATTGGCACTTTTCAAAAGACAACTAGCCCCGACTTTATCTATAACTTTTGCAATACTTCCTTGGATAGTTCCGTTTTTACATTTTCTGTTCCAGGAGCATTTATTCAGAAACTATGTTTCGTAATTAATAGTTTTCCGATAATTGTTCCTTTTGCGTGCAGATATTAAAAATATTTTTGGAAAGAACTTCGGAGGATTTCACCATGAATCTCTCTGACATTTAAAAAACATGAGTAATTAACTATATTACTAGTGTCTACAATGGAATTTATATGTAAGTACTATGATTACACTCTTATTGATCTTGAGTAATTAAATACATATGATTAGAGTCTTCAATGGAATTTATATATAAGTACTATGATTACAATCTTATTTATTTTGAGTAATTAACTATATTATTACCGTCTTCAATACAATTTATATGTAAGTAATATGATTACACTGTTATTGATCTTGCTTAATTAACTATATTATTAGTGTTTTAATGGAATTTATATGTAAGTACTATGATTACACTCTTACTGATCTTGAGTAATTAACTACATATTATTAGCGTCTTCAATATAATTTATATGTAAGTACTATGATTACACTCTTATTGATCATGAGTAATTAACTATATTATTAGCGTCGTCAATGGAATTTATATGTAAGTACTATGATTACACTTTTATTGATAATGCGCAATTAACTATATTATTAGCACTTCAATGGAATTTATATGTAAGTACTATGATTACACTTCTATTATTTTGAGTATTCAACTATATTATTAGCGTCTTCAATGAAATTTATATGTAAGTACTCTTATTGAGCTTGAGTAATTAACTATATTACTAGTGTCTACAATGGAATTTATATGTAAGTACTAATTACACTCTTATTGATCTTGAGTAATTAACTATATTACTAATGTCTTCAATGGAATTTATATGTAAGTACTATGATTACACTCTTATTGATCTTGAGTAATTAACCATATTATTAGTGCTTTCAATGGAATTTATATAATTAATATGATTGCATTCTTATCTTGAGTATTTCGCTATATTATTAGCGTATTCAATGGAATTTATATGTAAGTACTATGATTACACTCTTATCTCGACTAATTAACTATATTATTAGCGTCTTCAATGGAATTTATATGTAAGTACTATGATTACACTCTTATTGATCTTGAGTAATTAACTATATTATTAGCGTCTTCAATGGAATTTATATCTATGTACTATGATTACACTCTTATTGATTTTGATTATTTAACTGTATTATTAGTGTTTTCAATGGAATTTATATGTAAGTACTATGATTACACTCTTATTGATCTTGAGTAATTAACTATATTATTAGCGTCTTCAATGGAATTTATATGTAAGTACTATGATTACACTCTTATTGATCTTGAGTAATTAACTATATTATTAGCGTCTTCAATGGAATTTATATGTAAGTACCATGATTACACTCTTATTTATAATTACATTTCATGTTATAATTGCATTAATATTATTAAATTATGTATTTTATGATATGCTACATAATTCATTTCTACGTGTGATCTACAGTTAATTAAAAGTATGCAAATTAAATTTCTTTACAAGACTGTTTATGGTTCTAAAATTAGAGTTTCCAATTCTAAATATAAAACTTCCGGTTTTATATATTTTTGAAGAATTCATGCCAATGAATTACTCTAAAGTTCGAATGCTTAAAAAGAAAACAAAATTAAAAAGTACTAAAGATGTAACATATAATTTTCATTGGTAAACTGAGTATTAATATTTAGCATTTAAAGTGTTAGTTTTTATAAAAGTGTATCATAAAATATAAATTAATTAAAATATAAATAGTTTTTTAGAGTGAGTTTATTATAAAAGTATTAATTAATTAAAACAAATAGTTTTTTAGAATCAGTTTATTATAAAAATATTAATTAAAACATAGTTTTTTAGAGTAAATTTATTATAAATATATTAATTAATTAAATAAAAAAGTTTTTTACAGTAAGTTTATTATAAAAATATTGATTAATTAACACATAGTTTTTAGAGTAAGTTTATTATAAAATATTAATTATTTAAATCAAAAAGGTTTTTAGAGTAAATTTATTATAAAAATATTAATGAATTAAAACATAGTTTTTTAGAGTAAGCTTATTATAAATATAAATTAATTAAAACATAAATAGTTTTTTAGAGTGAGTTTATTACAAAAGTATTAATTATTAAAACAAATAGATTTTAGAATAAGTTTATTATAAAAATATTAATTAATTAAAACATAGTTTTTTAAAGTAAGTTTATTATAAATATATTAATTAATTAAAACAAAAAGGTTTTTAGAGTAAATTTATTATAAAATATTAATTAATTAAATAAAAAAGTTTTTTACAGTAAGTTTATTATAAAAATATTGATTAATTAACACATAGTTTTTAGAGTAAGTTTATTATAAAATATTAATTATTTAAATCAAAAAGTTTTTAGAGTAAATCTATTATAAAAATATTAATGAATTAAAACATAGGTTTTTAGAGTAAGTTTATTATAAATATATTAATTAATTAAAACATAAATAGTTTTTTAGAGTAAGTTTATTATAAAAATATAAATTAATTAACACATAAATAGTTTTTTAGAGTTTAATAAGCAAAAATTATGCATAATGCTATTTATTAACTATTATTAAAATTTATTAACTATTGCTTGTAGCTACAATATAAATATGGGCTATTATGAATTTGACTCAAATGAAAGCATAAAATAATAAAAGATATAAATTCTTTTGCAGCCAATTTGAAAATGGAAAAGAATGCGTGTGGTATTTGCAATATTTAATTTGAATATAGGATATCATACACTTGACTCGAATGAAAGCATAAAATAATAAAAGATATAAATTCTTTTGCAGCCAATTTGAAAATGGAAAAGAATGCGTGTGGTATTTGCAATATTTAATTTGAATATAGGATATCATACACTTGACTCGAATGAAAGCATGAAATAATAAAAGATATACGTTCTTTTGCAGCGAATTTGAAAATGGAAAAGAATACGTGTGGTATTTGCAATATTTAATTTGAATGTAGGATATCATACACTTGACTCAAATGAAAGCATGAAATAATAAAAGATATACATTCTTTTGCAGCCAATTTGAAAATGGAAAAGAATGCGTGTGGTATTTGCAATATTTAATTTGAATATAGGATATCATACACTTGACTCGAATGAAAGCTTGAAATAATAAAAGATATACATTCTTTTGCAGCCAATTTGAAAATGGAAAAGAATGCGTGTGGTATTTGCAATATTTAATTTGAATATAGGATATCATACACTTGACTCGAATGAAAGCATGAAATAATAAAAGATATACATTCTTTTGCAGCCAATTTGAAAATGGAAAAGAATGCGTGTGGTATTTGCAATATTTAATTTGAATATAGGATATCATACACTTGACTCGAATGAAAGCATGAAATAATAAAAGATATACATTCTTTTGCAGCCAATTTGAAAAGGGAAAAGAATGCGTGTGGTATTTGTAATATTTAATTTGAATATAGGATATCATACACTTGACTCAAATGAAAGAATGGAACAGTAAAAGATATACATTCTTTTGCAGCCAATTTGAAAATGGAAAAGAATGCGTGTGGTATTTGCAATATTTAATTTGAATATAGGATATCATACACTTGACTCGAATGAAAGCATGAAATAATAAAAGATATACATTCTTTTGCAGCCAATTTGAAAATGGAAAAGAATGCGTGTGGTATTTGCAATATTTAATTTGAATATATGATATCATACATTTGACTCAAATGAAAGCATAAAATAATAAAATATATACATTCTTTTGCAGCCAATTTGAAAATGGAAAAGAATGCGTGTGGTATTTGCAATATTTAATTTGAATATAGGATATCATACACTTGACTCGAATGAAAGCATGAAATAATAAAAGATATACATTCTTTTGCAGCCAATTTGAAAATGGAAAAGAATGTGTGTGGTATTTGCAATATTTAATTTGAATATAGGATATCATACACTTGACTCAAATGAAAGCATGAAATAATAAAAGATATACATTCTTTTGCAGCCAATTTGAAAATGGAAAAGAATGCGTGTGGTATTTGCAATATTTAATTTGAATATAGGATATCATACACTTGACTCGAATGAAAGCATGAAATAATAAAAGATATACATTCTTTTGTAGCCAATTTAAAAATGGAAAAGAATGCGTGTGGTAGTTGCAAATCTAATTTGAATATAGAACATCATACATTTGCTCAAATGAAAGCATGAAATAATAAAATATTACATTCTTTTGTAGCCAATTTGAAAATGGAAAAGAATGCGTGTGGTAGTTGCAAATCTAATTTGAATATAGAATATCATACATTTGCTAAAATGAAAGCATGAAATAATAAATGATGTACATTCTTTTGTAGCCATTTTGAAAATGGAAAAGAATAAGTGTGGTAGTTGCAATATCTAATTTGAATAAACGATATCATAGATTTGACTCGTATGAAAACATGAAATAATAAAAGATATAAATTCTTTTGCAGCCAATTTGAAAATGGAAAAGAATGCGTGTGATAGTTGCAATATTTAATTTGAAAATATGATATCATACATTTGACTCAAATGAAAGTATAAAATAATAAAGATATAAATTTTTTTGTAGTCATTTTAAAAATGAAAAAGAGTGAGTGTGGTAGTTGCCATATTTAATTTGATTAGGATATCATACAATGAATCAAATGAGCATGAAATAATAAAATATATACATTCTTTTAGTAGCCATTTGAAATAAAAAAAGAATGCGTGTGATAGTTGCAATATTTAATTTGAAAATATGATATCATACATTTGACTCAAATGAAAGTATAAAATAATAAAGATATAAATTTTTTTGTAGTCATTTTAAAAATAAAAAAGAATGCATGTTAAAATATTTTATTTGAATATAGGATATCACATATTTGACTTAAATGAAAGCAGGAAATAATAAAAAATATAAATTCTTTGTAGCCATTTTAAAAATGAAGAAGTTTGGTTTGGTTTGGTTTGGAGCGCTACGGTCTACTTTTTGCAACACGAAGGCTAATGAGACCGTAAAAATGAAGAAGAATGCATGTGGTAGTTTTATTTACTTTGATAACAGGATATCATGCAATTGACTCAAATGAAGCATGAAATTAAAAGCTATCAATTGTTTTGTAGTCATTTTAGAAATGAACAAGGAAACTAAAATTTGTATGTTAATATTCTTATATATTTTATTCTTGCATTATTTTGTTAGATCTTAAAATCGTTTTTACACACTATGATATTTACAAATTTATAACAAAAGTTTATTACAAACTAAGTAAAGTTATAATGCAAATGAGCTTTCAAAGAGTTTTCAAACCTATTACATGAAGTTTTAAGTAAATATATTTTAAACTTAGTATATTGTTTACTGTGTCTATTAAAGTTTAAAAAATGTCAACAGAATTAAAAGATAAAAATACATTTTCTTGTATTGTATTTCAACAGACTAAGCATTTTATACCTATATGAATTAAGTGAAGCATAAGTATATAATATAGAGTTTTACTTTTACGTTTCCTTATACTCACAGTACAGTGTTTATAATGGTAAACATACTTTTATATTACGAGTATTCTTAAAACTGATGTTAAAAACTACCCTACCATCTTACGCTATTTAAGTTCACTATGTCATGTTCGGAACTGCTTCAGGATCCAATAACTAACGAGTATTACTTTAAAGATGCATTCATTTCAAATTCAACACTCACAGGGGTAACATAATACACACCTATTGGGTAATTAAATTCTATACCAGCCATATCTCTTCAATTTATGCAGAAAGTTAACATTTTTTATCTGTTCTTTGGCTGTAAGTACGGTTTTCTCCACATTAAGAAAAAAAGGAGACATACCTGTACTCCGTTTCATATCTCCCAAGAGATATTTTAAAATTCGGTTTTAGTATATCATTATTAAAGACGAACCTGTGAGGTTATGCGATCGTAAAAGATTTACGAGTTCTCTTTAAGGTGGTAGTTAATTTTTCGCTGCTATCTTGGCTAAACATGGAAAGAATCATTGTTAGGGTAAATAAGAGGGTTTATGATATGTAACATTCTAGAAATTCCATTTTCTTTGAAAATATCGAAGGTAAAGGGTTAAGATTCCCTTTAGTAAGTTTTCTTCACCTAAAGTGAATTTTATAAAACTTTTAAGTAAAAAGTAACTGTGTATTTTTAGAAAAAATATAAGTCTATTGTATATCGTAATTCGAGTTTTCGTTTATGTTTACGATTTTTCTAGGAATATATTCATAATAAAACTAATTGTAGGTATGTATAAATTGTATATATATACACATATATATGTATATATATATATATATATATATACATATATATATATATATATATATATATATATATATATATATATATATATATATATATATATATATATATATAAACGATATCTAGGAATATAATATATACATCATATAAAATATATAAAAATATATATATATATATATATATATATATATATATATATATATATATAATATATATATATATATATATATATATATATATATATATATAAATATATTATATATATATATATATATATATATATATATATATATATATATATATATATATATATATATATATATATATATATATAAATATATATATATATATATATATATACATATATATATATATATATATATATATATATATATATATATATATATATATATATATATATATTTTGTCTCCTTCCTGTTGACGATATTAACTCTCTAATCTATTTTGCTGGTTAAGCGCATTTCTACTTTGCTGATTAAACAAATTCCTTCCTCACATCGTTGGCGTCCCAAAGGTTATAAAAGGCCAAGCAACCATCCTTTGTTGGATTTTTTCTGTGGACATTGTTAAATAAAGATGCTGTTAAAATTCTGACAAATAGTATTCTTTTTCGACCACTATACATCCTCGAAGCATGGCAGGCCAAGCTATGTATCATGTATATATATATATACATATTTATATATATATATATGTATATACATATATATATGTATATATATATATATATATATATATATATATATATATATATATATATATATATATATATATATATAATATATATATATATATATATATATATATATAATATATATATATATATATATATATATATAT
>CM063510.1:139866767-139894267 GCA_032207245.1 Pardosa pseudoannulata
TTTCAGAATACTTTACTATTCGATTAGGTACTTAAAATGAAATCATAGCAAATAGCTTTATCTAAAAAACATTCACTTTACGGTATTCTGTTTACAAATGATAGCAAATATTATTTATAGTTCTTTCGTTTAGATCAAGAGTTTATGATTAAGTGTCTTTGAGAAAACTGTACTATTTCAGCAGGATAAGTATATAGAAATTATAACGTGTCTGATATAAATCTGTACTTTACCTGCAAACTTTTACTTTATGTGATATAAACCTTTACTTTGAATAGTAAATAGCATCAAGTAATTTATAATTACTGTTAAGGAATTGACAGTAAAAGCTATTGGTTTATACGTCTCTGCTATTAGTTATAATTTTTTTGTTTGGGATTTTTAGTCTTTCAAAATACTTTACTATTCCATTAGGTAGGTATAATGAAATCATAAAGCATAGCTTAATCTAAAAACATTCACTTTATCGTATTCTGTTTACATATGATAGCAAATATTATTTATAATTCTTTCGTTTAGATGGACAGTTTGGGATTTTTAAGAGTCTCTGAGAAAACTTTACTATTTCAGCAGGATACGTATATAGAAATTTTAACGAGTCTGATATAAATCTGTATTTTACCTGGCAAACCTTTACTTTGTATGATATAAACTTTTACTTTGAACAGTAAATAGTCTCAAGAATTTTATAATTATTGTTAATGAGTAGCAAAGAAAAGTTATTCGTTTATACGTTATCTCTACTATTAGTTATAATTTTTTTGTTTGGAATTTTTAGTCTTTCAGAATAGTTTACTATTCCATCAGGGACGTATAATGAAATCATAACGAATAGTTTTATCTGAAAAAAATTAGCTCTCTGTTATTCTGTTTACATATGATAGCAAATATTATTTATAATTCTTTCATTTAGATAGACAGTTTGTAATTTTTATCTGAAAAAGTTCACTTTCTGTTATTTTGTTTACATATGATAGCAAATGCTATTTACAATTCTTTCATTTAGATAGACATTTTATAATTTTTAAGAGTCTCTGAGAATGCTTTACTATTTCAGCAGGATAAGTATATAGAAATTATAACGAGTCTGATATAAATCTGTACTTTACCTGACAAACTTTTACTTTGCAAGATATAAACCGTTACTTTGAATAGTAAATAGTCTCAAATTTATAATCACTGCTAAAGAATTCCAAAGAAAAATTATTCGTTTATACGCTATCTCTAGTATTAGTTATTGTAACAATAAATAATTTAATCAAGAGATATTTGTCCATGTGTTTCTTAATGAGTTTCAATTTCTTTCTCAAACACTAGGCCTGCGTAACATTATTATTTTTACAGTTATAATTTTTTTGTTTGGGATTTTTAGTCTTTCAGAATAATTTACTATTTCATCAGGTACTTATAATAAAACTATAATGAATATATTTATCTGAAAAACAAATACACTTTATGTTATTCTGTTTACATATGATAGAAAGTATTATTTATAATTATTTCATTTATATAGACAGTTTGTGATTTTTAAGAGTCTCTGAGAATATTTTGCCGTTTCATCAGGATACGTATATAGAAATTATAACGAGTCTGATATAAACCTTTACTTTGTATGATATTAATCTTTACTTTGAATAATAAATAGTCTCAAGAAATTTATAATCACTGTTAAGGAATCGCAAAGAAAAGTTATTCGTTTATACACTATCTCTAGTATTAGTTATAATTTTTTTTGTTTGGGATTTTAGTGTTTCAGAATATTTTACTCTTCCATCCGGTACTTATGATAAAACTATAAAGAATAGATTTATGTGAAAAAAATTAACTTTATGTTATTCTATTTACACAAGACAGCAAATATTATTTATAATTCTTTCGTTTAGATCGCAGTTTGTGATTTTTAAGAGTCTCTGAGAATACTTTATTATTTCAGCAGGATAAATAATATATAAATTATAATGAAACTGATATAAATCTTTACCTGATAAACTTCTACTTTGAATATTCAAAAGTCTCAAATTTATAATTATTGTTAAGGAACAGCAAAGAAAAGTTATTCGTTTATATGCTATCTCTAGTATTAGTTATAAATTTTAGGGGGGATTTTTAGTCTTTCAGAATACTTTACTATTCCATCAGGTACTTATAATTAAACTATAATGAATAGATTTATCTGAAAAAAAAATCACTTTATGTTATTCTATTTACATATAATAGCAAATATTATTTATAATTTTATCGTTTAGATCGACAGTTTGGGACTTTTAAGAGTCTTTGAGAATACTGGACTATTTAAGGATATATATATACAGAAATTATAGCGAGTTTGATATAAACCTTTACTTTACCTAATAAAATATTAGTTTGTATGATATAAACCTTTACTTCAAATAGTAAATAGTCTCAAGAAATTTATAATTGCTGTTAAGAAATTGCAAAGAAAAGTCATTCGTTTATACGTTATCTCTACTATTAGTTATACATATTTTTTTTGGGATTTTTAGTTTTTCAGAATACTTTAATATTCCATCAGGAACTTAAAATAAAACCACAACGAATAGATTTATCTGGAAAAAACATTCACTGTATGTTATTCTGTTATCATATGATAGCAAATATTATTTATAATTCTTTCATTTAGATAGACAGTTTCTGACTTTTAAGAGTCTCTGAGAATACTTTGATATTTCAGCAGGATACGTATATAGAAATTATAACGAGTCTAATATAAATCTTTACTTTACCCGATAAACTACTACTTTGAATAGTCAATAGTCTCAAGAAATTTATAATTATTGTTAAGGAATAGCAGAGAAAAGTTACTCATTTATACATTATCTCTACTATTAGCTATAATTTCTTTATTTGGAATTTTTAGTATTCTTTCAGAATACTTTACTATTACGCCATATATATATATATATATATATATATATATATATATATATATATATATATATATAACAAATAGGAATCTTTTTTTCAATTCCAGACCTAATTACGAATGATCCAGAAATTTCTTCAAGTTTTTTTTAAATAGAAGGAAAAGATTAATGCTATATCTTTTTTTTCTATATTCGTTAAGTGGCTATTTGGTAAGTAAATATCATAAAAATGTAGCCTTTAAGGGACAAATTAATGACTACTACCTTTATCTGAATAGTTAGCAATTATTTTCAAGAGAGGTTATTCAGAAGTTGTAAAGGCAGCACACCATAAAATAACGAAAGTTAGTACACTGAATTATAAAGAAAAGAGAAGACATAACTGAAAGTAATAAATTTCTGTGGAAGCGATGTTTGGAATACGTTTGGGAGAAATAAATTTTGTTTAAAAGAAATAAGTCTTAAGAGAAATATAGGGAAAATCATCAAATTATTCATTCATTTCTTAGGGCAGTTTATAATAATTTTAATTCATTAAAAACTAAAAATTCCAAACAGATACTTTATATCATGTAAAATATTGAGATTGCATAATATTTCGCGAATTTTGTATTTCTTAATCTAAATGTTATACAGCTTTGGTTTTTAATAAAAAAAGCTGTTGGGGGCAAAGAATGACTTGTTTGTATGGAGACTAAATTATAGTTACTTGTCTGTTGTTCTTTGCTTTAGCTTTTTTGTTATTTAAGTGTGAAATACGATCTTCAATTTTTTTTTAATAAAGTGGTAAGGAACAAAATAATTTCATTCATTTCTTAAGGCAGTTTAAAATAATTTTAATTTCTTCAAAACTATAAATGACAAACAGATATTTTAAATCGGGTAAAATATTCAGATCGTATATTTCGTTAATTTCGTATTCCTTAATCTAAATGTTATACAGCTTTGACTTTTAATAAAATAAAAAAATCCTACTGGGGTCAACGCATGACTTCTTTGTATGGAAACTTAAATTATACTTAGTTGTTTTTTGTCTTTTATTTTAACTTTCTTAAAATTTAACTTTGAAATAGGATCTATTTTTTAATAAAGGGGTAAGGATAAAAAATAACTAAAAAGCTATTAATAACGTTAATATTTTATACATTATTACTTCAAGGTTCGAGGTTCAATCCTCGGGATGGGCAAGGTTGACTCAGCCTTTCATCCTTTCTGTGGGTAGACAATTTGAAGACCAATCATGCTTGGGAAGTAAACATTGGGGGTTCCATGTAAGGTTGACAGCCTAACCAAGACATATGCTTCTAACCCCAGGGCCTTGGTTTCGAAATCGGATATTGTCACCGCAGGCCATGTCTCTCAAGTGGGCTGTAGTGCCGAGGAGTTTAATTTTAGTTTATTATTTCAAGAATAGATTTGTTGAAATGGCCCTGTTGGCCTTCACGATTGCCTAATCTGTCATATCTTGATTTGTTTTTTATGGTGGCAATTGAAAATCGTGGTTTATGAGACTCACCTTGGATCTTTAGAGAATATAATCACAAGACTTTCGACTGCTACTGCGGAGATTCGCGATATGCAAGGCTTATTACAGTTTTCAGCAAGCTTTCCTTCACCAGCCTTTTTGCGTCTCCGTTACAGGTCTTTTTCTTTTGTAGTTAATGTAAAGAAAAACTCCTAAGCGCAACAACCCCTAGGGGGTCAGGGCCTACAGTGCCAATCTCCGTTTACGTGACCAAGGACCTTGGGGTGCGAAGCATATGTTCCAGTTAGGTGGTCAATCTTACTCATAATCCCCAATGTTTAGTTCCCAAGCACGCTTGGTCCTCAGTTCATCTACCCACTGATGGGATGAAAGGCTGAGTCAACCTTGACAAGCTAGGGGATCGGACCTCGGACCTGTGTCGTGGGAGCACGAAGCGGTACCCCAACGCCACTGTGCTTCACAGTTATTGTAAAGTAACAGATTAAATTTCTTTCCTTACGCATACTGCCAAATGATAGGGTCCTGTATTTTTGTATCGAAATCACGTGTTCCAATTTCACTTCGGTATAGATGTTCGTAGACAATACTATACATTGTTACTTTATTCTGTATTATGCACTTATGGGACTTGTTTTACATAACTGTTTCATTCCCATACCATAATAAAATAATAAACATTTGTTTTGGCAGAAAATCATTATTAAATTTTAAAAGTTTCAATTTTTGAATTTTTAGGCATATTTTATGTATATGTTTTTAAACTCTGGATTAAATTTTAATTTTTGACCACTTAAAAACTGTCTCTAAAATTATTAACTACATGCTCATAAATATGAAGCACATTTCCGGGATTTCAAAAAGTCACTGCTTTCATACGTAATTTGTCAAGTAAATATCCCAATATCTACAGGTCATTAGTCACACGCGGCGCATTCTTGGCAGAGTCTGGGAATAGCGCGCCACGTTTAAATTCCGCCCTCATTCAAACTTTATTTTTAACTGACAGCATCGACGAAGGACTTAATAATGAGATACCGATGGTAAATAACCGGTGTGTTTGGTCGCTGATTAGTCTAATTAAGGAAATTAGTGCCATTCGTTGAAGAAGGGAGGCGTGTCAGCAGGGACGGGAAAATCCTTCTTTTTCTTCTATCGAGCCTGATTAAGAGGCATTTCCTACTACACAAAAGTTGTTAAAGGCGATTAGGATTTCATCAGTGATCTCTTTCTAAATATTTTGTTTCCCCCCGATATTTTGAAATTAAAATTATTTGATATCAATGCATAAGGATTCTTTCAAAAGTTGAGATAGTATATTCAAGCTTACGCACAATACAAATGTTTGTAACAACGAAAAACCTCATATTTATTTTTTTGTAGAACTCTTTACAATTTTATGTAATATATAAGTACAATACAAATGTTTGTAACAACGAAAAACCTCATATTTATTTTTTGTAGAACTGTTTATAATTTTATGTAATATATAAGTACAATACAAATGTTTGTAACAACGAAAAATCTCATATTTATTTTCCGTAGAACCATGAAAGTTTTATGATAATATATTAAAGGGGCTAAAAACAGATTAATTTAGAAAAATTATTATATTTTTGACTTTTAATTATAAAAAAATACTACAGAGATTTGAAAATCAAAACAATTCACATATTTCTAAAATAATTATTTCAGCGCATACCCCAATTTTAGTACTTTTTGTACAAAGTAAAAGGAAGCATTGTAATCATAATTTCAGAGCTTAAATTTCAATGGAAATTGTTATTTTGAACATGATTGACTGAATTTTGAACATTTTAATTCTTACGTTTTATGTACACTCAAGAAACTTTAAAACAAAATATCTGTTTTAAGAATTCCTTAATTTATTTTGACTGTTACTAATTTGAGACTACTTTGAATTTCTATATTATGAAAATAAATGTTCTACTACAGAGATCTTTATATATAAATATATGTAAAGTTAAATTTTTATTTGTTTGATATGGTGTGACTGGCACAAAATCCTCTGGGGGCATACTGCGCCATACAAATTTTATAAATTATCGCACATTATACAATCAAACATTACACAGACAAACAGAGATGTTACATATAAATATATGTAAAGTTTAATTTTTATTTGTTTGATTTAGTTTTATTGGCTCAAAATCCTCTGGGGGGCATACTGTGCCCTACAAATTTTATAATTATCGCGCGTTATACAAAAAAATATCATGTAAAACTAATTCGGACAACAATAAAAAAGACATTAAAAGGACATTCAAAATGAAGTTAAAAATACAAGATTAAGATAAAAAATATTCTCAAAATAGATTAATATTGAAATATTAAAAACTGCATATAAATTTAAAAAAAATAATTAAAGATTCCAAAAATTAAAAATTTAAATTTAAATTGCAATTAACATAAGATAAGAATAAAAAAATTCAGATTTCATAGTAAAATTATAAAATGTATGTATATGTAAAAATATTCTATGATCTTCATATACATGTTGTTACAACTTGAAACATTTTCAGTATTTATAAAAAGCTTAAATAGAATTTTTATAGAAAATTGATTACATCAAAAAATCAACTGAATAAACTTTAAATCAGTGTTGTAAAACTGATATAACTATAAACTATACAATGTATACTAAGTAATTCAATAGTTTTGGGTGATGAAAAAGAAGAATAACTATAAACTTTATCATGTACACTCAGTAATTCAATAGTTTTGGCTGATGAAAAAGAAGAACTATAAACTATATGATGTACACTAAGTAATTCAATAGTTTTAGGTGATGAAAAAGAAGATTAACTATAAACTATATGATGTACACTAAGTAAATCAATAGTTTTGGGTGATGAAAAAGAAGAATAACTATAAACTATATGATGTAAACTAAGCAATTCAATAGTTTTGGGTGATGAAAAAGAAGAAATAAAAACTTAGTAGTATCAAACGCTATTGTTTTCCTTTATTTGAAAGTTGCATATATTACACAAAAATGCTAAAAATAAAACAATGCCTAAAAATATTTTGTACTGAATATTTGTTTTCTTCTCGTCTTTTAAATTAATTTTACATTTTTAAGTATTTCTTTTTTAAGTATTTTAAATTTAAAAGTAATGTAGAAAGTAATATTATATTAACTTTTCTAAGGAACGTGAGTGCTACTCGTGTATGATGCATACCTATAAGTGTAAATTAAACTGTTTCACTTATTATTCTGTGTATTTAAATTTGTATTTCCATGTATTACCTTGAGTAGAAAAATGCCTTTTAAAAATATTGCTGTAATTGTTAGAATATATTTTTACTACTGTATTTATCAGATTATATTTTTGTTGTCCAAACATAAACTTTTAGAAACAAAACAAAGATCAAATCAAATCTGGCCCTCTTAGCTTTTCGCAAACCTCTCCAAGTAAAAGTAATGGTGGAAATGAAAAAGTATGAAATAATGTTGTTCCGCAGCTAAAACCCATTTAGTTTAAGAACAACCTAAGTGGTTTGACCCATCCTACAATGTCTAAAATATAGTTAGTGGTTTTTCTTTGCTTCATGTATTTATGTTTCTTAGGAGTGTGTTTCAAGTATCTAGAGGTCCCGCAAAACATATCAAGTGGATTGAAGTGTTATTTCCTATCCTAGGCAATGGGACACAATTTTATCTTAAAAATGTTCGAAACATCTTTCCTTTCAGAAAAAACGTCTATTATAATTCTTGTTTAATGTGGAGGATTTTCCTTAGAAATCTATGAAAATGACAACTATTTCATTAGATGTATATTCTGTAATGCAAGAACAAAAATATCTAAATGTAAGCAGACTAATATAACAATAACATATACTTTTAATATATCATCCATATATAAAGGATAAACTTTTATATATATACTTATATAAATAAGAAAGGTACAGATGCGATATTTACGCTCTGGCTTTTGCTGCCAAATTTGGCGATATTTGAATCATCAATTTCTTGTATATCCTAATTTCTTTTTTTTTAATGTTTATTAAAATGTGTGTATGTTTTATGTATATATCTTTTATGCCTCTTTAAAAGCCGTGTGTTGACGTCCATGTTTTTTTCTTGGTGATCTTTCAGAAAACGCCATTTTCTTCCGCCATTTTTATTTGGCGACTTTCAAAAATCGTTTTTTTTTTTGCCAAGATCGCCAAGAAAAAAAAACATGGCAGCCGGAATCGTAGATATCGCATCTGTTCCAATATAGAAAACGTTAACAGCTGATAGTTTACACCAATACTAACTATTTTTGTCTAAAGTTTCGTAGTCTAAAAGGAAATTCACTCGATAAAGGTGAGGATATGCAACGGAATGTAACAAAAAAATCCACGGACATGCGAAGAGAAGATATTAAGAATAACATATTCGTTGGTTTGGATCGCTACATCTACCGTTTTGCTACATGATGGATAATAAGACAGGGACCTACTGCATCGTAACTTAAGTTTTACACTGAAAACAATAGTTTCCACTCAAAATAGTAGTTTCCCCATACCACTAATGCAATGAATTCTTGCAATAGGGTTGACTTAAGAATTGGGTCCCCCGCCAACTTGGCGATAATGGTTTAAGTATGGTCACCTAACATTTTCTCCTGATCTCACCGTGTCCAACCAATCTGTATCTATATTATAATTTATATAATATTTGTATCCAACTCTCTTTGTGTAACTCTTTTCTGATATAATAAAAGTGCGCAATGCTTAAAAAATTTAGATATAACAAACCATTAATGGTTCACTATGGCTGATATTTAATAATTTGGAGCTTTTGCGTTTGTAAACTCTTAAGGGATTAATTGACCATAAATATAAATGTGCGGTTTTCAGGTCATTTTCTTTAATTAAGTATATAATTCTATAACGATGGCGCACTGTGCATTAATTAAAGTCGCCAGAAAAAGCAAGAAATACAATGTTTGGATGGATTACCTTTGTGTCTTAGTAAATATTGCCAATATTTTCGCCAAATTTGCCAAGGGAAATCCAATTCTTAAGTAGATTCCTTGCAATAATTTGGAGTTACCGCACCTAGCTAGCTTCAATAAATAATAATACCATTCTAAATAGTAATAAATTAATAAATTATTCTAAATCCTTTAGGGAAGTAATAATTCTTACCTGGATAAATGTTACCTTTTTTTGATTCAATACCATTTAGGTTTGGGTGGAAAATGTAAAGATATGGATTTTGAAATATAATAAAAAATAACTTTTTATCTTTTCTTGATCATATCGCCAAACGGATTCAGATAAGTATGATTTAAGATGATGTGGCGATGTTTCCCGTTGTCTTATATACCTCTATTTGGATGAAAATTTAATACCAGATTTGCATTCTATCATTTATGCTTGTCCTATCAATCAGCGTTTAGAAAGGATGGAAATAGTTTGGTAAATCAAAACTTATGGTTGATAATTCACCGTCTTTCGTATTGCTAGTTTGGTAAGTTATCCAAAACATTGGCATGGTTGCGATAGTACATAAGTACCGAATACAAATTTATTTGAATTTGATTATTTTGAGCACAACTTTGCCGTTTTGGTAGAATCCCAGCCCCGTGGGCCGGCAGCCATGTTTTTGGCTCTACTTTTGTACAAGTGATAATCCAACTGTCGCCAAGTGATGTTAGCAATTTGTGCTTCATTTTGTATTAAGTCTATACAGAATTTCAAAGCATATTTTGAACAAAAAAATTTTGAAATTTTGTTAACAGGAGCAAGGCTTGCCAGAAAACTGGGTTCTAGAATTTGGCGACATTGCCCACTCTTGGCGTGTCCACTGAACTTGTTATTCGGGACCCTTGAACTGGGATTTAGTCGCAGTTTCTAAATCTTGCATAAACAACAAATAATAAACTTTATAATACTAAACATTTTTTGAGTCATGTGTCTTAAAAGTTTCTTAAGAGTGATACTGCTAGTTCTTACGCCCTTTCTGTTTCGCCAAACACTAATCTTGGAGTAAAGCCCTTGACTCAAATTGAAAATTAAAACTTAAAAACTAATGAACAACTACAGCTTTGCGTACATCACAACATTAAATGTGAAATTATTTATACATTAAAACAAATTTAGAATTTAAAACTTTGCATTATTTTTTGGCAGTTACTGATGTTAAAAAATCTTTTCCAACAACAAGGCATTCAAAAATTAATGAACGGCAGCTCAACTGTGATATCGAATAAAGTTTTCAAACTCTGATATCGCAGAAAAGTTTCAAAATTTGAAAACATGGTTTCCATTTGTAACAGTCTTGTTCAGTTAGATTTGTCGTGTAAAAAATGCCGTACTGCTATTTTTTAGGCCCTTTTAGTTTCGCCAAGCACTGATCTTGGAGTCAACACTTTGCTCAAATTTAAAATTAAAACTGTTAAAAATGAATGGACAACAACAACTTTACGTGTATCACAACATTAAATGTAAAATTATTTATACATTAAAACAAATTTAGAATAAAAAAATTACATTATTCTTTGGCAGTTACAGCTGTTAAAAAATCTTTTCCAACGACAATCCGTTCAAAAATTACTGAACGGCAGTTTAACTCTGATATCGCATTAAGGGTACAGACGACATATTTACGCTCTGGCGTTTGTCTCCAAATTTGGCGGCTTTTCGGGCGGTTCTTTCGGACGATGATTGTTTAGCTTTTACTAATTAAATTACTAGCTTTTACTAATTATTTTAAATTTACCAATATGGGGGAAACCCCCTCAAAAATTTAAAATTTGTTTTAAAGAATTTTGTAATATCTTTGGTTTCTTAAAAGCCATGTGGTGCCGTCCATGTTTTTTCTTGTTGATCTTTCAGAAAACGCCATTTTCTGACTCCAGTTTTGTTTGGTGACTTTAAAAAATGGTTTTTTTTTTCCAAGATCGCCAAGAGAAAAACATGACGGCCGGAAAAGAGTACATATCGCATCCGTTCCCACTTTAAGTTTTCAAACTCTGATATCGCATAAAGTTTTCAAAACTTGAAAACATTGTTTCTATTTGTAACAGTCTTATTCAATTAGATTTGTCTAGTAAAAACTGTCGTACTCTGTTCTGCAGTCAACCCATAAGTTAAATAAATCAGTATCTGAATGTGTCCTACATGTCTATCAAATTATTATTGTGGATATGGAGCTGTTACTCTTTGATGCCAAAACACTACTTTATGTCTATGAATATTTTTTTTTTATTTTTAAAACTTAAAGTGATACTTAGTGAAGTTTTACTTCACTAAGTACCACTAGGACTGTAACATAGTGATTTTCCATACACATGCTTAAATTAACGCCGCAGAAATTATTTTCTCAAACACCTTGAGACAAATAGATACCCGTGCAATCGTTTCATAAAATTTGCATAAATTAAACTGGATGAATTAACTTCGTTGCTCCACACTCATGGGAATAAACGAACTGTAATTGTTATCATAAAAGTTTGATCCCAGGTACATTTTAAAGTTTTGATTTTACATTTCTTTTAACACTAGGTTTACGGGAAGCATCATTTTGAAGCATTTCGAATTTTATAAGGAAAATTTAAAAAAAGACACCTTTCGAATTTTTTTTATCTCTTGTTCTGATTTTTTCTATTGAACGAGGTAAATATAAATTGAAGTCTATTTTCTTTAAAAGTGTTGAAATATTGAAATTTACTATGTGGTGTATCGATCTCTGCGTCAATTTAACACGATCGTAATGTAGACAAAAATTTTAGTAAATCAATTCTACTCATGCAAACATTAGAACAATAATAAATAGGAATGTACCTACAGTATTTCGATCCTTAATCCGATATTGTTATCTGAAATGAAACAAGCAGTTAGCAACTGTTGAAAGAACGAAACGAAAAATGCCAGTTGAAGTCAGAGTGTGAAGATATTTTTAAGGTTTTAATTGTTTGGTTCAAATATTGAAATATAAAATACTAGAATACTTTTTGAATTAGTAATATTATTGTAAACCTCCATAATATCTCATATTTTCATTTTTCACTTATAGCGTATAACTACTTTGCTTTCTAAGTGTTATAATATATATATTTTCGTTTATGCGTCAAATTGACGAGTGTTTGTTGAGATAGGTGTATAAGAAACATCCGTAAACCTAATATTAAAAAAAAAACAACATTTCCTAAGAGTCACCTTATAAAACATTAGATTTTATAACAAGAAAATGCCGAGACTTCTCATTTGTTCCTCTATTCTTTGTTAATTTCTGTTGGAAATATAAATTTTATCTTTTATCTTTTAAACTTTATCTGTCATATAAATTTTATCCTTTTAGATGTTTACATTTTCACATATTTTTAACTTAAATAAAAGTTACTAAATTTTTTTAGAATTTTCTATACTCAAATTTTAGGTAAAAAGGGAATTGACAGAATTTAATCAAAAGCTTGAAACGAAATTCTGTTCTGAAGTTCGGTATAAGCTTCATCATCAAAACCTATTTTTTTAAATATCTTGATTTTTTATTGCATTGAAATCTGGTTTTTCCTAACACTATATTTTGAAAATTTAAAAATAATACTTTTCAGCTTGACGATTTTTATTATCCATGTAGTGTGTTTTGTAATGTGTTAGATATATTGCTTTTACATTTTTATATGCATTTTATATTAAACTTTTGGATATTCTCAATTAATGTGTTGTCAAACTAGATATACTTTTGGAAATCAAAAAATATTTTTTTCAAGTTACAGAATATTTTTTTAAAATTCAGCAGGCGACACAGACAGTATCTTATCACCATACAAGGCTGTGAAGCTGTTACCCATTTAGTACCTCTCGGCAGCTTGTATAGCTTAAGGTATGCTTTGGACGCGGGTAGCATTACCCCGTTGCTTCCTCGTAATTTAGAAACATGGACCATGCAGAAAAACCCCAGAGGTATCGTTTGAAAACATGGAAGACAGTGCGACCACAAACATATTTTACATGCCCAGTCACCTTTAACAAACACGTCTGACCTTAGTCCGGCTCGGGTTCCGAAGCCACCACTGCTCAGTTACAGATTATTTAATGCCGTAAAACGACGAAATTGTTTCTAAACCATTTTATGGCTTTAAATAATTGCTCTGTATAAAATGTATTTAAGTGAAAATTAATGCTCAGATTCGTTGCCATATCAGTTCTAAGTACAAAATGAAAAAGTAAAAGCAATCGGTTAGTATGTTGTGAACTGGAGTATTTTTAAGAAATATTGTTCAATGACTGAGCTTTTATAAAAATCTGTTTTAATCAAAACTTCTTTTCTATAGAATTTTATATTTTATATGCTTTATGTAACATTATTATATATTCCCACTAAAATGTAGTAAAAAATTGAAGGCATTAAAAACTGAAATTATACATTCCTTGTCTTGTTATAGAAATATTTATGTATCAAGTCAAAATGATATAAATATTTATAAGAAAACTAAATATAATATACATATAGAGCTCTAAAAAGCTCTTTAGAAATTAAAGACACTAATATGTTTTCTCTTCCTCTTCCTCATTTTCATTGAATTAAGTAAAAACATTTGTTAAAAGGGAAGGTGAGACGAATGACTTCTTCAGCATTGCATTCTTCCGTCGCTGCTAAAATAAATAAAGCTCATTTGTCAACTTCAGGCCAACAACATAAATGAAAGCAAAATAGCTTTTGGTTGACAAATTGTGGTGTTTGCTTAAGGACGATTTAGAGCGTTAATTAATCTTGATGTGTTTGCGTTTGGTTATCTTTCTTGACGTTTACAATATTTCATGCACTCGAGACAGTTTCTTCCTACTTGGCGAGTCCTATTTTGCTTTCTTGATGCATTTTGTACGAATCTCATGAATAAAATTCATTACGGAGCATTTTGTGAGTCTGTATTTAACTATCTGAACAATATGAAGTGGAGAGGTTGTTTTCGGGAAATTGAATGCTTAAGAAAATATCGTATTAATGTTTTGTTTACGAAAAGTGAATAAAGTTGGAGAACAGTTTTTATGCAAATCCTTTATGCTCCATAAATGACAGAAAGATGCTTCAATTTGATTTTTAGCGGAGTTTCATAATTAAACTTGAAATTACTGCCAATATAGTGCCGTAAGGCACAAATGTATACATTTAAAAATTTACATCACTCTTTAAGATACGTATTTCACACGTATATACCACATTGTATACTGTATGGGACATTGATTATCCGAGCTAATGGGAATCGCTAGTACCTCGGATATCGGAAATCTCGGTTAATAGAAACCCTGTATAAAAACCTTCCGTGCTTCCGAATATAACTAACTTTTAAAGTAAAAAACAATGAAACGTTCTTTAAATGATAAAAGTAAACATATATGAACTTATGTTTCACATCTAAAAAACTTAAAGATTAAATCAACTCTAGTAGTAAAATTTAAAAAGTAAAATGGAATTTTTTTTTAACTATATTTAGTTAAATATCGATAGACGCATTTTCAAAAATAGCATAAATTTCAAGAAAATGTTGTATTTTTACAATTTAATATACCTTAATTTGTTAAATTTGCATTCTTTTAAAAAGTCTGTTATTTTTCGTTGCAAAAGTTCAGAATCTCTATCACGGGCAGACCTATCGCATTTTAGAGCAACAGGAGATCCATCGGTTTAGCATCGTTTCTCTGCTTCAAATATTTTAAAACAGTTGTCAGTGCTTGAGCAAGTTCACTATCATATATGGTCGTAGAATCCTTAAAGTCCTCATCTTCATTTTCAGAATCATTAATGTCCGTTGAAGGATTAACAGCTTGTATGATTTATTCGTCATTGAGAATTTCACAATTTGGATGTTGATTTTCAACGTCCAGCCACTCGCAAATGTCCTCTTCCAAAACTTTCTCACATCCTTCAATTCCATTGATGATCTCAAGAAGTTCCCTGTAGGTGTGTATTCCGTCTGCTGGGATTCACCCTGTCTCATCTTTTCAACGATTATTTTGTTGAATGATTTACTAATTGTAGCTGGATTCATTAATTGCCATGTCTGAGCAATTACGTTGTGGAAAAGAAGTGCCTGTAACATGGACAACAAACTAAAATGTGTATCATTTTTTCCAAGCTAATTTTGAAAGGAGAAATTAAAATTAGACTTCGTTATTGACTCGGTTAACAGAAAACTCGGTTAATCGAGGTTCTACTGTATATCTCTTTTGTTTTAGATAATATCTATCACAAAATCACCCTCATATTATGCACAGATATACATAGATGCATGTATACATACCCATATATAATCACCGCATACATGAAACACACACACACACACATATATATATATATGACTCGGTTGACAGAAACCTCGGTTAATCGAGGTTCTACTGTATATCTCTTTTGTTTTAGATAATATCTATCACAAAATCACCCTCATATTATACACATATATACATACATGCATGTATACATACCCATATATAGACACCGCATACATAAAACACACACATGTATATATATATATCTATGTAATGGGTAGAGTTTTACTATGAAGCTCCAAATTAATGTTAATATAATATACGTTCATCTACAGCACAGTACATAATCTGTACGTTGCAGATACGTAAGAGTGTTTATGATACGTATTTTAAACGTATATACTGCATTGTATGCTGTATGGGCATTATATCTATTTTGTTCCAGAAAATGTAACAAAATCACCATATTGTATACAAATATGCGTACATGCATACATACCCATATACAGGCACCATATACATGAAAAAGACAAACACACACACATATATCTGTCTATATATGTATGTAATGGTTGTTTAGCCATTTTACTTATGTCATAGAAATTTGTTAAAAAATAAGATTGATGAAAGAGATGGTAGATAATGGTATATTAGATTTTTGGTTCCGAGGGTAACAGTATTTCATCAGTAGAAAATTTATATAACGGTTATAATGGCTGTCTGACTTGTACAAAATTTTGCTTGGCTATTTGACGTTTTCTTACCGGTCAATAGAAATTGTGGTAAAATTTTACCAAATGACAAAAAATGATTGTATTTTAGGTGCTGAATCATTAAAAAAATATAAAATGTAATTATAAATTAAATATGATTAATTGTGTTAAAATAACGCATATTTATTTATTTATTTATATATGTCAATACATGCATTTACTCGGTTATAAGTCACATTATTTATTTTGATATGATGATTTATAAATAACTTTTGTCTTTATGTAATGGGCATATACCAAAAAAATTATTACAAGAATAAATAAGTCTGCATGATAAAATAATTGGACATGAGACTAATAATATGATAGTAATCAGCTTTAAATTTGTTCAAAAATTGTCTTCAGTTATTTTTTATAAGAAATTACAATAAAAAATAATCTTATTTTAAAAGTCCATATTTTATTTGGCTTGGAACACTACAGTGCATTCTTTTGCTACACGAGGTTTAACGCCCAAATATTTCTGATGACTATATATTAGTAAATACCTAACATAGAAGCTATTATAGAGACCTGGATGTAAAACAAAATATGAAATTTAAACACCTTTAAATATGACATCAAGTCATCATTAGTGAGGAGGTGTCATTTTAAAACACAATAAAAAAAGGAAAATTTCGTGATAAGAGATTTATTTGTTATCATATATGAAAAAAGTACTGAAAAGAGATGACTTCTTACAGATATGGCTATTCGCCATGATTTTGATCGGTATACGTTCAGAATACCGGTCATAATACGTTCCTATTCTAAGCTTGAAAATCATAAAATGCCGATTGAAATGACAAAATTATAGATAAGATCATAATTGAAAACTTGGGAGATTATTCATAAGATTAATATCTATTTCCATTAAAAAGAAAGAATCGTTTCAAGAAAACAAAAACTCTACAAACCTTTTTTTAACTGTCCTCAAATGAGGACGATGGGCGTTAATGGATTAATGAATTACTAAAAGATTAATTCTATACGATATCTAAGAAAAATGAATTTCCATATTTATTTCACACTGATTTATATATCAAGTCAGCTCTTTTATGCATTTTACCTCAATATTCTACTCAATATGGGTATAAACTTCATTTAGATACAAACAGTACACATTTTTAGTACAAACTTTCATAGATATTGCACATGTTCAACTTTTGTTATATTTACATTACATATTCTCCTTGAATTTTTTAACTTTTGTGCAAAGGAATGTTTTTGTTAGAAAAAGTATTAAGTTTCAATTCTACTTTAATATATTTCATATATTTATCAAAAGTGTTCATAATTATTTCAAGAAAACAAAAACTCTACAAACCTTTTTTTAACTGTCCTCAAATGAGGACGATGGGCGTTAATGGATTAATGAAACCGGGACCTACTACTTAAATTCGATTTCAAATGAATGCAAAAGTCGGTTTTCAAACTCGCGAACTGAAGCTGTCAAAATGATTGCCCTTCCGATATACAGCCATTCTTCGCCAAGTTTAGGTTTGATGAGAATCTACAGATTTAATTAATGCTAAAAGTTTAGGAACTTTTACAAATATAGTTAACTATCTTTATTATTAATTAATTTACTGCAAAAAGTATAATCATATAACGCGTTTTCCTAAATAACAATATCACTATTTAGGATACATTTATATTTTCGGATAACTCATCTAATTTTCTAACCTATCTCTAGAGTTTAATCAAAATTTAGCATTGTGAAAGAGATAATGAAATCCGCTCGTCTGAGAACTTCATTTATTTGGAAAACTGAAACCGTACAATAATCCACTGACAATTCAACTTATTCTATTTTAAGTCATGAAAACACAGCCCAGGTTAATATAAAGAAGAATTGTCTTATTATAACGATTTCAAACGCACTATTGTAGAGATGTCCAGCCGTTAAATGTCTATGAACTGTCCCTACTGTCATGATAATGGGCTATAATTGCAAACTAGTTGTCTGCCGTCGTCTATTGTTAAGTGGTTGTAAGTTATTACGCTTCACAATTACAACGGATATCTCGGAGCCGCAGAATACAATGAGCAAATTGCAAAATAGTTTGATTGTTGATTTAAAGCCTCTTGAGTTCCGCAGAAATAAATCACCTGTTTGTAATCAAACTTTGGCGAACTTCTGTGGACAGAAATCAAACAGATGTGTTATTAAAAGAGTTTTACATATAAATAGATATTTCAAAAGTGGAAAGGTTTAAGATGTAGTTTATAAGTAACTTAAACTAGTTTTGAAGGTTTTATAATTTCAAGGCATTTGTAAACACGATTGAAGTAATGTGATATACAGAGAGAGAAAACATTAAAATGAAAGACAAAAATTACATTATTTGATATAAATTCAACTGTAAGAATAAATTAACAATAATTGCATTGTTTGTGTTCAAGAAACTTTAAGGCGCCTAATTCCAGTACTTTATAGTTTCTTAATTTATTATCAGACGAGGACAATATTATTAAGTTAATTTTATTAAAGATCATAAATCCCCCCACTTTATTAGTAACTTAGGCTAATGAAGTAACTCGAAACCGAGGACTGTGATATCTTAACGCTATCCCCCAACTTTTTGTGCTTCAATGCATACAAAGAAAGGCATTTGCTATGATGGCTACAGTCACTGAGACTAATAAAGTAACTCGAACCCGCGGACTGTGATATCTTAACGATATCGACCTAGCTATTCGTCCATCCATGTATACAAAGAAAGGAATTTGCTATGGATGGCTACAGTCCCTGAGGTTAATAAAGTAACCTGAACCCGCGGACTATGATGTCTTAACGATATCGACCTAGCTATTCGTCCATCCATGTATACAAAGAAAGGCATTTGCTATGATGGCTACAGTCACTGAGACTAATAAAGTAACTCGAACTCGCGGACTGTGATATCTTAACGATATCGACCTAGCTATTCGTCCATCCATGTATACAAAGAAAGGAATTTGCTATGGATGGCTACAGTCCCTGAGGTTAATAAAGTAACTTGAACCCTCGGACTGTGATATCTTAACGCTATCGACCTAGCTATTCGTCCATCCATGTACACAAAGAAAGGCATTTGCTATAATGGCTACAGTCACTGAGGCTAATAAAGTAACTCGAATCCACGGACTATACTATCTTAACGCTATCGACTCAACTTTTCGTCCATCCATGCCTGCAATGAAAGACAGTTGTTATCACCACTACAAACATTCAAGTTAAAGGAACAAAAAATTTCCAAAATGTTAGAATTTGACCAAAAATATAAAAGATTTCTTTTATTAAAAAAATCGTTATACATGCTGATCATTATAATAAGAAATTTTCAAAATAACAGGATTATTTTACTGTTCTGAAAACTACTTTTGTAATACACCATTATTTTAATATAAAAGAAAAAAATTTTCAATTTATGTATTGAATTAGTTATTTCATGTTCCAGAGGCATTACTTAAGTATATAGTTTGTTTAAACATTTTGAAGATTCACTATTCATGTATATATCACTAAATTATGTATGCTATTACATTCTCTAAATGCATACTTGAGTAACAGAGGTTTTAATATTGTAAATCGGCGATAAACAGTTGATAAAAAACTGTACAAATTTAAATAATTTTATAATTTAAATAATATTTAAAGTTAATATTAATACCCAGATGCGTTTTTAGATTAATTCTATAAATAAAAGTAAAACATAAAATAAATGGTTAGTGCTCTGTACGTGAAGAACATTGTTACGGATTATTATTGTACATCTCAATTTTTATCAGTCTCGTGCTTCAACCCAAAATTAATTTCTGACAGTGTTTAGTGTCTTATACGTTTCAAGTAATGTATATTTCAAGCAATATATTTTTATATATTGTAAAAATTTAAATATCTTAAAAATTCAAATACATTGCTCCTTCTTCCTCTAATAAATTCTGCCCCTAATAAATATCTAGAATCCATGTTTGCATAAAAAGCAGTTTTTAAAAGTGTTGCTTTTAGCCAAATGATTAGTTTGACATCCAATAAGGTTTTAAAATTGAAAATAAAATGAGATTAATAAAGCAATAATGTTTCATAATTATTAGACGTTGTTTTTCGTACGACAGTGCATTTATATATCGTATGCATACTGATGATATACGATTCTCGACAGAATTTATTTTATAGAACGTAAGTTAATTAAGTTTTGTCTTTTTAATAATCTATTTTCAGATAATAGAAGAATGGCACTATTTTTACATATTTAATTAAGAACATCACATAACATAATATTCTTATGTATATCACATAAGAATATTACGTTGATAGAGATTGACTTAAACCAAAGCACAGATTTAATATTACTGAAACTTTTCAGAGTTAATCATTTATTTCGTGTGAAACAATAATGAGAATAATCTGTTTTTATTAAGTAAATTACGAAACAAGCGGATATATATGTACCATTTTATAGTTTTGAACACATCCTTATTATAAAGGTTTAATAAAACAATTTCGATTATCTCGAAATCTTAATAATTATATTAGTTTTTAATACTGTCATTACTATCAGCAAATTAGAATAAAGAATACAAATTAGAATGAAGTAAAAAAAAAAATACTAGTTTCAATCCTCATAAGGAGTAATATCAATATTCTGAAAATATTTCTACTGAAAATAAATTTAAATATATCTTTAAACTACTTTTGAATCCTTTTACTAATATTTAATTACTGAAAATTTATCTCAATTAAAACTTGAATAGAATTAATTAAGAAATTGTAAATTACAGCTTCTTAAATCTGCACAATAGTGGTAAAAATTACGACCACATTTGGAAAATCACAGAGGATTTGTGATTTATCCAAACATAATGAAAATATCAAGTGTCATTCTGTTTTAGAAACAATTAGTTACTTGGCTGAAAACTCCTACGTTTTGGAGTTGAGTTGTACCATTTTGGATTTTTGCGTTGGTGATATGTATATATATATATATATATATATATATATATATATATATATATATATATATATATATATATATATATATATATATATATATATATATATATATAATATATATATATATATATATATAATATATATTTATATATATATATATATATATATATATATATAAATATATATGTTTTTTTTGATTAGAGTTAAGGCGAATGGAAAACAGTCTTATTGATAATGATAATTTTATTAAATCATCGTTTCTTCTAAAAGCAAAACCTGCACCATTTTCATTGTTCGAGGCAGAGGCACGCGTAGAGTGTTCACAATTCCATGTCCACGCGTTGATTGAAACTTATCTGTTTGCAAGCTCAGCAAATAGCTCAAAAATGCTTCCGCCTGACCGGATGATCCCAAAAGCTTACGCGAGCGTGGGTCTTTTTCATTTATTTTATTTTTATAAGAAAGTTACCTTTTTAAAATCGTCTTTACTCTCTTAATTTTTAACTACGCCTTTTTTAGACCTGACATATATATGTATGATATATATATGTATATATATATATATATATATATATATATATATACATACTATATATATATATATATATATATATATTTATATATATATATATATATATATATATATATATATATATATATACATATATATATATATATATATATATATATATATATATATATATATATATATATATATATATATATATATATATATATATATATATATATATATATATATATATATGTATATATATAATATATATATATAATATATATATATATAATATATATATATATGTTATATAACGATATCTGCCATTATAATATAATAACATGATATAAAATATATGGCATATATATATATATATATAAAGATATATATATATAATATATATTATAAAATATATATATATTCTCCACACACATGGTTAGCATTAGATTCACGTTTCATCAAATATTATACAAGAAGGATTTACAGACGAAATCAGTGACTTATTCGTCTAACCGCGTCATCTAACTTTAGAATCATTAACTTAAGAATATATTTAATTATTAATCGTGATTGGTTTGATCAAGTAGTATAAGTCAATAACAACAACAGCAGTATACATTTAAGTGTTATTTTATTTGTCATGACTGAAAAAATCATTTTACGTTATATTAAGAATTTCTTTCTTGTATAATGTACATATAATCTCCAAGAAATAATATACAGTGTAGTAAGTGAAAAATTTTAATATGTAAGAAATTATATGTAGTATGATCATACAGTAACTGACGGGGCTTCTATTAGCAAAAGAAATTTTAAGGGCGTCTTCAAATTGTTCATTATAAATTACATATAAACAGCATATTAGATTTCTCTTGAACAGTTTAAGATAAATTTATGTTTGACAATATTCTCTGTGTAACCCATTTGTTGATCTAGACTTGCATTTATCACGGAGATGTGTAATACATGGCAAACGGTGAAATATGCACCATTCTGATTAAATGTTGGGGGTATTTGAAATTGAGAAAATCAGAGAATATCGGCGACTTTATCAATTACTCATTATAAAGAATGTGATTTTGTCGAGTATTAATACAATGTCTCTTTATTGTAGAGAGATTATATTATTTCTAAGATTGTGATTCTAGCAAGGATGTCATTGCTGTGAAAACACAGATTTATCTCACAGACTCAAAGATTGAAATATATATGTATTTAAAATCATATGCTAATAATAATGTAATTAACTTCTCTGTAGTGTGTAAATATTTTGGATAGTAAAATATAATATAGGTACTTTAATTAATAAATTGTATAGGATTAATATTTTTATAACATTTAATGACTGGTTTCTTCTATTGATAATACCAAATAAACTAAGCAATTTTTTCCAGAATTTCTTTATTTTAATTTTGACTAATGATCATCCTCCTTTGATAGTATTTTGATATAAGTATAAAATACTTTAAAAACTCGTAGTATTGGTAAAGTAACAAAAACTAATAGTATAGTTACTATAATAGTTGCATAAAATAATATCGTTATTTTCATTAAACTTTACAAGATCCTGAATTTGCTTATTAAAAATGATCTTTCATCAAAAGATTCTTTTTTTTTTAATATTATTTTAAAAAACATTTCATCAACTATTCTGCTGACTGATACCGATCTTTTTGTTTACTTTTATGTAACTTTAACCTTGAATTATTCTTTAAAAATTATGGTGGATGTACTTTTACAATTCACTCTTTGCATTGGCTGCTAAAACATTTTTGTGGTTGGCATCACGTGTGGGAGACTTCAGTCCTAAAAATAAAACTTCAGCATTCTCCGGATAATCGCTTTTAGTTTAACATGCGCATGCTCAGTCGTCAAATCCAAGGAATTAAGAATTCTTCAAAGATGGACGAATTTGATATTTAAAATATTAAAGCCTTATATCTGTTCGCATATGAGTGCCTAAGACTAAAATCAGTTAAAATAGTCAAAGAATTGTAAAAATTATGTATTTCGTGGGAATAAAAGCACCAAAAATTTTCACTAACATAATCTATCTTTTATTTGTATAAAAATGTACCAAAGCTCTGATATTGTGGTGACATATTATTTTAAACAAATATTTAAACTTTTAAATATTATAATATTTCAAAGAAAAATTGAAATCATAAAATATTCATAGAAAAAAATCTTTAATAAATGTACCAAGGCTCTCATATTTTGATGACATATTATTTTAAACAAATGTTTAACATTATAAATATTATACTATGTCAAAACAAAATTAAAATGATAAAAGATTCATAGACAAAGAATGATTGCGAATTTGGTTCTTTTGTTTATTCATTGACAAATATTGTTTTTGTATTGGGTTTTATTTCTGAACCAATGAATTAAGAAGACTTTGTAGAAAAATCTACCAAGGCTCTGATACAGTGGTGACATATTATTTTACACAAATATTTAACATTATAAATATCGTAATATGTCAAAGAAAAATTAAAATCATAAAATATTCATAGAAAAATAATTTTTGTGCTTTTGGTTATTTCATTGGTTCATTTATTGACAAAGAATGTTTTTGTCTTTCATTCTAAACCATTGAGTTAAGAAAACTTTGTAGAAAAAGGTACCAAGGATCTTTTATTCTGGTGACATATTATTTTAAACAAATATTTATCATTATAAATATTATAATATGTGAAAGATAAATTAAAATCATAAAAGATTCACAAACAAAGAATATTTATGACTATGGTTCTTTCATTGATTCATTCATTGAAAAAGAATGTTTGTGTATTTGGCTTTATTTCTTAACCAATGAATTAAGAAGTCTTTGTAGAGAAATGTACCAAGGCTCTGATATTGTGGTGGCATAATATTATAAACAAATATTTAATATTATAAATATTCTACTATGTGATAGAAAAATTAATATAATAAAATATTCATAGAAAAATATTGTTTGTGCATTTCGTTTTCTTTTTGAACCAATGAGTTAAGAAGACTTTTTAGAAAAATGTACCAAGGCTCTGATATTCTAGTGAAATATTATTTTAAAGAAATATTTAACATTATAAATATTATAATATGTCAAAACAAAATTAAAGTCATAAAAGATTCATAGACAAAGAATGATTGTGACTTTGTTTCTTTCATTTGTTTATTCATTGACAAAGAATGTTTTTGTGTTTGGTTTTATTTCTGAACCAATGAATTAAAAACACTTTGCAGAAAATCTACCAAGGCTCTGATATAGTAGTGACATTATTTTACACAAATATTTAGCATTATAACTATCGTAATATGCCAAAGAAAAATTTAAACCATAAAATATTCATAGAAACAGAATGTTTGTGGATTTGGCTTTCTTTCTCAACCAATGAGTTAAGAAGACTTTCTAGGAAAATGAACCAAGACTCTGATATTGTGGGGATATATTATTTTAAACATATATTTAATATTATAAATATTGTAATATGTCAAAGAAAAATTAAAATCATAAAATATTCATAGAAAAAGAATGTTTGTGCATTTGGTTCTTTGATTAGTTTATTTATTGACAAAGTATGTTTGTGCATTTGGTTTTCTTTCTGAACCAATGAATTAAGAAGACTTCGTAGAAAAATGTACCAATGCTCTGATATTCTGATGGCATATTCTTTTAAACATAAATTTAATATTATAAATATTCTAATATGTGAAAGAAAAATTAAAATCATAAAATATTCATAGAAAAATAATGTTTGTGCATTTGGCTTTTTTCTGAACTAATAAAATATGACTTTGTAGAAAATGTACCAATTCTCGATATTCTGGTGGCATTTTATTTTTAACAAATATTTAACATTATAAATATTATAATATGGCAAAGAAAAATTAAAATTATAAAGGATTTACAGAGAAAGAATGTTTGTGCATTTGGTTCTTTGATTGGTTCATTTATTAACAAAGAATGTTTGTGCATTTCGCTTTCTTTCTGAACCAATGAATTAAGAAGACTTTATAGAAGTTTCTGATATTCTGGTGACATAATATTTTAAACAAATATTTGACATTATAAATTTTATAATATTTTAAAGAAATATTAAAATCATAAAATATTGTTAGACAAACAATGTGAATTTTGTTCATTTGATTCATTCATTTTATTTTTCTGAACCAATGAATTAAAAAGAGAATTAAGTAGTCAAGAATTATTCTTTGCCGATTTTACATTTCCTTCATTGTTAATCGTTCTTAATAAAACTGCAAAAACGTTAATTATATTTCCATTATTTCGTCATCACATCATTATTATATTCGTTTTTCTGTAACAGAAAATAGATTCGTATCAGTATGTCAGAAATTAAAATTAATGGCTGGAGAAAATTGAAGCAAATGATAACATGGCTATGCTGCTGGGCAGGAAAAGCTGCCACACCCTTTACCATTTCCTCTACGCTACATTAAATGTGTGGAAAATTAGGCTAAAATGGATCAATTCTTTTGGTGACCTTTAGATATTGTTATTAATTTTTGACCTTTCAGTGTTATTCTCTTTCACAAATTTTTAAACCGTACAATTAGAAAACATATGACTGTACTGCTTACAGAATTATATATATATATATATATATATATATATATATATATATATATATATATATATATATATATATATATATATATATATATATATATATAATTATTCTGCCCTTGTGTTTGTAATAGAACATCTCCTAAATGGCTGGATTGATTTTGATAAATTTTGTGTAAGTTATTAAGTTGATTCGAACATGGCTTAGATTCACAATTTTATATGATAAAAAATGTAGAATTGCGTGCTTGTAGAGATTATTATAATACCGTCTGAAACCCTTTACTGACAACGTATCTCTGGCGCAGTTGTCAGCGCAACTTACTTCAGTAGGAGAAATCGTGGGATTGAATCTCCGTACAGGCGATGCGGGAATTTTGATTTATATAATTACATTTGTGATGAGAGTACGCGTGGCAGCGCCAAGTATTTTTTCCACAAAATGGTTCAATTTATAATTTATTTAAAATTATTTTACAACTTTTGGATTTACAGCATTAAAAGAGGACAATGTCTGTCGCGTCGTCTAATATACATATATATATATATATATATATATATATATATATATATATATATATATATATATATATATATATATATATATATATATATATATATATATATATATATATATATATATATGTGTGTGCTTGTTTGTGTGTGTATATGTATATATATATATATATATATATGTTTATATGTATATATATAAATATATATGTATATATATTATATACATATACGCATATGCATATATATATATGTATATGCATATATATATATGTATATGTATATGTAAATACATATATATATATATATATATATATATATATATATATATATATATATATATATATAGATATATATATATATACATATATGTAAACTTAACATACATCACATAATACAACATATTCTATGTGTTTCAAATAGAACAAAATACTTAGAGTAATTTTTGAATTCATTAATATCTATTAATCGTAACCCATGTTGAATAAACATTCTTCATTTTACTTTTATTTTTTAATATCGATTAATAGATACATTATGAATATAGAGGTTGATTATTTATCTTTTACGTCTTACCTTAGTGAACCTTAGTCTTCTAAAATTGTAACAAGC
>CM063510.1:139901767-139904267 GCA_032207245.1 Pardosa pseudoannulata
AGGATTTAGTTGTCAAAAACAGTGACAAATGATTAAAAAACTGATCTGTAACATTTGTGGAAAAAGAGAATACATCCATGTCTCAGATTTGCTGAAGATAAAACTGCTTTGAAGTCTCAGGCTTGTAAAAGAACAAAATACAGAAACAAAATATTTTGTTTGTGTTTAAATTCTGTCTTTGAAATAGTATTTATAACAATATAAAGTATCAGTAATAACCTTTTGAACTCCAGTTCATTTTACTCTTTTTGCAATCTAGCTAATCCAAATTTGCAAATATTACGACAACGGAGTGCAAAGGGTGAAATCATATAAAAAGTGTAAAGTAATTTGTTAATGAACTCACAGTGACACTTGACTACAGATATTTAAAACCACTAGGCATCATATAGGACAAAGAATTTAATTTAGTTGTCAATAACAGTTGCAAAGTATTGAATGTCTTATAATTGTGAAAGGGCAGCATACGGAGGTCAAACACAACATATTATTTGTGTTTTACCTCTGTCTTTTTACTACAATTTTTTTCTATTTATAACGATTTATAACTATGTAGAGTCAAAATTATATGGTATTTTAATAACATTATGTCTGTATAAGTATCAATATTAACCCTTTGCACTGTAGTTTTCTTTTTCAATTGAGCTCCGTTGTCGCAATATTTGTGATAACGGAGTATAAAGGGTAAAACCACATGAAAAGTTTAAAGCAATTTGCTAATGAACTCACAGTGACACTTGACTACATATATTTCAAACCACCAGGCATCATATGCGACAAAGAATTTGATATAGTTGTCAATAACAGTTGCAAAGTATTGAATTTCTTAGAAATGGGAAATAACATAATACGGAGGTCAAACATAACATATTGTTTTTGATTGACTCCTGTCTTTTTACTACATTTGTTTTCGATTTATAACTATGTAGAGTCAAAATAAAATGATATTTTAAGAACACTATGTTTATGAGTATCAATATTAACCCTTTGCACTGTCGTGTTTTTATCAAAAGAGCTCCGTTGTTGCAGTACTTGTGACAACGGAGTATAAAGGGTGAAATAATATAAAAAGTTTAAAGTAATTTGTTAATGAACTAACTCCGAGTAACACTTGACTACAGATATTTAAAAACACGAGGAATAATATGGGACAAAGAATTTGATTTAGTTGTCAATAACAGTTGCAAAGTATTGAAGAGTAGATGTCTTAATATTGTGAGAAAACATATTACATATATTTCAAACACAACATATTGTTTGTGTTTGACCCCTGTCTTTTTACTACAATTTTATTTTGATTTATAACGGTTTATAACTATGTAGAGTCAAAATAAAATGATATTTTAATAACACTATGTCTATATGAGTATCAATATTAACCCTTTGCACTGTAGTGTTTTTTGCAAAAGAGCTCCGTTGTTGCAGTACTTGTGACAACGGAGTATAAAGGGTGAAATAATATAAAAAGTTTAAAGTAATTTGTTAATGAACTAACTCACAGTGACACTTGACTACAGATATTTAAAACCACGAGGAATAATATGGGACAAAGAATTTTATTTAGTTGTTAATAACAGTTGCAAAGTATTGAATGTCTTACAATTATGAAAGAATATAATACGGGGGTCAAACACAACATATTGCTTTTCATTGATCTCTGTCTTTTTAATAGAAATTATTTCGATTTATAACGATTTATAACTATCTAGAATCAAAATAAAATGATATTTTAATGATACTATGTCTATATAAATATAGCAATGCAAAAAAGATTTCTATGATTTTTGTATAATTTAAGAATAAGAAAGTTAATGAAAGCCAGTTAGATGAATTAGGAAGAGTAACCTGTTTGAAATATCAAAATGAAAGAAAGTAAATGCTTGATATCATGAAACAGCATCAACAGAACACAAAGTAAAGTAGGGAGTTTCCCTTTTCTGTCTTATCCGTCTCAGCAATTACAGCTAAAATTATTAAACATTAATAACTCGTAGGAAACTCTAAGCGGTTCAGATAAGAAGGGAACGGAATGAACATTAACTATATTACGGGGATAAAGAAAAATCAATAGAGGAACTTCAGCTTTCAAAGTACTTTTATTAAGATCACTGAAGCAATATTTATATCAGCTTGAATCTCCAATTGTGAAAAAACGAACTGTTTACATCACGTGTGTTAAATAGTAGATTCTAATATTTGAGAAGATAAGTTTTTTAATTCGTGATTGTTGAGTTAAAATCGAGACCATCCGAAACGTATCACAATTTTTTATGATTAATTTAAATATATGTAAATGAAAAAAAGTTTTGTTGAAAAGAAATGTTTATTTGAATAAAATATATTTCTTTTAAATCTAGAGCCAACTTGAATATTTAGACTACAAATCATGTATATTGTTTTGAGAAACTCAGTAATATATATCTATACCTACACATCACATATATCTATATCTAAATGTATAATATCTATCTATCTATTTATATATCTATCTAATATTTAA
>CM063510.1:139906767-139911767 GCA_032207245.1 Pardosa pseudoannulata
AAATATAGAGCAAGTAATAAAACAACGGAATTATAAGGGAATTCGTTTAATTCATCATTTCGAAATCAATATTTGCTGTGCCCGATTAATCAGTAAAATGCTATTAAATTCGGAATAAAAATGAGATTTTACTTTCTCATTTTCTTGAGAATTGGATCATGAAACTTTTTATAAATGGGAGTTTAGGTCTAGTGAAAGACGTAAGAAATTCTCGTGCAGCATGATTTACTTTTCTCTGTCGTGCAGAGGGAACTATTCGATATTATCAGTATGTTTTTCTTTACTGGTTACGTATTTTAACATCTTCTTACGTGCTAGACATACGACCAGTCAAAACATATCTAGGTTACAAGCTTTGACAGGGGACACATTATTGGAGTCGATATAGCTAGATGCTTTCATACAAAATTTGACTACCACCTAAGGTACTATTAAACAACTGGTTTATTAAAACACTTTGCGATGTCCAGACACTTTTTTATTAATTTTCCTTATTCTCTCATGGGAAAAAGAACAATTTAAATATAGACCAACTAATAAAACAACGAAATTATAAGGGGACCCGTTTAATTCCTCATTTCGAAATCAATATTTTCTGTGTCCGATTAATCAGCAAAAAGCTATTAAATTCGGAATAAAAATGAGATTTTACTTTCTTTTTATAAATGATATTTTCTTTTTATAAATGGGAGTTTATGTCTAGTGAAAGACCTAAGAAATTCTAGTGCAGCTTGATTTACTTTTCTCTGCTGTGCAGAAGGTTCTATTCGATATTATCACTATATTTCTTCTTTACTAGTTATACAGTGATCCCTCGTTCTTCGCGGTTAATGGGGACCAGAACCTTCCGTGAAAAAAAAAACGCGAAGTAGGGTTTTCTTTAGTAATTTTCGTGTATGCTGGTACACGAATGTTTTAAATATGTAAAGAGTATTTATACTTTACACATTTAAGACAAAAATTACAACAGTATTCGTATTTACTTAAACTTGTCAGTGCTAATTAATAAGGCTAATTACAAGATCTTATACAGTAATAAACATTAATCAACATTACTTTCTGAGAAAGGCGAAGAGTCTTGTATTGGCGGAGAAGGTGAGGATCTCACTTGACTCATAGACGTTTTAGGCTCACTCGGAGACTCTTCTGCTGGAGGCGCTGACGATAGGGCCAGGGTGCTTTGCCTTGGAGAGAAACATGGCTATGGGTAGTTGTTGTCTTTGTTTTTCCTTTTCATTCAAAATTCCTCTGTACAGGGACATAACCCAGTCAACGCGATTGCTGAACTCCATAGCTCGCCATATTGTCGTTGTGCAAATTCTTGCCCTGTTGCACAATTGTTGCAGATTCTACAAGGTAAGGCCACGATTTTCAGTTTGTTTTTCGTCTTCCTCTTCATTTTGTTCCACACTTGCAGACTTTGTCATCTCAAGAGCCCGTGGTATGTGTTCTGAGTCAACTCTTTGTTTGACATGCAGGGATCCTTCTCTCTTGCGTATTAACATGAAACAACACTCCTTTCAGCAATGTGACTGAGCTATATAGTTGTATTTTTTATTTTTATTTTTTGATGAATATTTTGGAAAAACCCGCGAAACACTTAAGCCACAAAACATGAAGCGTGAAGTGGAACACTGCATATTTTAACACTTTCTTATGTGCCAGACATAAGATGAATCAAAAGTTATCTAGGTTGAGGACAGAGGACACATTATTAGAGTCGATATAGCTAAATGTTTTCATACAAAGACTACCACCTAAGGTACTTTTAAACAACTGGCTTAATAAACCACTTTGGGATGCCCAGACTTTTTTTATTAAATGACTCCTTTATTCTCTAACAAATAAAAGAACAATTCAAATATAGAGCAAGTAATAAAACAACATTAAATATAGAGAAAATATAAAACAAATCTTAAATTTTTATTTATTGAACTATTTAATACACAACAACAAATTTTAGTATCTGTTGAAAAGCTTCAGCAGTTCGCTTATAAATTAAATTTAAAAAAAAATTAATTTTTTGTGAAATTGTAACAATTAGTTACATTCGGTTCAGTTTTTTTACCTCTTCCCGTGATCCATTGTCAAAGACATACCAGAACAGGACCGGTTTAAACTAAAAAGCAACTTTGGACTTCTCCCAACTAATGGAAGGTCCATTGGTTTGGGTGATTCTGACCCCCAGCCTTTCTGGAGTGGACCACGGCTTTTTCTCCGTGAGGCAGGCTGATTTTTTTAATACAAGGTTTTGACCAGAAGAGAGTAGGAGGTAAAGCATCCGCGGCTTGCGGGATGGATCTTTTGAGGACCAGCATTGCTATATTGTGTTTAGGGCCGACGCCGACTCGAGAGCAGTCTTCGATATCTACAAATGATAAGTTGATTCCAGTTGTATTCCTTAGGCATTTATTTAATTTTATAAAATCATTTAATCAAGACCTATTTGTCCATATGTTTACTAATGAGTTTAGATTTCTTCTTTCTCAAACACTAGGCCACCGTAACATTATTTGTACAGGAATGTCTAAGTAAAAGAATAAATATAAATGAATTTGTTTAAAAACGACACTTTCTTGTATATCATTGAGTAAAATTATCAATTGTTTCATTATAATTAATATTATTGTTTGATTTTGCAGTATCAATGTTGCAAAGCAACAATTTTTAGGAATGCAGTAAAAATTGATACGTCATCGCAGACAGCTATGTTTATATGAAAAATTTTAAAAATTTTTTTAATAACTTTGTAACCTTTGCTTATAAATTTTAATTCAAGAGATATTTTATGAGAAATTAAGTAGAAAGGATTTCGTTTAAATGTTCCTTGGCCCTGTCTTAAATTTACATTTTCTCTATCATTAGAAGCTTCATCAAAAAAGCATTTTCTTTACTGGAATCATTTTTTTTAATCAAAATACTTCTTTTTGCATATTAAGTAGTAATTGTATCGGGAATTTTTAAAAATTAAGTTCAAAATATCTGTGAAATAATATGACTCTGACCGAATTTGCTGTTGGTTTTATATTTTATGTATTCGTAAATTTATAGCTTAAATTGTTAATGGCTTTTGTGTTAGCACACATTCATTGTATTTATATTAATATATCAAATATATTTGGCCCTTTTTATTAGTTATTGTATTTGTTTTTGAATTTACAAATAGTTATGATTACAGATCAAATATATGCAATTCTGTTTAGTCTGAAAAACAGAGGTCCCGAAATTACAAATGTCAAATTTGGCTTTAAAAATACGAGCACAGTTTTGTTCATTGTCAAGAAAGGATATTATCTCACCCATATGTGCTCTTATTCACTTACAATCATCAGATGAAAGGAAAAAGTAAACGAATTTACGTTTAAACATTTTATGATTTACATTTTCTGAAATTTTGGATAGTTGTCATACACATTTTTAAATGTACAATTAACACTGTGTAATTTTTTTAACGATGAAAAACAATAAATGTATGATATTAATATAAATACTTTACTTTTTTATGTTATTAGTCCCAAAATCATATCATTTGTCTGTTGTCTGATTACATTCAAATTAATAAATATATTTGAATTATTATTCTTTTAACTTCGTGAAAGTGTAATAAATAATAAATACTTTACTTTTTTATGTTATTAGTCCCAAAATCATATCATTTGTCTGTTGTCTGATTACATTCAAATTAATAAATATATTTGAATTATTATTCTTTTAACTTCGTGAAAGTGTAATAAATAATAAGTTTGAATACTTCTGAAACTGAATTTTGCAAAAATGATTAAAATAACTACATATTTAGATGTTGAATGAAAATAAACCAGAATATCGCCATTAAAAATATTTTAAAACTGAAATAATCTCTTTAAAATTTGTACCGATATATAAAGAATGATATTACATTCTGAATTTTAACTGGATGTATGTCAATCGTATCTCAGAATCTAAAATTCTAATGTTATACTGTTTAATAAATCAATTTACTTCAATATTTCAGAGTCTAGAACTACATATGAATCAAAGGAATACAATCTGCAAGAATAAAGTAAATATTTTGCAATTCAATAAGTTTTCGAGCCGAAATCTTCTTGCTTCTCTAAAACACAAGAACATTATATCGAAATAGGTTCAAACTGCCATTTTTATGCATGACTTTGTTTTTCAGTTTTTATATTATAGAAGTTTCATCTACATTTTAATACAATAATCATGATTGATGGTTAAGCTTTTCTATCGCTGTTGGTAGTGAAATAAAAACTTTTTTAATGGAAAAGTTTCTAAGAAATACTTATGATTTAGAATTATCAACGAAATTTTCATTTACAGGAAATTATTGTTTTAAGTATTAAACTTCGAGAAAATTGTAAAATTCCCTTTTAACTTATTGTAAACAAATGTATAGATCACTAAATTATAACTGATTTTGAATATTCATATATATATATATATATATATATATATATATATATATATATATATATATATATATATATATATATATATATATATATATATATATATATATATATATATATATATATATATATATATATATATATATATATACATATATATCTGATAGAGTAATCATTATTTTTTCTACGAAGAATTCCCTAACTTTGGAAATTTTCTTTAACTGAGAAATTACCTGTTGGTACAAGGACGACTCGGATAAGCGGAGAAGTTTTTTGTTCAAAATCCAAATATCTGTTTATTCGAGTTCAAAATTATTAAGTGGTAGATTGTGGTTTATTTTCATAATTATTAGAAAAAATGAACGTCTCAGTGACTAATAACTTTTTTATACTAAATCACATTTACATTTTCCTACTGAAGACAAATCTTAGAGGATAATGATTAGTACAATGAAAATATAGTTGTTATTAGCTTTGCTTATTGTCCTTGTTAAAAAAAACTTTTTCAAAATACTAGATAAGATAATTTTCTCTTTTTACAGTGGTATAATTTGCTAATCTAATAATCAAACTAATCAGCAAACTAAA
>CM063510.1:139921767-139924267 GCA_032207245.1 Pardosa pseudoannulata
ACCGCCTGATAAGCGAATTTATGCCTATATGGATGTATACATAATAAATATAAAAGAGAAAGGCTGCATTTGTATGTTTAAAATATTTCTGCATATGTGCAAATGAAATGCGAAACATTTCTTGCTAGGAATCTTTACGATATAAAGTAAAAATGAGTGATAAGTAAAGAATGTTTCGTTTTGTTATTCGGTGAACGTGTCAGATATTTTATAACCGAGTTTTAAATCTAAAACTTTTCTTTGATTTCTATTCTAAATGCATTCTAAAATCTTTTAAGGTTTTTTACATTACTATTCTAGTTTAAATATGTGAAAGAGTTATTTTCAAATAATACCATATGTATTGTGCTTTGTTTTTTATAACTTTAAAGATTTGCAAAGTTTTATTATGCTTTATTTTTTACACAAGAACTGAAAACGTATTATTAAATATATTTATTTCTGTTTTTAGCTGCTTATAATATGGGAAAGATATTTTAATTATATATAATTTCTTCTCATTTAAAACCCTCATTTTCATATTTTACTTTGATTAATTTTATATGGCTTCTTTTAACAAAATTTATTATTTAAAATCACAATAATTAATAAATTTGCAGAAATATAAAAAAATTATTTGATGTAACAAGATTTAAAAATAAAAAAATTGTTTTTCCTTATGTTAAATTATTAAACTTAACATCCATAATCCATTTTCATAAATTGTTCATATGTGCTTCGAAGACAAAATTATACACCATGATACACAAATGGGGACAGACAAAGATATATTTAAAGTTTTTTTCAAAGATAAAATTTACAATAATGAATTTATATAAATAGCTTTTATCTTTCATTTAAAATCTTAAAGGCACCATTTAAAATGGTAGATTGGAAAAATTGGAACATGCAATAAAAGAGGATGTAATATGAAAAATGTAAATTTGCATATACATAAATATATATAATTACACAAAAACAGCATATACGCAATTATAAATAATTATTTTCATTTATATTTTAGTCGTTCAGATCTAAAGCATAATGGCACAAAAGTATCTTCAAAATTAGATACTTTTTATTTTTTAGTGAATTATTTTTAGAATTTATCATCAGATTTTAAAGAAATGTACATACAATGTACATACGTAAAGAAATATACACACACACATATATATATATATATACACATACATACATATATATATATACATATATACATATATATGTATATATACATATATACATATACATATATATATATATACATTACATAATAATATATATATATATGTATATATATATATATATAAATATATATATATATATATATATACATATATATATATATATATATATATATATATATATATATATATATATATATATATATATATATATATATATATATATATATATATATATATATATATATATATATGTATATATATATATATATGTATATATGTATATATGTATATATATATATATATATATGTATATATATATATATATATATATATATATATATATATATATATATATAATATATATATATATATATATATATATATATATATATATATATATATATATATATATATATATATATATATATATATATATATATATATATATATATATATATATATATATATATATATATATATATATATATATATATATATATATATATATATATATATATATATATATATATATATATAATATATATATATATATATATATATATATATATATATATATATATATATATATATATATATATATATATACATATATATATATATATATATATATATATATATATATATATATATATATATATAATATATGTATATATATATATATATATATATATGTATATATATATATGTATATATATATATATATAATATATATATATATATATATATATAATATATATATATATATATATATATATATATATATATATATATATATATATATATATATAATTTTTAAATGTAATGAACGTTGCTATATTTTTTGTAAATTTTAGGTTAAAGCAAAGATTAAACAGATGAATATATGATTGTATGTAACTCAGCTGATTTTTGAGAATAACGCGCCAATAAAATAAAAAGTAATTATTACAATTATGTACATGCAACATAAAAGGCAGTGAAATATTACGTATCTTGATATGCTTCATAACATAAATATTGTTTATTTTTCAAAGTTTTAAAATTAACGTAAAATGAATGACTTAACGGAGAAATGTATTATGACTTTTATTTCCATATGACTTTAATTGCTGGCTTTTTTTAGTATTCCTTAAATTTAATATAATATCAACTACAAGTTACATTGTATGAGAGAAAATTAATAAGTTGAAATCACTGATATTTTATGTTTACTGCAAAAGGTGTAATTTAACAGGACAACAGATGATTTTACGAACAACACGCCATTATCTCCACGAAATACTGTGAATAATAGAGATTATAAATTAATGAAAAATTAATGCCCCGCTTCT
>CM063510.1:139929267-139976767 GCA_032207245.1 Pardosa pseudoannulata
GAAAGAGTCTTTTTTAAACAGGTCCTTAGACTGCTATAAGAACAATAAATTACTAATGCAAAGAAGATTTCTAATAGACACTGTGAGAACTATAAAAAGGGTTACTAAAATTTAATCTAAATGATGGATCATTTATAATTGACTTATCTTTAAATAAATGTTATTCTATAGATGAAGTCTGAACATGGAAATGAATGGGGATATACAAGATAAGAAAATTATATCTTCTAACGCTCAGCTTAAGCTTTGTGTAGCTTAAAAATATCAATAAGTCTGTTTTGAGAACATTATTTAAATATTTTTTTAAAATTTCAAATCATATTGTAATAACATTTCCAGTAATATTGGTTTTTATTTCTCATTTCTGTTTCTGATTTAATGTCTCCAAAAGAATAGATTTGAGGTTATTTAGTATAGTGATCTTAATTGTCAATTTAGAATAGTAAATATATTACGCCTAAAGTGAAAGAGTCTTTTGCCAGATCCTTACGTAAGACTGCTATAAGCACAATAAATTGCTAATAACATGTAAATGAAGTTGAAATGACTCAGTGTTAATATTCATAATAAAGTTTGAGATGTTTTTACAATTACCCTTTATATAATATCATTACATTTCACTCCTACTTGTCTGGAGACTGAGAATTCATATGCACGTTGAACAACCATAAAAAAACCAGAAAACCTCTATATAAACAAGAAAAAAATAGTGAATAAACCTGTTTTTACGTCTTTCAAATGGTGACTATAGGTAGACTAAAATTCAGTATCAATGGTAAATACATGGAAAACATATATACATATAACTATTATAAACACTTCTTTTTTATTTTAAAGAAAATTTGTGGTAGACACTGTGAGAACTATGAAAATGCTTACTAAAATTTAATCTAAATGTTGGGTCATTTATTTTTGACGTATCTTTAAATACATGTTCTTCCATAGCTGAAGTCTGAACATGGATAAAAATGAGGATATACAAGGTAAGAAAATTATACCTTCCAACGCTCAATTTGTGTAACTTAAAAAAATCAATAAGTCTGTTTTGATAACATTATATAAATAGTCTTTTATAAAGTTTCAAACCATATTGTAATAAGACTTCCCATAATATTGTTTTTTATTTCTCAATTCTGGTTTTAATTTAAGGTCTCCAAAGAATAGATTTGAGGTTGTTTGGTATAGTAAACATAATTATAAATTGAGATTAATACATACATTGCACCTAAAAAGAAAGAGTATTTTAAGAGGGCCTTACATAAGATTGCTATAAGCACAATAAATTACTACTAATATGCAAAGAAGATTTGTAATAGACACTGTGAGAACTATAAAAAGGGTTACTAAAATTTAATCTCAATGATGGGTCATTTATAATTGACTTATCTTTAAATAAATGTTATTCTATAGCTGAAGTCTGAACATGGAAACGAATGGGGATATACAACGTAAGAAAATTATATCTTTCAAACGCTCAACTTGTGTAGCTTAGAAATAATAATAAGTCTGTTTTGATAACATTATTTATATATTTTTTTAAATTTTCAAACCATATTGTAACAAGATTTCCCATAATAATCTCTTTTATTTCTCATTTCTTTTTCGGATTTAATGTCTCCAAAAGAATAGATTTGAGGTTATTTAGTATAGTGATCTTAATTGACAATTTAGAGTAGTAAATATATTACGCCTAAAGTGAAAGAGTCTTTTGCCAGAGCCTTACGTAAGACTGCTATAAGCACAATAAATTGCTAATAACATGCAAATGAAGTTGAAATGACTCAGTGTTAATATTCATAATAAAGTTTGAGATGTTTCTATAATTACTCTTTATATAATACCATTAAGTTTCACTCCTGCTTGTCTGGAGACAGAGAATTCATATGCACGTTGAACTACCATAGAAAGCCGGAAAACCTCTTTATAAACAAGAAAAAAATAGTGAATAAACCTGTTTTTACGTCTTTCAAATGGTCACTATAGGTAAACTAAAATTCAGTATCAATGGTAATACATAGAAAACATATATACATATAGCTACAATTTTTCAAATTTATTTTTTATTTTAAAGCAGATTTGTAGTAGACACTGCCAGAACTATATAACTGGTTACTAAAATTTAATCTAAATGTTGGGTCATTTATTTTGACGTATCTTTAAATAAATATTATTCCATAGCTGAAGTCTGAACATGGATACGAATGAGGATATACAAGGTAAGAAGATTATATCTTCCAAACTCTCAACTTGTGTAGCTTAAAAATAGTAACAAGTCTGTTTTGATAACATTATATATATATATATATATATATATATATATATATATATATATATATATGTATATGTGTATGTATATGTATATATATATATATATATATATATATATATGTATATGTGTATGTATATGTATATATATATATATATATATTAAATTTCAAACTATATTGTAATAGGATATCCCATACTATTGCTTTTTATTTCTCAATTCTGTTTCTTATTGAATGTCTCCAAAAGAATAGATTTGAGGTTGTTTGGTTTAGTGAATGTAATTGATAATTTAGAGTAATAAATATATTACACTTTAAACGAAAGAGTCTTTTAAAAGTGCCTTTCATAAGACTGCTATAAGCACAATAAATTGCTAATAACATGCAAATGAAGTTGAAATGACTCAGTGTTAATATTCATAATAAAGTTTGAGATGTTTCTATAATTACTCTTTATATAATATCATTAAATGTCACTCCAGTTTGTCTGGAGACTGAAAATACATGGGCACGTTGAACGACCATAAAAAGCCAGAAAACTGCTATGTTAACAAGAAAAAAATAGTGAATAAACCTGTTTTTACGTCTTTCAAATGGTCACTATAGGTAGACTAAAATTCAGTATCAATGGTAAATACATGGAAAACATATATACATATAGCTATCATTTTTTAAACTTATTTTTTATTTTAAAGAAGATTTGTAGTAGACACTGTCAGAACTATATAACTGGTTACTAAAATTTAATCTAAATGTTGGGTCATTTATAATTGACGTATCTTTAAATAAATATTATTCCATAGCTGAAGTCTGAACATGGATACGAATGAGGATATACAAGGTAAGAAGATTATATCTTCCAAACTCTCAACTTGTGTAGCTTGAAAAAAGCAATAAGTCAGTTTTGATAACATTATTTATATTTTTTTAATTTCTATAACAATGTTTTTTATTTCTTAATTCTGTTTCTGATTTATTATCTCCAAAAGAATAGATTTGAGGCTGTTTGTTCTAGTGAACGTAATTAACAATTGAGAGTAGTAAATAAATTACGCCTAAAACAAAAGAGGCTCTTAACCCTTAATTTGGTTAAGTCCGCTACAACGAACAATCAAATAAATAAAATCTTTATAATAAATATATATTTTTATCGATAATATTTAACATATTAAATATATTATATATTATTATTAATTATTATTATTGCTTTTAAATTATTATTATTATTGTTATTATTATTTATTTAAATATATTTTTAATCGATATTTGAAAAAAAAACATCTTGTCAAATTAAGGGTTAATAGGGCTTTACATAATACTGCTATAAACGCAATAAATTGGTATTAACATTCAAATGAAGTTGAAATGGCTGAATGTTAATATTCATAATAAAGTTTCAGATGTTTTTATAATTACCCTTTATATAATATAATTACAGTTCATTCCTGTTTGTCTGGATACTTAGAATTCATCGACACGTTGAAATACCTGAGAAAGCCAGAAAACAGCTTTATAAACAAGAAAATATATAGTGAATAAATATGATCTAGTACGTGTCACCCAGTATTATAGGCTTTCTATACATTCTAAAAAGCTCCTGTTTTTAGTTATATAATTTTTTCACTTTCTTTAAATAAGTAATTATTTATGTTTTAGCTCAAAATAAATTATTCTAATTATTTTAATAATAAAATAGTTGTAATTTATTAATTCTTCTGTTTTTGAGGTATAATATTTTTTTAATAATAAAATTTATATGATACTTTTTGCGTTTGTTTACATAATTGTTTTCTTGAATCTTTTATGTTACTCTCCAAAACATGTATAAATACTTTAAAACGGCAAACCTCCTCTGGTTATGAAGTTTTTCCAATTTATATAGTTTGTTTCATTTTTTTAGTTACTTTACTAAAAGTTGCGACACATTTAGAGACAATGAAATTGAAAAAGTTGAATTTACGAACAGAGAAAAAAATAACACTTCTGAAATTGTAGATTACTTAATCTTTTAAATGAAATAATATTTGCTGTAAGAAATTAAAACTTAAATTCAAGTTTGTATTTGAAGTACTTAAAAATGTAATTAATGAAAGAACTGGCTTAATACAAGTTAGTCTCTAATGAAAAAAATCTTGCACTTAAAAGGTACAAAAACGTATTAAGTAAATATTATAGAAAAAATCTTCTAAAAAGTATTTTGAGCAAAATATTAATGGAAGTCGTCTCAAAGCCACGAAAGAAATATAAACTAAAATATTAAACAATTCTTAAAAAATTAATGCCTTTTCTAAAGCGGTTTTAATGTTGTTTCTTTCAAGTATAAGAGCTACAACAATAGAATGTTTAAAAAAATCATAAAAATTGAAATGTTTATTCTTTAAAGAACGTATAACGGACCACAGAATACTCTCATTATCCAAAATAAAATAAATACAGGTAACAGTTTGATTTTCATTAAAATGGATATAAAAAGCAGCTCTCTTGTTTACTTTAAACTTTCTTCTATTCAGACAAGATAAACACGTATTGGATTGTTAAGTCAACAAATTTTCAGGCACAGCACTCGGAAAAAAATCGGACGCAGTCAATAAAAGAATAGATTTTTAAAAAATTGTTATCTTTCATCTTTTATATATTTTTTTAAAAAACTAGAAATGTAGCTTTTAAAGAAAAAAAATGTTTTTAAGCTTTCACTTGCATCCTTATTTTACACCAAGATAGATAAATTGAAATAATAATCAATAATAGAGTTCGACATTTGTTTCATTTTACTAGAGAAATTTTTGGTGGTTTTTTCTTCAATTTTTAAATACTTGTTTTTATACATTTTAGTTTTTATTTGCAATGAGAATGAATTTTTCTCTTTATGACGTCATTTATTGTTGGATTTAAAGTACTTATTTACTTGTGTTCTGACATTCTCTGTTATACGCTCACCATGTATCTATATTTATAGCTACATCTCGATCTCTATATCTATATATCTTACACCCACCATGTATGTATAGCTATATCTCAATCTCTGTCTCTATTTGCATATCTATTTACCATACACCCATCATGTATGTATATTTATAGCTATATATCGATATCTATATATATTTCTCTTTCTGACGTCATTCAGTCTTCGGTTTAAAGTACTTATTTACTTGTGTTCTCACATTGCTTGTTATAGGCCCACCATGTATCTATATTTATAGCTATATCTCAATCTCTATCTCTATATCTATTTATATACACCCACCATGTATCTAAAATTATAGCTTTATCTCAATCTCTGTCTCTATGTGCATATCTATTTATCATACACCCACCATGTATGTATATGTATAGCTATATATCGATATCTATATATATTTCTCTTTCTGGCGTCATTCATTCTTCGGTTTAAAGTATTTATTTACTTGTGTTCTCACATTGCTTGTTATACGCCCACCATGTATCTATATTTATTACTATATCTCAATCTCTATCTCTATATCTATATATATTTATCATGCACTCAACATTTATCTATATTTATAGCAATATATGTATATGTATATGTATATGTATATCTATATATCTATATATTTCTCTTTCTGGCGTCATTCATTCTTCGGTTTAAAGTATTTATTTATTTTCGTTCTGATAAAGCCAGTTATATTTCCACCATGTATCTATATTTATTACTATATCTATATCTATCTATCTATCTATCTATCTATATACATATAAAAGTTATCCATTTGTATTTTTACAATACCGGTCAAATGACAAATAAAATTGCAGCTAATACGTTAATTTCTCAATATTTAAAGCTAGTCAAGCTTTTCCTGTAACGCAATTTTTATTTCTTGCCGAATGTATTAAACATATTTTGAAAATACGATAGCCATATACATAATATACATAATTTTTTAAATAGCCATATACATAATTTTTTAAAGAAATAAATAAGAGAAAGTAAATTTATTATAAATTTAATTTATTTATTAAACTTTCAGTTTTATTCGTTATATATAATTTTATAATACATATATACATAATAATATATAAAATACGCAAAATATAAAACAAAAGTACACATATTTATCTATTTAATAATTATCAACTATATATTTTTATTATAATAGTTTTTGAGTTATTCGAGATACATAGGTATGCATAGTCATCAAGATAAAACTACTCAAAACTAGTTCAGGAATGGTCAAATTGGTTGTTTCAACGGATATTTAACCTTCTTTCTTGTACATACAGACGAAACATTTGAAACTTGTCAAAAATTTGCTGGCTTCTTATATATGAATATTTTTGGTGAAATTTGAACACTGAAATTGTTCGTGATTGCAATATTTCCTTTTATTTTAGCAATGTTTTATATGGTGTAAAATTACGTTGCACATATTCTAAATTTGTTCACAGTTGGTCAAAATAAATATTTAACCCGCAAGGGCGCACGCCGAGCTTCTGAGACCTGAGCAGTATAAAAACATTCCACACAAAATAGCCCAATAGAAATAGAATTCCCAAATTTCCAGTAGCTGCCTTATACATGTAGATACCAATAAAATGCATCTTCGCAATTTTCAGTGAATATGTTTCTCATAACGAGATATTTTACTTTATTCGGACTCCAGAGATCCAGTGCATGAGCTTACACTTTTAATTTTTATTTTATGCTTGTGATCAGAATAGAGACGCTGTCAAAAATACATTGCCATTTGATCAGAATGATGAAATATTAAGGTGAAATATAAAAATGAGATTAACTTGTATGTATCTTAAGTTTGTCTTACTTAAAAAGTTCTACAGTTTAAATTATATTTAAAAATTAATATTTCAAATAATCCGAAAACTATTTTAAAATTTTAGTGAAGTATTTTTAGTAATATCAATTATCTATTTATCATATAAAGTAATTTTGTTAGTATTTGTCTCAGAAAAATTAAATCAAGCGTCCGAGGCCCAGTAGGCGTGCTTGCTTAACTTCAGAAAGCGCGCGTCCTCTCAAGTTAAAAAGAACATCCCTTAAGAGAACAATCTTAAAAATCTTAACAAACTTAAGGTATCTTAAAAATAACAGAATTCGTCCTTCAATTTGAAAGGAATTTTTGTTCTAACAATTCAAGTGAATATACGAATCATTGTTAAAAGGTATTTTTCAAATAACATGATTATTTTTTTGCACTGAATCCTGTTAATGTTATATTAATCTTTAAAAATAGTTATTAAAAATTAATATTTCAAATAATCCGAAAACTATTTTAAACTTTTAAAAAAGTATTTTTGTTAATATCAATTTTCTATTTATCATCTAAAGTAGTTTTATTGGTATTTGTCGCAGATAAATTAAACCAGGCCTCCTAGGCCCTGCACGCGTGCTAGCTTAATTCCGGAAAACGTGCTTTCTCGCGAGTTAAAAAGTACATCCCTTAAGAGAACAAGGTATCTTAAAAATAATAGAATTCGACCTTAAATTTCACAGGAATTTTTGTTCTAAAAATTCAAGTGAAGTATTTAAATCATTATTAAAAGGTATTTGTTTAATAACATGTTTATTTTACTGCACTGAATCCTGATATTTTTGTTATATTAATCTTTAAAAAGTTTCTCAGTTTAAAAATTTATATTGAATTAGTAATTGTAAATTGTTTCATATGCATTACTTTTATGTAATTCGTATTAAAAATTTTTGAAATTAAGTACTAATCTGTTTCTTATAAAACTGGGCTTGCTTTTTTTTAAATCACAAAGTATTTGGTTGTGTTATAGAGGATTTCTTATAGTGAAAAGTCAAAATAAAGTTGCTGAAACATTTTATAACTTGTAATAAATGTGTTAAGTAAATAATAATTAATGTAAGATAAAACCGGCACTCAGTTTATGTTATATAAAAGTTTATGATATTTAAAATAAGCTATAATAGATACCCTGATTAAAAAAAAACAAAATTTAAAGATAAAATTAAGATATAAAATCAGTTGGTTTGTATATCGTGCACTAAGAGCAGTTTTAAGGGAAATTGCTGAATTTTTATCAAATTATCTCCTACGGTAATCAAAAGTTATTTTATAACATACATTTGTGTTTTATATGTTTCCCGTAACATTATATATATTCATTAGAAGAATATTTTTAATTTTTTTTTAAAATTAAAGTATACCAATAAAGTTTTTACCAAGTGTTATTTGTTGAGTAATGCAGCCCCACAAAAGAGTTTAGGCTTTTAGTACGTTATAAATTTTTTTTCTTTTTTTTACTATCTGTCTAATTTAATTTTAAAAGAGTATCTTTAATATTTCTAAAGAAAACACAATATTCGTCTTCTCGGAAGGCACTTCAAGCTTTATTCAAAATCTTTCACTCCTTATGCTTTTCGGAAACATTTTGTATAGAACATACGGCAAAGACAATGTAAACTTTCTACACCGACAAATAAGGAAAAGGAAAATAAATAAAGTTCTTTTCTGTAAAAGTAAATGGATTTCAGAGATATGTTGTTTTTACTTAAACGAAAAGGACTCAAAGTTTGATAGTTTCACTTAGGGTTCAGTGTGTTGAAACAACAAGGCAAATACTCGGAGGTCAGCGTAATCAATAAAGTTTAAAGATGAGATGGGAACACTCTGCCTAAACCAATAAAAGTAAAAAGAATCCTTGGAGATTGTGTCTGTCAGATCAAATCTCATGTTGTTAGAAAAACAAAGGATACTAGTAAAATTTCATTGAAAATAGAAATAAAACTTTTTATTTTCGCTTCGAGAGACCTGGAATGTTTTTGTAAAGTTTCGAAATTTGTTTGCATTTTATATATTGCACCTTTATTTTTTTCACAAATGTAATAAAAGTGTCTGGAGTCAAGTTTTACGCGAAATTGCTTCATGGCTGAAGTTCTTTGTACACTTCTGTTTTTTAATTAAGCCCCCTTGGAAAGGTTGCGAAATTAAATATCTCAAACAAGTGAAAAAAGTCAGTAATTTTATGTTTCGTTTTGTGTTGGTCTATAAAACATTCCTCGTAAAACATGGATGTATATGTTTTACATATTCAATTATCTGATGATAAAAGTTTAAAGTTTCTCCCGTAAATATTTGTTTATAAGAGATAAAAGAGTTTTTTAAGAGAACAAAAGTTATGTTTCATCTAGCTGTAATACTTGAAAAGTATAATAAAAATTATGGTATTAAAAATAAATTATAGAGAATTATAGTTAGGTAATATCACCTTAACATTTCTGTAATAATCGAATTTTTAATAATATTACTATCTGCTGAAAATGTAATTTGTATGTCTTTCAATTGTCCTAATTAGATAAAATGGTTCAATATATTTATATATTCAATATTTTCACTTTATTAAAGTATTATATTCATTTAAAAATTTAAAGTATTAATTTTGTCTCCAGAGCTTAATTATATTTAGTCAGGTAGTTTTAATAGGCAATGCAACCAATATAAATGTTTATAAAGGTTATTTCAAATAAAGTGTAACATTAGTTGTAGTAATCATTGGTTGTAACAATAGTAGTTCAGCCTATAATATATAAAACCTTATATACTGTTTCATACTGTTATTTTAAATTTGAAACTTATATATAAGTAGATTTGTAGGTTATTATTAATTGGTAATATGAATTTCTTCATTAAAATGTAATGGAAAATTTGACATAAAAAAACATGGAATCATGGAAGTATGTATGTTTGAAAACACAAGTTTAATAATTAAATGAAATAATACTATTTAAATGTATGGTTGTTTCGCTTTAAAAAATAAAAATTACAAATATTTATTAGATTGTATTTTTGTTATCATTAAAAACTTCATAAGTTTATATCTTCGTTAAAAAAATTCAAAAATAAATATAAATTCATCCTATAGTCTCATTCTTTTAAATTTTAAATTAACTAGTAATACTGTTCAAATTAAAACAGAATGTCTACATTAATTTCACTTTAAGAGTTACGAAAATGAAGCTACTTTAAAAATACATTTAAAATAAATTCAAGACTTGTTTTTACTAAGTTCAGAACTTTTAACTCTGATTTTTTAGCACAAAATTACTTAAACGAACCATCAACATCAAAGTATTTTTTTATGGAAACTTGTTTATATTTTTTTTTGGTAATTGTAATTTAAAACACGTTGGTTTCCATGTATCAAGATTTTTTGACTTAAGAATTGGTAGTTAATTTCACTTTTTCTGTTTTATAAAACTGACGTTCTAATGGCATCTTTTTTCCCAGAAAAGAGCTTCACTAATTTTATTTTTTCCTTCAAAAGGAACGTTGAGGTTTGAGTTAAGAGTCTTATATTTTAAAGATAAAATATATTTAAGATATCTCTGGAAGTAGTTAAAAAAGCATCTGACTGTTTTTTCTATCAAGCATTTGTTATTAAATTTTTATTCTACGTCAGTGCATATTTGAATTATAAGCAAAAATATCATATATCTTCTTGCATAATGCACACTCTGTTTTTAGCAAGACAATTTGTTAAAAGAAATTATTTCAAAAAAAAATTTATTCGTGTATATAATTAACCTAAGATTGACACGAGGATGAATTTTCAGATTATAAACCAATTGCTATTTAAACCTAAGGAATCTAGTTAGTACGCTCTCTTAATGTTATTCTAAAGATAATACAATTCGGAATGAAGTTTCTCACCCTTGATTTTAGTCGTCTTAAATTATTGAGGTAGGGGGTTGTTTTGGTTACAATGTAATGGCCCAGGGGACTGAAATTCAATACCTCTTCCGTTTTTAGATGGTGTAATATTAAGGATTCTATTTACGTATTCCTGATATTTCTAAAAATAAACCATGTTTTATGACAATGTGTGGGCAAAATGGAGAAAACACAAGTGATACTGGTTTTACTGCAACATTTACTTGGCAAGTATTACACCCACACGACACACAACGTATCATATGCTTTTCAGATACGTATCTCTGTATACGATCGTATTAAAGTATATGTTACAGTTTGTGCTGTATGGACAACATGCAATAAAAATGCAATAAACATTGCTTTGAAAATGGAAATAGAAATGAAAATGTTTTCCAATGCAGAAGGCAACTGTTCTTACACCATACACTGATCAACACAAGTCTAAAAAGCTATTACTTATTTAATACTACCCAAGGAGCACGTGTATCTTAAGGAATGCGTTTCAAATACGTATCTCTGTTTATGATACGTATTAAAGTATATGATACAGTTTGTGCTGTATGGACAACATGCAATACAAAATGATAATAAGGCTTTGAAAATGGAAGTAGAAATGCAATTTTTTTTCAATGAAGAAGACAACTATTTTTACATCATACACAGATCAATACAAGTCCAAAAGGCTGTTACTCATTTAACACTACCCAAGGAGCATGTGTATCTGAAGGAATGCGGAAGACGAGAGTAACATTAGTTCCTCACAAAGTGGTTCCTCATAAATTGGGAAGCAGGGATTAAGCAGAAAATCCCCAGGCTTGGTATGCATCCACCAGAATTATCTTTTAAACTCGGCAATATTTCAACCAGATCCTGCTTTACGCTTCCCAGCCTTCATTAGTGAATAAGGTGATTTTGTTGTAAATTATCTTCCTATATTTGTTATTTTTAAATGCAAAATATTGTTCAAGTTATTTGTAATGATCTTCAGTAACTAATAGCACAAATCCAAATATCAGAACAGTCGAGCATTAGTTTCATATCACATCCGTGGCTGGACCCATGCTTGGGGAACCCCTCCCTCTCTCCCAAGCATAACTGTGTAAAAAGTAACTTATTCTTAATATTATTTTAGAACCCAACATCATAAAATATAGGGCATTGGTTAGCTTGGTTCATTTTAGTTAGCTTTTTAAATATTTTTTGTTAGCTTTTGCCTTTTTTGGTTACTTTAATACTTTAAACGTCTAGCATAATAGTACCTTCTTCCAGGAGTTTGATAGAATTTATTTTAAACATTGGACATCTTTAGGGAATGACTCATGATTATTTTTAATTTGTTTGTTTGTTTTATTATTGAGGAATGAACTATTTTGTGGTACATATCTCAAAGCCTAATCGTTAGGGAAAGCTGTTTACCTCCGAGGGCTAAAATAAAAGAATACGGTGGTATTTCGCCGTTTTGATCCTCGAACCCACAAACCTTCACTCCTTTGGCTTTAGCAGTTTAAGTATAAAATATAGATGCTTCTCTTGTTAATTTTCAATGTACATGGTTTTCAAGATGTTTGTAATGCTCATTGGTACATAATAGCACAATTTCAAATATCTGTACAGACAAGTGTTTGTTTTTTATCACTTCCGGGGCTGGACCCATGCTTGGAGACCCCCTCTCTAAGTTAAATTATGTAAAAGCATCTTGTTCCTAATATTATCTTGTAACCCATTTAACATCACCTAACTTAGGGCTTCGTTCTAGTTTTGGTTTAATTTTTAATCTTCTTTCGCTAGTTTGAACCACTTTTTTTTCTTACTTTAACATTAACGGCAAGCATAATACTACCCTCTTCCAGGGTTTCGTTTTAGTTATTTAAACTATGGACTTTTTTAAATGATAACTCATGACTTTTCTCTCATTATTTTTTTTTTTAATTTCCTTCTTTTATTTTGTTCTACTGTTGCGGAGTGATATGTTTCGTGGTAAACATTTGAAAGCCTAATCCTTAGGGAAGGCTGTTTGCCACTGAGGGTTAATATATATATATATATATATATATATATATATATATATATATATATATATATATATATATATATATATATATATATATATATATATATATATATATATATATATATATATATATAAAATATTATATAAAATTTTACTATATATTTTTTTTTTTATATTATTTATATATAAATGATTTATATAATAAATATTTATTAAAATTATTGTTTATAATTATCGTATTTTTAAAGACTTCCACTTATTTTATAATTATCGTATTTTTAAAGACTTCCACTTGAGATAAGTGATTTCAAAATTCATTTCAGTATGATTTTCAACTATTTTCCAAATTTTTAAATACAACAAAGTGAGTAATATTCTTTTTAATAATTTATTTTGTAAAAATTATAAACCATTACAACTTACCATTTTGTCCTTAATTTAGTGTTTATTAATGCACTAATACTTAAATGGGATTCAATTGCTTAACAAATAAAAGAAGAGATCATAAAAGTGGCCTTTCAAATTGAAAAATTAAAAGAATAAAATATTTCCCATATATTAATTAGATTTGTGAATTTAACGAGACGGATAGAAATCTATATTGCACTGTAACCTAATACATAACATAAGTTCACTTGTTAATAAAGGATGTAAAGTTTAAAGAATATCAATTGTAATAAAAGCATCCGCTAAATATAAGATCTTCTTAAATTGAATAAAAGTACTCGGTAGGATTTCATTGAAATAATTAAGCGTTCGGTATCCCTTTGTAGAACCTCCCCTACCAATATAAAATCAAATTATTGCATGTCATCGAACAACTCTGATCGATAAAGAAAAGGTCATCGATGAGAAAAATCTAATAAAGGAACAGTGTATCAAATATTCAGGTAAAGTTCGAGTTTTAAGAATAAAAAGTCATTTATATTTCTAGAAATTACGTTAAATGTTTAAAGTATATATAATAAAATAAACTTAAGTTTAAATTTCATACTATTTTCTACCAGTTTTATTTTATATTTTAATTTATGGTTTTTATATAAATAAATGAAAATAAATATTACACATTAAGCTGATTTTATTTCCCAGTATTATTTATAATATTAACTAATAATTTTGTGGAAATCCAAGAAAGTTTGTTAGTTAGCAGTTTACAAAATTAAAGAATGAATTTTTAAAATTGCAAGTAAAGATTTCAAATATATTTCTTATAAATAATTTTAAACTGATTCTACACATATTCATCAAACAAAAATTTTACACCGTGATAAAATACTTTATTTTACTATTATTTTAGGAAACAATATGGCTAAATATTTAATAAAATTATTATCAATATTTATCTACAAAAATTTTACTTAAACTATGACAAATATCTTGCGATGAACAGCATAAATAAACTTCCTTAGGACAAAAAAAATATTAGTTAAAAAATTTCCGTTTTAATGTTATAAGAGTTCAAAATATTTCCTTTTACATGCAGCAGCCTTAAACGATAAATCGTTACATATATGTTCTTTCTTTCTTTTTCGTAATATATAGAGCAACCAAGCTATTGGTTGTTCTAAATTACTAACAGTTAGGGCGATAAAAGCATTTCATGGAGCCTCACATTTTTTAAGTTGAACTTATTGCAGCTCTGTTGGTAGACACTGTTTCCGATAACACTGATGAATGAAGAACAGTTTTCGGCACAACATCCTTGTACGTGTAATGATTACTATCATGGCAGTTTAAGGGGAAACATCTTCCTGAGAATGTTGCTGTGTTGGTAATTTCACAAGAACAAGTAAATACGGAGATTACTCCAGAGCATTTGATCAATGAATTCTTTTTAATTAACCGTGCATACAATGTGTCTCTTCTCTTGAGATTTTGAAGAAATAAACTAATGAGTTAATCAATTGAGCATTTCATTAATGTAAAAGAAACTTAAGAAATATTTTACTTTGTGCGAAAGGAAAGGAAAATGACACTAAAATTGGTTATAGTATTAACTAATTCTATTTTTTAAAGGTAAAATTTTTTAGCTGAACAATTTACGAAATTAAGTAACAAAACTGGATATTCTAAGGAACCTTTAAAAATATTTTATAATTCCGATTTCCAAAATAATTAATTTTACTTTTTAATGCCAAATTAAAATATTACGCCAAAGATAAATGTTTAATCATACCATGTTAACAAAAAAATGTATACTCAAAGAAATATATTTTTATTGTTCATCTAGGGCCAAATATATTTAAACTGTGGACAAAATATTTATCAGTGGATAGAAAAATTAAACTTTCAGTTTAAAAACTTGAAGATTTTTATTTCAATGTTATTAGAAATTTAAATGTAAGTTTCTATAAACAGCAAAGTTAAACACTAATGGACAGCTAAATAATATATGCCGATCACACTAATTACTTTGCCCCTATTCTTTTTACTTGCCTGGTCTACTGGGCAAAGATAAACCTAATTAGCTAGCAGTAATGAATAACGTTGCAGTCGGGCCACATTGAAGATTAGCACAATTTTGAAAACAACTTAAATCGTTGTTGAGGAGGTGCTAAAAAGACATCTTTGACAGTCAACGGCGGACAAGACAATGATACGAAAAACACTTTGCTGTAACAGAGATGTACCATAGAGTGATACAGATAGAATTTTTCCAAGGGACAAGAAACTTAGTCGGCGAAGTTAATTGTTAGATCAGGGGAAAAACTGAGTCATTTGCCGGCGACAGCTGGAAATGTGTTGAATGGACAGAAGATTTACATCTATTGCACATGAAGCTTTGCAAAATGTGTTGTAAAATTTTAAGTCGAGGATACGTCTGTGATTAAGACATTTTGTGGCTGGGAAAATAGATTTTAAGGATTAAGAATGGAAGAGAGGAGGTTTTTAAAGACATATTAAAGTTAAATAATCTTGATATAACACACACACACACACACACACACTATATATATATATATATATATATATATATATATATATATATATATATATATATACATATATATATATATACATATATATATATATATATATATAATTCTTATGTTATTTTAAAATTTAAATATTTTTACACGATTATAATTTAAGTTATTTTACACTTTCAACACTGTTGTCACTAATACTTAGTTTTTAATTACTCTAGTAGTTACTCTAAGAGATATTAAAGTGAAATAGTTTTGATATATCATATATATATATATATATGTACAGTATATATATATATATATATATATATATATATATATATATATATATATATATATATATATATATATATATATATATATATATATATATATATATATATATTTTTTTTTATATATATATATATATATATATATATATATATATATATGTATGTATATGTATATATATATCCTCTTCTTCATGTTTTAAATGTATGGTACTATAAAAATATTGCCTCTTTTTAATTGCCAACTATTTGAGTAATAAAAGTACTTCTTGGAGGCTCACAAATTTTTCAGGTAAATTTATTGCAGCGTAGCTTTAAGTATATACTTTTATCAGTTACATAAACTAATGAAGAACAGCTTTCAGTATTGATTGCTAGAACTTACAATGAGTCCTTTCGTGGCAATGAAAGAGGAAATAGCTTCCCAAGAAAATTCTAGTGTTGATAATCCCACAAGTAACAGAGAATACGGAAATTACTCCAGAGCATTTCATCAATAAATGCTCTTTAATTAAGTGTATAAACAATGTTTCTCTCCTCGTGAGATGTTGCAGAGATGTATTAATGAAAAAAAAATCATCTAAGCATTTTATTAAGATAAAAGATATTGAAAGAGATGTTTAGAGTTGCTTGAAAGTAAAGGCAAATTGCACCAGGAATTATTTTGTCATTCATGACAGAAATAGTATTTTCAATATTTGTGAATAATACATTAGGAATAAAATACATTGCAGCAAATAATTTTCCTTTTACGATATTAAACAAATTTATTTAATTACTGCCATGTTCTTTTGATTAATGGTAAAAATAATATTCTCAGATCAAAATTTCTATTTTAATGTTATTAGATTTCTAAATTTGTTGCTTTATAAGTGACAGCATTAAATGTCAATCCGCATAGAAAAAAATCCCACTTTCATGTCTGTCACTTTCAATTATACACAATCAGAAGCGAATTCTCTTCCAGATTGGAAACGGTTAAAGCGATATGATGATTATCAATTCCAGCATCAATCATAGTTTAACAATTTTATATAAATATTTTAGTGAAATTTTCAATTAACGGTAAAGAGCAAAAATAATCCTTAGAGATGAAAACTTTATTGATGTGAAAATTTCTATTTAAATTCTATAAGAGTTTTAACCATTTTAATCCTGATGGTACTCATAAGTACCGCTTCAATCAAACACCTATATATTCCTAATAAAGCCGTTTTTAATGCCGGATGCAGTTCCTAAAGCAGAAAAGCAATAACAGCACCAATTAGCAATCCTTTTTATTCTCATAGTAGGAATTTTATAATTGGCGTACTGCATTCGAAGGTCATTTTGTGGCAGAGTTGATAGACGTGTTGTTCAGTTAAGTAAATTTAGTGGTTTATTATCAGTTATTTGGTACTATATAGACTTCTATATTTGGCAGCTAAGCATTTAATTTGTTTTATTCATAATTTAATGTTTTATTTTCTATCCTAGAGTCAAAAATATATGTTGGTACTAGAAAGTGCCAGCTTCAAAATTAACTACTAAAATACAGTAAAAATTAATCTTTTTCTATGATTATTCTCCATTAAAACTTATCTAATGATGGAAAATGCAGTAAGAAAGTTGATGGTAAATTAATTCAGGATATAAAGAGTTAAATACATTATTATATAAACAATAATATTCATTGACTAGTATATAGACATTTACCTCTTTCATCTCTGAAATAAATAGAACAATAAAACTATTGTTTCTTCTAAAGTGCAAACCGTTAGAGCGATAAAAGTATTTCTTGGGGATATACACATTTTTCAGGTTGAATTTATTGCAGCGCTGGGGGCAGATTCTGTTTCCGATAACATTGTAGAATGAAGAACAGTTTTCGACAGAGCATCCTTGTTACGTTTAATGCGTCTATCATGCTAGTGTAAGATAAAACAGGTTAAGATATTTGTTCTGTTGATAATCCCGCATACGGCAATGAATACGGAGATTACTCCTGAGAATTCAACGTAATTAACCAAACATATAATGTGTGTCTCCTAGCGAGATGCTGGAGAGATTTATTAATGATAGAATCCATTGAGCATTTTATTAAATTAAAAGAAATTTGAAGAGACGTTTTGCATTCCTTAATGAGATTAAACTGGAAATGATTTTGATTATTAAAAAAACAATATTTTTAATTTTTGTAGACAGTAATTTTATAAAATATAACTAACTGTTTATTTTATGAAATATTTTACGATACTTGCTATTAAAGAGATTGATTTAAACATTAACACGTTATTCAAAGCATTCGAAAGAGTAAAATTCCTATATGGAAATTTGTCTCAGCATTTCCAGTTTAATGCTATTAGAATTAAAATGTTTCCTTTTACAAAAAGCAGCATTAAGTTTTAAATACATAGGCTTAATTTTTATCATGTCTGAACTGTACAGAACAATTGTCTAAAGATTAATTGTCTATTCCTAATTGGAAACCGTTACTATAACATGATGATTATTCCAGCATTTGTTATAGATGTAACTAACTAATTTTTAGAAAGCCTAATTTTCTCGAAAAAATAGCTATAAAAATTAGGTTAAGGGTTTACAATATTAAAAAAACAAAAAAATATTCCTTTAAAGAATAACTTCGAGAGTAATTAATTAAAGGAATTGCTTTGGAAGTTATTTTGACAATTACAAAAAACAAAATTTTTAATTTTTGGAAACAGTAATTTTACAAAAATATAACTAACTGAATCTCTTATAAAAAATATTACTATATTTGCTATCAAAGAGATTGATTTAAATACAGACATGTTCCTCGAAACAACCAAAAAAGTAAAATTGCTAGATGAAAAATTGCCTCAAATTTTCTAATTCAATGCTATTAGAATTAAAATGTTTTCCTTTACAAAAATCAGCATTAAGTTTTAAATATATAGATATAACCTTTATCATGCTGAACTAAATAGAACAATATATTAATTGTCTTTTCCAAATTTGAAACTGTTAGGACGGTTATCTATTCCAGTATTGATAATAGATGTGACTAATTAATTTTTGGAATGTGTAACTTTCTCCAAAAAAATAGTTATAAAAATGAGGTTAAAGGCTTACAATTTTAGATAACAAATCTTGGGTACTTAAAATATTTTTCATAAACCATATTTCATAGTGATATTTTTTATAAATAGGTGTTATTGTTTAGTGTCAAATTAAGAAATTATACAAAGGATCAATATTTCGTATCTATGTTAACAAGTAATAAATAATTTTTTTAATGAAGCTCCTTAACATATTCATCTAAAACTATTCATTAAAATTATTAAATACCTTTTAATAATTAATAAAAACTTTAGAGTTAAAGTTGTATTAATCTAGAAACATCTGTTTGAATGTTATTAGTGTTTGAAATATTTTAATTTGTAAACGATATTATTAAGTAACAATATTATTAAGTATATAGATATTGCTGTCTTTTACGTCTGAGCTAAATGATACAGCAAAACTATTAGCTGTTCTAAACTCCAACAGTCAGAGCAATAAAATCATTTCTTGGAAATGCACTTATTTTTCAGTTAGAATTTATTGCAGCGCGGGTGTCAAATACTGTTTCCGATAACACTGAAGAATGAAGAACAGTTTTTAAAGCAGCAGTCATATACGTGTAATAATTTGATGTGCTAGAGGAAAATGCTTAAGAAGTGTTCTGTGTTGATAATCTCCCAAGCGTTTGCATATTTGGAGATTACTCCACAGCTTTCTATCAATGCGTGCTCTTTAATTAACGAAACATACTATGTATCTCTCCTCGTGAGAACTGGAGAGATATATTAATATAGAAATCAATCGAGCATGTCATTAAAAGAAATTCAAAGAGAAAATTTGCTTTTCTTAAAAGAGAAGGCAAATTGCACTATGAATTAGTTTAACTTTAAAAAATTAAAACACTATTTTCAATATTTGGGAAAAATCATTTAAGCATAAAATAAATTATAAAATATTTAATGAAATATGTACCGTCAGTCGTTACCAACCAAATTTATTTAATTACAGACGAGTTTTTTTTTAATAGCAAAGATAAAAATCCTTAGATAGCAATTTCTTTTCGGCCTAAACTTTCTGTTTTTATATGGTCGTATTTCTGAATGTTTTGACTTAAAAGAAAATTCAGTATCGACCTGTTACATGCATAGAAATCACCAAATTCAACTATTTACAATTACAAAAATTTATCTCTTTCGGGTTTGGAAACCGTTAAAGTGACATAAAGTTTATTCTTCCAGTACCAGTCATAGTATTAATTAATAATTTAATGAGAAAGTAAACGCATTTTTCAGGTTAACGGTTTATGAAGTGAAATAGAACAACTTCGATATTGTAAAGAGTTTTTATAAACGTGGTTTTACATGAGAGTTAAAAAAACTGGTGTTACTCATTAGCACAAATTAAAACATTACACCTAGGAGCAATATATAGTTTATAAAATAATAAATAGATTTTCTGTATAAAAATTTCACCTAAAATATGCAAATAAAACCAAATTTATTTAAGATGTGACGAAAAACTTTGATAGATAAAAACATAACTATTCTTTAAAGATAAAAACCTTTTTCGCCAGAAAACTTCTATTTGAATGTTATTAGGGTTTAAAATATTTAATCTCATAAAAAATAATAATAAATGTGCAGATATTCGACTGTTATGTCTGAAGTAAATACCACAGTAAAACTACTAGCTATTACAAACTGCAAATGATTAGAGCGATAAAACTATTTCTCGGGGATACACACATTTTTCAGGATACATTTATTGCTGTACTGGGGGAAGATACTGTTTTCGATAATAATGAAGAATGAAGAACGACTTTCGACACAGAATCCTTGTACTTGTAATGATTCCTATCTTGCCAGTGAAAGAGTTATACTTTGAAGAGATACATTGTTTTGCTTAAAAAGGTGGTCAAACTTGACAATGACAACTACTTTTGAATAACTACAAAATTAAAATTTCTAGAAATTTCTCATTGGCATGAAATTAATTTATACAATAACAATTTTAGATTCCCATATGTTTTTCTTTACAACAATATCATTAAGTGTTACTTGAATACAGACATACTCATAGCTATGGGAAAATTTTTGATAAAGCGCAAAAATAATCATTATAGATGAAAACTATATTGAATCGAAAACTTCTTTTAATTACTATAAGCGTTTTAAATATATAATATTATAAGTAACAATATTTAATGACTAGTATATAGATGTTCACCTCTCTAATCTCTAAATGCACAATAAAAATATTTTTAGATTTAAACTACAAACCGTTAGAGTAATAAAAGCATTCCTTGTTGATACACACAATTTTCAGGTTGCATGTATTGCAGCATTGGGTGTAGATACTTTTCTGGATAATAATGAAGAATGAAAAACAATTATCGACACATCATCCTTGTACTTATAAAGATTCTTATCTTGACAGTGATAGAATTATGCTTTGAAGAGATACTTTACGTTGCTTAAAAAAGGGATCAAATTTGACACATACAACTTCTTTGGAATAGTTATAAAATTAAAATTTCTAGAAATCTCTCATTGTTCTGAAATTTATTTCTACAATAAGAACTTTAAATTTCCCAAATGTTTTTCTTTACAACAGTATCATTAAGTGTTACTTGAATATAGACGTCCTCGTTACTTGAATATAGACGTATAGTTATGACAAAATCTATTGATAAAGAGCAAAAATAATAATTATATATAAAAAATATATTGGTTCGAAAACTTCTGTTAAAATACAATAAAAGTTTTAAATATATAACCTTATAATAACAATATTAAATTACTAGTATATAGATGTTTACCTCTTTCATCTCTGAGGTAAATGCTGCAATAAAACTATTGGTAGATTTAAACTGCAAAACATTAGAGTAATAAAAGCATTTTCTTGGGAATAAAACAACAATTTTCGGCACATCGTCCTTGTAAAGACTGTAAAATTGAAATTCCTTGAAATTTCTCATTGTTCTGAAATTTATTTCTATAATAAGAATTTTAGATTTCTCAAATGTTATTCTTTACAACAATATCATTAAGTGTTACTTGCACAGAGACAACCTCGTAGTTATGAGAAAATCAATTGATAAAGAGCAAAAATAATAAATATACATAAATATTATACTGTTTTGAAAACATTTTGTTAAGATACTATAAGCATTTTACATATATATTCTTATAAATAACATTATAAAATGACTAGTATATAGATGTTCTCCTCTTTCATCTCTGAAGTAAATGCTGCAATAAATCTATTGGTAGTTTTAAACTGCAAGCGATTAGAGTAATTAAAACATTTTTTAGCCATACACACATTTTACAAGTTGAATATATTGCAGCACTGGGGGTAGATCATGTTTTCTATAATAATGAAGAATGAAGAAGAATTTTCGACACAGCGTCCTTGTAAGGATTCCTATCTTGACAGTGAACGAGTTATGCTTTGAATAGTTACTTTGCGTTGCTTAAAATGTGATCAAATTTGACACTGACAACTTCTTTGAAATAACTGCAAAATTAAATTACCTAGAAAATTCTCATTGGTGTGAAATTTATTCCTACAATAACAATTTGAGATTTCCAATTTTTTTTTACAACAATACCATTAAGCGTTACTTGCTTATAAACAACCTCGTAGCTGTGATAAAATATTTTGACAAATAGGAAAAATAATCATTAGAGATAAAAATTATATTGGTTTGAAAGCTTCTTTTAAATACTAAAGGCTTCTTAAATATATAATGTTTTAAATAAAAATATTGACACAGCAGGCCTGTACTTGTAAATATTCTTATCTCGACAGGGAAAAATTTATTCTTTGAAGACATACTTTGTGTTGCCTAAAAGTGTGGTCAGATTTGACACTGATAACTTCTTTTGAATAACTGCAAAATTAAAATTCCTAGAAATTTCTGATTGTTCCGAATTTTATTTCTGTAATATCAATTTCAAATTTCCCAAATGTTTTTCTATGCAACAATATCATTAAGTAAACGATGACCGTGTGGTTAGGTTTACTCATATTCAGTACCAGAGTTCGTGGGTCCGAATCCCACTGTGGCATGGACGTTCGGAGCCGTTCGGAATCAGCGTTAAAGAGTAGGTCCCGGCCTCATTAGCCCTCGTGTTGCAAAAGTGTAGACCGCAGTTCTCCAAACCTAACCAAACACTTAAGTATTACTTGCATGCAGGGGACCCCGTAGCTATGTCAAAATCTTTTGATAAATAGTAAAAATAAACATGATAGATAAAAATTATATTTATTTGAAAAATCCTTGGTAGCTCAGTCGGCAAAGGCAGCGTTCTCGTAACTGAAAGGCTGCGGGTTCGGAACCCGAGCCGGCCTAAGTTCCGCCGTGTTCGCTAAAGGTGACTGGGGCACGTAAAATATGTTCGCTGTCACAACGTCCTCCAAGTTCTCAATTAATACTTTTCGGGGTAGCAGGCCAAGCCTTGGGGTCTTCTGCTTGGTCCCTGCTTTTAAATTATGAGAACCTAACAGGGGTGATGTTACTCGAGTCCGTAGCATACCTTAAGCTATACGTGCTCCTCACGTGGTGCTAAATGAGTGACAGGTTCACATCCTTGTTAAGGCGTTAGGATAATGTCTGTATCTCCTGCTGCATTGGAATAAAGTATTGATTCTAAAAAATATTTGAAAAAATTTCGAAAAAAAAACCCCGCTTATATTTATGCTTAAATACTATAAGCTTTTTAAATACATAATCTTAAAAATAACAATATTAAAGCACTATAACAAAGGGAGAATGAGATATATAAAGGGAAAATAACAATATTAAGGGACTATATGGATACTCACATTTTTCATCTTTGAAATAAATAGTAGAATAAAACTATTGGTTGTTTTAGACTGCAAACCGTTAGAACGATAAAAGCATGTCTTGGGGATACACACATTTTTCATGTTGAATTTATTGCAGCGTTGGGGGCAGATACTGTTTCCGATAACATTGAAGAATGGAGAACAGCCTTCGACACAGCGTCCCTGTCCGTGTAATGAGTCCTATCTTTTCAGTGCAAGAGGAAACAGCTTAAGAAAATTGTTGTCATGATAATCCCACAAGCGGCAGTGAATGCGAAGATTACTCCAGAGCATACAATCAATGAATGCTCTTTAATTAACAGAACATTCAATGTGTCTCTCCTAGTGAGATGCCGGAGAGATATATTAACGAACGAATTAATCGAGTATTTCTTTAATTGAAAAGAAATTTGAAGAGATTTTATGCATTGCCTAAATGTGAAGAGAATTTACACTGGAAATTATTTGTACATTTGAAGAGAAGAATATTTTTAATATTTCAGAACATAATCGAAAAAATACAATTCCTAGAAGAAGTTTTCTCATTGATTTAAATGTTTAATTATTTTATGAGAGTTTTAGATGTTGAAATCGTTTTCTTTGCACAAAACTTCATTAAGCGTTACATGTATATAGGTACATTCTGTCACGTATGAATTATGTATAATATTTTGAAAAATAGGAAAAATATCAATAAAACTATCGGCAGTTTTAAACTGCAAACCGTTTGAGTAATCAAAGCATTTCTTGAAGATATACACATTTTTCAGGTTGAATATATTGCATCATTGGGGTAGATACAGTTTTTGATAATAATGAAGACTGAAGGACAAGTTTCTATACCCCATCCTTGTATTTGTAAAGATTCTTATCTTGAAAGAGGAGGAGCTATTCTTTGAAGAGATACTTTGCGTTGCTTAAAAAGGGGGTCAAATTTGACGCTGACAACTTCTTTGGAATAACTGCAAAATTAAGATTCGTAGAAAATTCTCATTGTTCTGAGTTTTTTCTTCTACAATAACAATTTTAAATTTTTCCAAATGTTTTCCTTTACAACAATATCATTAAGTAAGCTATGACCCAGTGGTTAGGTTCACTCATTTCCGATAGTAAAGTTGGTGGGTTCGAATCCCACTGTGGCATGGACGTTCGTAGCATTAAGGAGTACTTCTCGGTTTCATTAGCACTCGTGTTGCAAAAATGTACACCGTAGTGTTCAAACCAAACCATTCAGTATTACTTACATAGATGCAACCTCGTTAGCTATGACAAAACCATTTTAAAAATAGTAAAAATAAACATTATAGATTAAAACTATATTGATTCGAAAACTTCTGTTTAAATACTGTAAGTCATCCTCGTTAGCTATGGCAAAACCTTTTTTTATAAATAGTAAAATATACATTATAGATGAAAACTATATTGGTTCGAAAACTTCTGTTTAATTACTATAAGTCTTTTAAATACATCCTCTTATAAATAACAATATTAAGGGACTAGTATATAAATATTCACATTTTTCACCATTGAAATAAATAGCAGAATAAAACTATTGGTTGTTTTAGACTGCAAACCGTTAGAACGATAAAAGCATGTCTTGGGGATACACACATTTTTCATGTTGAATTTATTGCAGCGTTGGAGGCTGATACTGCTTCCGATAACATTGAAGAATGAAGAACAGCTTTCGACACAGCGTTCCTGTACGTGTAATGAGTCCTATCTTTTCAGTGCAAAAGGAAACAGCTTAAGACAATTGTTGTCTTGATAATCCCACAAGCGGTAGTGAATGCGGAATTTACTCCAGAGCATACGATCAATGAATACTCTTTAATTAACATAACAGACAATGTGTCTCTCCTCGTGAGATGCCGGAGAGATATATTAACGAATGAATCAATCGAGTATTTCATTAATTGAAAAGAAATATGAAGAGATTTTATGCATTGCCTAAATAGGAAGAGAATTTACACTGGAAATTATTTTTACATTTTATTAAAGAGAAAAATAATTTTAATGTTTGAGAATATAATCGCAAAAATACAATTCCTAGAAGAAAGTTTCTCATTGATCTAAATGTTTAATTATTTTGTAAGAATTTTAGAAGTCGAAATTGTATTCTTCGCACAATACAACATTAAACATTACATATATGTATATATACATAAATTGTGTTACGTATGAATTATGTATAATCTTTTGAAAAATAGCAAAAATAGCAATAAAACTATCGGAAGTTTTGTACTGCAAACCATTAGAGAAATCATAGAATTTCTTGGGTAAACACAAATTTTTGAGGTTGAATATTTGCATCACTGAGGTTACATCCTGTTTTCGATAATACTGAAGAATGAAGAACAAGTTTCGTCACAGCATCCTTGTACTTGTAAAGATTCTTATCTTGAAAGAGAACTAGTTGTTCTTGGAAGAGATACTTTGCGTTGCTTAAAAAGGGGGTCAAATTTGACACTGAGAACTTCATTGGAATAACCGCAAAATTAAGATTCCTAGAAAATTCTCATTGGTCTGAACTTTTTCTTCTTTAATAACAATTTTAAATTTTTCCAAATGTTTTTCTTTAAAACAATATCATTAGGTAAGCTATGACCAAATGTTTAGGTTCACTCATCTTCGGTAGTAAAATTGGTGGGTTCGAATCCCACTGTGGCATGGACATTCTTAGTATTAAGGACTACTTCTCGGTTTCATTAGCACTCGCGTAGCAAAAATGTAGACCGTAGTGTTCAAAAGCAAACCAAACCATTAAGTATTACTTACATAGATGCAACCTCGTTAGCTATGACAAAACCTTTTTATAAATAGTAAAAATAAACATTATAGAGGAAAACTATATTGATTCGAAAACTTCTGTTTAAATACTATAAGTCTTCTTCGTTAGCTATGACAAAACATTTTTATAAATAGTAAAAATGAACATTATAGATGGAAACTATATTGGTTCGAAAACTTCTGTTTAAATACTATAAGTCTTTTAAATACATCCTCTTATAAATCACAATATTAAGGGACTAATATATAGATATACACATTTTTCATCTCTGAAATAAATAGCATAATAAAACTATTGGTTGTTTTAAACTGCAAACCGTTAGAACGAGAAAAGCATGTCTTGGGGACAAACACATTTTTCATGTTGAATTTATTGTAGCGTTGGGGGCAGATACTGTTTCCGATAACATTGAAGAATGGAGAACAGCTTTAGTCACAGCGTCCATGTACATGTAATGAATCCTATCTTTTCAGTGCAAGAGGAAACAGCTCAAGAAAATTGTTGTCTTGATAATCCCACAAGCGGATTGAATGCGGGGATTACTCCAGAGTATACAATCAATGAATACACTTTAATTAACAAAACAGACAATGTGTCTCTCATCGCGAGATGCCGGAGAGGTATATTAATGAACGAATCAATCGAGCATTTCATTAATTGAAAAGAAATTTGAACAGATTTTATGCATTGCTTAAATAGCAAAAAAAATTACACTGGAAATTATTTTTACATTTTTTTATTACTCCAGAGCATACGATCAATGAATGCTCTTTAATTAACAAAACAAACAATATGTCTCTCCTCGCGAGATGCTGGAGAGATATATTAACGAACGAATCAATCGAGCATTTCTTTAATTGAACAGAAATTTGAAGAGATTTTACGCTTTGCTTAAATAGAAAGAGAAATTACACTGGAAATTATTTTTAAATTTTTTTATTACTCCAGAGCATATTATCAATGAATGCTTTTTAATTAACAGAACAGAAAATGTGTCTCTCCTCGCGAGATGTCGGAGATATATGTTAACGAACGAATGAATCAAGAATTTCATTAATTGAGAAAACATTATAAGAGATGTTATGCATTGCTTAAATAGGAAGAGAAATAACACTGAAAATTATTTTTACATTCTTTTATTACTCAAGAGCATATTATCAATGAATACTCTTTAATTAACAGAACAGACAATGTGTCTCTCCTTGCGAGATTCCGGAGAGATATGTTAACGAACGAATCAATCGAGCATTTCATTAATTGAAAAGAAATTTGAAGAGATTTTATGCATTGCTTAAATAGGGAGAGAAATTACACTGGAAATTATTTTTAAATTTTTTATTACTCCAGAGCATACGATCAATGAATGCTCTTTAATTAACAAAACAAACAATATGTCTCTCCTCGCGAGATGCTGGAGTGATATATTAACAAACGAATCAATCGAGCATTTCACTAATTGAAAAGAAATTTGAAGAGATTTTTTGCATTGCTGAAATAGGAAGAGAAATTACACTGGAAATTATTTTTACATTTTTTATAACTCAAGAGCATACTGTCAACTAATACTCTTTAATTAACATAGCAGACAATGTGTCTCTTTTCACGAGATGCCGGAGAGATATATTAAAGAAACAATCAATGTAGCATTTCATTAATTGAAAAGAAATTTGAAGAGATTTTATTTATTGCTTAAATAGGAAGAGAAATTACACTGGAAATTATTTTTACATTTTTTAAAGAGAAAAATATTTCTAATGTGTGAGAACAATAATTATAAAATTACAATTCCTAGAAGAAAATTTTTCTTTGGCCTAACTTTTTAAATTTTTTAAAAGAGTTTTAGATTTCTATATATTATTCTTCACATATAACACTATTGAATGTTACATGCATATAGTTAATTTTTTTCCTCTTTGAATTACAATAAAACATCTTTTAAAAATAGCATAAATAAACTGTAGATATTATGGGTACGAAATCTCCTGTTTAAAAGTTATTAGAGTTTTAAATGTTACCTTAATAAAAATTAATGTTTAGTATCTAATATACAGATTTTCTTTTCTTGTCTGAAATAAATAGTACAGTATAATTCTTGGTTGTTCTAAACTACAAATAGTTATAGCAATAAAACTATTTCTTGGGGATGCACACATTTTTCATGTTGAATGTATTGCAGCGTTGTGAGCAGATACTGTTTTCGATAACAATGAAGAAAATCTTTTGACACAGTGTCCTTGTAATGAATCTTACCTTTTCAGGGCTATAGGAAACAGCTTAAGAAAATTGCTGTGTTGATAATCCCACAAGTGTTAAAGAATACAGAGATTACCCCAGAGCATTCCAACAATGAATGTTCTTTAATTAACCAGACATGCAATGTTTCTCTCTTCGTGATTTGCCAGATAGATACACTAATGAGCGAATCAATCGAGCATTTCACTAAGTTAAAAGATGTTTATAGAGATAGGTTGAGTTGCTTAAAAATGAAGACAAATTGTAATGTAATTTTTTTTTTGCATTTTTGTAGGAACAATATTTTTAATATTTGGCTATAATAATTTTATTATGAAATAAACGACTGCATATTTTTTGGATTTTGTATCAAACAAATTTATTTAAACACAACTACTTATCACTGATAGGAAAAAAAAAGAATTCCTAAATGGAAATTTTTACTAGTCTGAAAATTTTATTTCTATTTTAATCCTATCAAAATTTCAAGCTTTTCATCACAAATAACAAATAGTTATTTTCACTAGTAGGAAAAAAAAGAATTCCTTGATGGAAATTTCTTACTAGTCTGAAAATTTCGTCTCTATTTTAATCCTATTGGAATTTCAATCTATTTGCCACAAATAACATAGTTTTTTTACAATATAGAGAAGATTTTATAGAGATTTACATTCATCAGAAAATTTCATTTCTTAATTATAAAAATATGAATTGGCTTTCCGGATCAAAACATTAATAATAAAATAGTATCCATTAAAGAAAAAGTTTTTTACTTTTTATTTTTTCAAACTTAAAGAATTTCTATTGGAAAGATAACTGTTAAATAACAAAAATATTTTTTAAATAATGTCATGTGTATTTTTATACGAAATGGTTAAGATTTATCTTTAGATTCGTATAAAATCCTGTGGCAAGGATGTTCCAATGAATTTGTAAACAGAAGTCTTGGTTCATAGCCCCCGTGTTGCAAAAAGTAGACCGTAGCCCCATTGTATAATTGTAGCTATTACAAATTAATCTTACACTTCGTTTTCAAATTAAAATACCATTCATAGAAGAAATAGTTAATCATTATGATAACAACAACAAAAAATAGCCTATAAAATAGTTTAAAAATATATGATAAATGGGTAAAATAGTTTAAATAAAGATAGTTAAAAAACTAACTAAACTAATGAAATAGTTTTCAATATTATATGACCACATTTATTTAAACTGTGAGATCTTTTATAAATAGCAAATACAAACTTTGTTAAATAATTAAATAGTCTGAACATTTTTGTTACAATACTGTTAATTTTTATTACTACCACTTAGAAATAGCAACATTCAGCGACTATCCGTTACATATATGTATAAATATTAATATCATTAAGTCTTGAATAAATCCTAAATTTAGTTCTTCATAATATTTTATGTTACTCATTGTTGGTTGTTGATTAGTATAAATTAAAGTCAATTAGGTACATCAAATTTATAACTAGATTAAAATTTCAGCTAAGCATTTTCCTATCTTCATTTACTAGCATTTATTTTGTACTTAGTAATTAATTTAACTACTTAGTATTTATTGAATCTAAAGAATTAATTTATATCAAATTTTTATAACAAAAAAAAAGCTAAAATAGTTTATAATATAGTATTTACGTTTTATCGTTAAATTATGAAACATGTTTTTATCCGCATACTGTCAACATACTTCAGGAAATGAAGAGATACTAAACGTCTATGATTTATGCATATATACATATTATATATTAATATATATATATATATAAAATATATATATATATTTGTGTGTTTTTTTTTGTATATGTATATATGTATAGATTCCACTATTTCATGTCTTAAATAATGCATAATAATCCTTTTAGTCAGCCTTTTATCCCTTCAGTGGGTTGAAAAACTGAGAATCAAGCATGATTGGGAACTAAACATTGGGGATTACCACCTAACCGGAATATATGCTTTACCTCTGTAAAAATAATGTACTTGGCCTTGTTTGAGAAAGAAGTTTAAAACTCATTAGCCATGGCTATTTGTTAAATTATGTTTATAATTTAAATACTAGTACATTTTTTTCAATTATTTTGTAGTTGTGTTTCTCAGTGCAAAAAATAATTGGTTTTTTCAGGTAATAAGTGACTTATTTTAATGATCATAATAAATCAACTGACTCTCGGAGAAAAACAGTACTCCAGAATTCATGGTTAAGAAGTCAGAAGACATACGGTCATCTGTTATGTCTTGTGACTAATGAAGATGTGACCGAATGAACATATTTACACCCCAGGCCTTCTCGAAAAATATGTTTTAGGCTTTCATTTAACCCTAAGATTAGTTTAGTACAATAAAAATCATTTATTTTTGCTGTTTGTAGAGTATTTTTTCATCCTATATTCAGTTTGTATAATTGCAGTACTGAGTAGATACGTTTCCGCTATAGACAATGAAAAACATATGAATGGAACGTGTTATGAGTCCTATCCTCGCAGTGCAAAAGGAAAAAGATTTTTTAGAAAATTGCTGTGTTGATAATCCAACAAGGAGCAGAGAATACGGAGATTACTCCAGAGCATTCGATCAATGTGTGCTCTTTAATTAACTGTACATACATCGTGTCATTTTTCGCGAGATGCTGGAGAGATATATTAATGAATCAATCGAACATTTCATTAACTTAAAAGAAATTTGATGTTTTCCGTTGTTTAAAAGAATCAGTATGTTTTACCAGAAACTATTTTGGATGAATATGTTTACAGAAAGAGATTTTCTAGTGTTTAGGAACAATAATTTCTTCAGTCCATTTTAAAAGTACATATTTGATAAAGTATGATGTATATATATATTATATATAAAATGTATTTATATACAATGACCTATATAAACTTAATATTATTTAGGTACAACAATGGAGAAATACATTAAAATTGTAATATATTTATATAAATATTAATATAGCACAATTCAGCAAGTCTTGAACTACAAAATACTTATATTTAGTTCTTCATAATATTTTATAAAATTACTCTATATCTAAAGTTAAGTTGTATAATTAGTATAAATCTAAAGTCAATTAGAACTACATCAAATTTTATAACCTAAATTAAACATTTCAGCTAAGCATTTTCATATCTTCATTTACTTAGCATTTATTTTGTCCTTAGTATTTATTTAACTACTTAGTATTTATAGAATCTAAAGTCAATTAATTCTACATCAAATTTTATAACTTAAAATATACATTTCAGCTAAGCACTTTCATACCGTCATTTAAGTACTTAGTATTTATTTTTCGTTTTATTTCGTTAAATTACGGAAACATGTTTTATCCGCATACTGTCAACATACTTCAGGAAATGAAGAGATACTAAACGTCTATGTTTTATGCATATATACATATTATATATATATATATATATATATATATATATATATATATACACACACACATATATATTTATATACGCTGTCTACCAATAAGTATTAAGACACCTGTGATAGAAAAGAAAAACTAACTTTATTCAAAATCAATAGTCGGTAGAGGCTCCACGAGAGGCAATTACAGAGTGAACCCTCCGGGATATACTTTCCAAAAGTTTGTATTACAGCTAGTGGTATTGTCTTCCCCTCGACTTGGAGTAGACATACAAGTTTCTTCACCGATTTTGGACAGGTAGTGTACCCCTTAATTCGGCGATCCAAGAGGTTCCCAGAGGCGTCTCAGAGGTTCTCGATAGGGTTCAGGTCTGGGCTCTGGGCAGGTCAGTCCATTCGATGAACTCCATTGGCACCATACCAAGCGTTGGTTAACCTCGAAACATGACAACTGGCATTTTCGTCCTGAAAATAACAGGGGTCTAACCCGTAAAACTTCCACAACGTAGGAAGCACATTGTCATCCAAAATAGTGCAGTAGGCATCGGCGTTGAACCTACCATGAATGGGGACCAAGGGTCCTAGTCCTTACCAGGAGAAACACCCCCAGGCCATAATTTCACCTCCTCCAAACTTGACTGTTGGCACAATGCACTCTGGCAGGAGACGTTCTTCAGGCAGAAGCCAGACCCAGACCCAGACAATGCCATCCGAACGGTAAAGGGTGAACCTTGATTTGTCGCTCCAAAGAACCCGTTTTCACTGATCTACGGTCCAATTTTGATGTGCTTTGTACCACATTAACCGAGCAGCATGGTTGGACTGATCAAAGGCTAGTGATGAAAGGCTTTATGGCCAGCAGAACGACCATGAAAATGAAGTAGATGTGCTTCCTGACGGATGGTATTTATTGAAACAATACTCCCAGATTCCTGTTGAAACTACTCGCTGATAGCCATCGGTTGGGTGCAGTTCTTCCGAATTTCTCTTGACAACACTCGTCGGTTTCTATATCCCAGTTTCGTCGGTCTGCCGACACGGGGCACATTCCGACAATTACCGTTCACCTTCCACTTCTTAATAATATAGGACGCTGTCGATTTTGGGTACTTCAAATCGCTAGATATGTCCCTCAAGGATCGGCCACATTTGTGATACCCGATAATTATACTTTTCTCGAAATCAGAGAGCTCCGAACTGCGGGGCATTTTGCATGCGACTAATGCCGATGCTGTTTTTTACACGTTGTAAACCGGCGGAGGCAGTGACGTACTACAGGACCGCAGATATCGTCATTTGCATAAGTGTCCAAATATTTATTGGGAGACAGTGTATATATACATACATATAAAAAAGTTTGCACTATAAAGTATTCAATAAAACCAACCCTGGTTAATAACAGCAATTATTCCTAGACTCAAACAGGTAAAGAGAATAAAATATTTAAATATTTTTAGTAAGATAATCTTTTCTTAAAAATATAGGCTTTAGTTATCATTGTATAATTTATTTATTCCGTCATTCGCTCAAAACATTTGGCTGCCTGCGTGCATGCCTGCACTGTATACCTACTAGCCTTCATACATATATTTATATAAACATAATTATAGACAATCAAATTTAGACTAAAAATAGATTCTTTTCGAGAAATCTAAATTGAAATTTTACCCTAGAATACAGGCTCTATTTTCTTAAAAGTAATTATCTTAGCTCTTATGTAATGACTTTTTAATTCGACTCATTTTCATTAGTAAAAAACTCGGTCTGTATGTTAGGGAAAGGTTAAAAAAAATTAAACTTTATAAGCTTATTGCATTTAGAAATAAGACTACTTAGATGTTATTTTAGATTTAAAAATTGTCAACTTAAACTAAATGGAAATAGTGTTTTTCAGAATAGTGTAATTAGGGGGATTAAATTTAATTTGTTATTTAAACTTATGTAACGAGTTGAATTAGGCAAAAGTTTATATGTGAGATAATTTTAGATAAGGCGTATGGCATGGAAGTAATCTAAAGTTTTATATCCATTAAATTACTGTAGTAATAGACCTTTAACATTGGACTAACAATAAACATAGATAAAACAAAGTTTATGGCAGTAGCACATAACAGACCTGATGTGCAACCGATGACAATTGGAGATTACAGCTTTGAATATGTTGAACAATTCAAATATCTAGGATCTAGCAGAACAAAAAATAATGATATTAAAATTGAAATTAGGAACAGATTAAATATGGCAAATAAATGTTATTACGGACTGAGAAATCACTTTAAATCAAAACACTTAGGCATAAAAACCAAAATTAATCTTATAAAACTGATATCATACTGCATACCTGGAAGGTGTTTTTCCTCCGGTTAAGAAATCACTCCCGGTAAAGATTACTTAGTGACATCAAACCTCCACACCAGTTAAGATAATTCTTCTAATCCACTTCACCGGGCGGTATGTTAAACTGCCGATAGCATGTGGCCGTTATGTAGATTAGCAAGTGAAGACTGTATTTAAGCCGCCGGCAAATGCAAGCCATGATGCTCTTTCGTGGCCGCCCTGTAAAAGATGTCCGTTCTGTAAACCGTTTTATTTGTAAGTAGCAAGTTGCTACCAAGTAGTGTACAGTTCTTAATGTTTCTTTTATAGTAATGTTATTTTTAATAAACGAGTCAGCCTCTGGCATTTCGAGTGTTTATCTTCGAGAGAACTTCACATCTACTGCATACCTGCTATTGATATGGCGTAGTATTCTTACAAAAACTTTAGTAAAGCCAACAATTATGTATGGAAGCGAGTGTTGGACTATGAACAAATCTGAAGAAAATAATCTATTAATATTTGAAAGAAAAATACTAAGGAAAATATTTGGAGCTTTTAAAGAAAATAATGTATGGAGAATCCGTTATAATTATGAACTGTACTCTAAATTCGGACAACCAAATATTGTAAAAACTATAAAGATCTATCAATTAGGGTGGTTGGGATACATCTATAGATAAAATGATTTAAACCCAACAAAAAAAGTTACATTTCAAAAAGTTGATGGAAAAAGGAAACGAGGTAGACCAAACACCAGGTGGATTGATATGGTTGAAAAAATGCTGCATGAAATTTGTGTCAACCAGTGGAGAACTGTGGCGGCGGATGGTTAAAGATGGAAGAAACGTTTAAAGACAGCCTTGGCTTGTAGAAGGCTGTAGTGCTATAGAAGAAGAAGAATAGATCTTTAAACAATTCCTGCAAAGCTATATAATAAAAAAATATATATCAATGATTCCCTGAAATGATTAATGCTAAAATAGTGAAAAATGGGGGTATGAATATTAATTGAGTAAGGAAGTGTTACAGAAAAAATATATTCTATCTACACTTATAAAGAATGCCTTTAGAACGCATGTATTTGACATGCATGTGAAAAACGCCTAATTGAACGATGAATTGAACATTTATGAAACACGTTACCTGGATCTGCAGTTTACTACTACATATATAGGTGTTTATTTAATAGTACGTCTTATATCTTGCATTTAATTTAAATAATACTATTTTATGCATAAAAATATACTTTATAGAGAACATAAATATCTATGTAGATATTATAGGTTATATGCAAGGTATGGTGAGTCTATAATACGTATTGAGATTTTAAATATAGGAATTCAATAAACTCAAGACTATTCTAAGCAAATTTTTGAAACACATTACTTGGATCTGCGTATCACTACAACATCTTTAGGTGTTTATTTTCTAGTACGTCTTATATCTTGCATTTATTTTAAGTAATAATATTTTATGCATAAAAGTATACTTTATAGAGAACACAAAAATCTATGTAGATATTATTGCTTAAATGCAAGGAATGGTGAGTCTGTAATATGCATTGAGATTTTAAATATAGTAGTTCAATAAACTCAAGATTACTCTAAGCAATTTTTTATGAAACACATTACCTGGATCTGCACGTCACTACTACATCTTTAGGTGTTTATTTTCTAGTATGTCTTATATCTTTCATTTATTTTAAATAATACTATTTTATGCATAAAATATACTTTATAGAGAACATAAAAAACTATGTAGATATTATTGATTAAATTCAAGGAATGGTGAGTCTTTAATATGTATAAAGATTTTAAACAAAGTAATTCAATAAACTTAAGATTACTTTAAGCTACTATATTTCTCTAAGCAATATTTTATAAAAGACATAACCTCTGTCTGCACGTTACTACAATATCTTTAGGTATTTATTTACTAGTACATTTTATATCTTGTATTTACTTTAAATAATACTATTTTATGCATAAAATTATACTTTATAGAGAACATAAGAAAGTATTTAGATATTATTGGTTAAATGCGAAGAATGGTTAGTCTTTAATATGTATTGAGATTTTAAACATAGTAATTTAAAAAACATTACTCTAAGCTAATATGTTTCTCTAAGCAATTTTTTATGAAACATATTACCTGAATTTGTATGTAACATCTTAGGTGTTCATTTTCTAGTACGTCTTATATCTTGCTTTTATTTTAAATAATACCTTTTTATGCCTAAAATTATACTCTATAGAAAACATAAAAAAATATGTAGATATTATTGATTAAATACAAGGAATGACGAGTCTTTAGTATGTATTGAGATTTTAAACATAGTATTTCAATAAATTCAAGATTACTCTAAGCTAATATGTTTCTGTAAGCAATTTTTTATGAAACACGTTACCTGCATCTGCACGTTACTACTACATCTTTAGGTGTTTATTTTCTAGTACGTCTTTTATCTTGCTTTTATTTTAAATACTATTTTATGCATAAAAATATAATTTATCGAGAACATAAAAAAGTATTTAGATATTATTGGTTAAATGCGAAGAATGGTTAGTCTTTAATATGGATTGAGATTTTAAACATAGTAATTTAATAAACTCAATATTACTCTAAGCTAATATGCTTACCTCAGCAATTTTTTATGAAACACATTACCTGGATCTGCACGTTACTACAACATCTTTAGGTGTTTATTTTCTAGTACGTCTTATATCTTGCATTTATTTTAAATAATACTTTTTTATGCATAAAATTATATTTTATAGAGAACATAAAAAACTATGTAGATATTATTAAATAAATTCAAGGAATGGCTAGTCTATAATATGTATTGAGATTTTAAACATAGTAATTCCATAAACAAGATTACTTAGCTGATATGTGTCTGTAAGAAACTTTTTGTCAAAGACATTCCTTGGATTTGCACGTTACTACAACATCTTTAAGTGTTTATTTTCTAGTACGTCTTATATCTTGCATTTGTTTTAAATGATACTATTTTGTGCATAAAAATTATATTTTGTAGAGAACATAAAAACTATGCAGATGTTATTGGTTAAATGCAAGAGATGAGGAGTTTGTATTATGTATTGAGATTTTAAACATAGTAATTCAACAAACTCAAGATTACTCTCAGCAATTTTGTATGAAACACATTACCTGGATCTGTGCGTAACTACAGCATCTTGGGGTGTTCATTTTCTAGTACGTCTTATATCTTGCATTTATTTTAAATAATACCTTTTTATGCCTAAAATTATACTCTATAGAGAACATAAAAATGTGTGTAGATATTATTGGTTAAATGCAAGGAATGGTGAGTCTTTAATATGTATTGAGTTTTAAACATTGTAATTCAATAAACCCAAGATTATTCTAAGCTAATATGTTTCTCAAGCAATTTATTATGAAACATATTACCTGGATCTGCACGTTTCTACAACATCTTTAGGTGCTTATTTTCTAGTACGTCTTAAATCTTGCATTTATTTTAAATAATACTATTTTATCCATAAAAAATATACTTTATAGAGAACATAAAAAACTATGTAGATACTATTCATTAAATACAAGGAATGGGTAGTCTTTATTATGTATTGGGATTTTAAACATAGTAATTCAATAAACTCAAGATTACTCTAAGCAATTTTTTTTAAACACATTACCTGGATTTACAAGTTTCTACATCTTTAGGTGTCTATTTTCTAGTACGTCTTATATCTTGCATTTATTTTAAATAATACTATTTTATGCATAAAAAATATACGTTATAGAGAACATAAAATAACTATGTAGATATTATTGGTTAAATGCAAGGGATGGGGAGACTTTAATATGTATAGAGATTTTAAACACAGTAATTCAATAAACTTAAGATTACTTTAAGCTAATATATTTCTCTAAGCAATATTTTATGAAAGACATAACCTCTATCTGCACGTTACTACAACATCTTTAGGTGTTTATTTTCTAGTACATTTTATATCTTGTATCTATTTTAAATAACGCTATTTTATGAATAAAATATACTTTATAGAGAACATAAAAAACTATGTAGATATTACTGATTAAATGCAAGGAATGGCGAGTCTTTAATATGTATTGAGATTTTAAACATAGTAATTCAATAAACTCAAGATTACTCTAAGCTAATATGTTTTTCTGAGCAATTTTTTATGAAACACATTATCTGAATTTGTATGTAACATCTTTAAGTGTTTATTTTCTAGTACGTCTTATATCTTGCATTTATTTTAAATGATATTATTTTATCCATAAAAAATATACTTTATAGAAAACATAAAAAAACTATGTAGATATTATTGATTAAATACAAGGAATGGTTAGTCTTTAATATGTATTGAGATTTTAAACATAGTATTTCAATAAACTCAAGATTACTCTAAGCTAATATGTTTTTCTGAGCAATTTTTTATGAAACACATTACCTGGATCTGTACGTTACTACTACATCTTTAGGTGTTTATTTTCTAGTACGTCTTTTATCTTGCGTTTATTTTAAATACTATTTTATCCTTAAAAATATACTTTATAGAGAACATACAAAAGTATTTAGATATTATTGTTTAAATGCGAGGAATGGTTAGTCTTTAATATGGATTGAGATTTTAAACATAGTAATTTAATAAACTCAAGATTACTCTAAGCTAATATGTTTCTCTAAGCAATTTTTTATGAAACACATTACCTGGATCTGCAAGTTACTACAACATCTTTAGGTGTTTATTTTCTAGTACGTTTTATATTTTGCATTAATTTTAAATAATACTATTTTATGCATAAAAATATACTTTCTAGAGAACATAAAAAAAACTATGTAGATATTGGTTAAATTCAAGGAATGGTGAGTCTTTGATATGAGTTGAGATTTTAAGCATAGTAATTCCATAAACAAGATTACTAAGCTGATATGTGTCTGTAAGCAAATTTTTGTGAAAGACATTACTTGGATCTGCACGTCACTACAACATCTTTAAGTGTTTATTTTCTAGTACGTCTTATATCTTGCATTTATTTTAAATGATATTATTTTGTGCATAAAAATTATATTTTGTAGAGAACATAAAAACTATGCAGATGTTATTGGTTAAATGCAAGAGATGAGGAGTTTGTATTATGTATTGAGATTTTAAACATAGTAATTCAACAAATCAAGATTACTCAGCAATTTTTTGAATGAAACACATTACTGGATCTTCACGTTACTACACATCTTTTTTATTTTCTAGTACGTTTTATATCTTGCATTTATTTTAAATAATACTTTTTTATACATAAAATTAAACTTTATAGAGAACATAAAAACTATGTAGATATTATTGGTTAAATGCAAGGAATGGTGAGTCTTTAATATGTGTTGAGATTTTAAACACAGTAATTCATTAAACTCAAGATTCCTCTAAGCTAATATGTCTCTAAGCAATTTTTTTATGAAACATATTACATGGATCTGCAGGTTACTACAACATCTATAGGTGTTTATTTTCTAGTACGTTTTATATCTTGCATTTATTTTAAATAATACTATTTTATCCATAAAAAATATACTTTATAGAGAACATAAAAAACTATGTAGATACTATTCATTAAATACAAGGAATGGGTAGTCTTTATTATGTATTGGGATTTTAAACATAGTAATTCAATAAACTCAAGATTACTCTAAGCAATTTTTTTTAAACACATTACCTGGATTTACAAGTTTCTACAACATCTTTAGGTGTTTATTTTCTAGTACGTCTTATATCTTGCATTTATTTTAAATAATACTATTTTATGCATAAAAATATATTTTATAGAGAACTTAAAAACTATGTAGATATTATTGGTTAAATACGAGGAATGGTTAGTCTTTAATATGTGTTGAGATTGTAAACATAGCAATTCATTAAACTCAAGATTACTCTAAGCTAATATGTTTCTCTAAGCAATTTTTTAATGAATCACATTACCTTGGTCTGCAAGTTACTACAACATCTTTAGGTGTTTATTTTCTAGTACATCTTATATCTTGCATTTACTTTAAATAATACTATTTTATGCATAAAAATATACTTTATAGAGAACATAAAAAAACTATGTAGATATTGGTTAAATTAAAGGAATGGTGAGTCTTTAATATGAGTTGAGATTTTAAGCATAGTAATTCCCTAAACTCAAGATTACTCTAAGCAATTTTTCTCTAAGCAATATTTTATGAAACACATTACTAATTTGTATGTACATCTTTAGGTGTTTATTTTCTAGTACGTCTTATATCTTGCATTTATTTTAAATAATACTATTTTATGCATAAAAATATACTTTATAGAGAACATAAAAAAACTATGTAGATATTATTGATTAAATACAAGGAATGGTTAGTCTTTAATATGGATTGAGATTTTAAACATAGTAATTTAATAAACTCAAGATTACTCTAAGCTAATATGTTTCTCTAAGCAATTTTTTAATGAATCACATTACCTGGATCTGCACGTTACTACAACATCTTTAGGTGTTTATTTTATACGTCTTTTAGCTTGCTTTTAATTTAAATAATACTTTTTTATGCATAAAAAATTATACTTTATAGAGAACTTAAAAAACTATGTATATTTTATTAAATAAAGAGGTCGAATATTAGTGAGACTTTAAACATAGAAATTTAATAAACTCAAGATTACTCTAAGCTAATATGTTTCTCTAAGCAATTTTTTATGAAAAATATGATAATTATATTAACTTTAGTGTTAATTTTTTCTAGTATTTATATCTTGCATTTTATTTTAAATAATACTATTTTATCCATAAAAACATATATTTTAAGAGAACATAAAAAAGTAAGTAAAATTATGTAAAATGCAAGGAAAAATTTTATTTTATGTATTTAAAAAGTAATTTATAACTCAAGTACTCTAAAAATAATATGTAAGCAAAATTTTTATGAAAAATTATGTGAATTATAAAATCTTTATGTTATCTAGTACGTCTTATATATTTTATTTATTTTTAAAATAATACTATTTTATGAAATATATTTTTTAAAAACAAAAAAAAATTTATATCATTGGTATACAAGATATGAGTTTTTTATATTTATTTATTTTACGAGTAATTTTAAAAGAACTAATATATGTGTCTGTAACAATTTTTTGTAAGACATTATTGGTCTCACGTTACTAATCTTTAAGTGTTTTATTTTCTAGTACGTTTATATCTTGATTTATTTTAAATAATATATTTTATATAAAAATAAATTTATAGAAAAATAAATAAATATGTAATATTAAATAAATACAAAGATATTATATGTATTGAGATAAATAAGTAATAAATACTCAAGTTACTCTAAAAATATGTTTCTCTAAGAATTTTTTAATGAAAATTTGTGTCTGTTATAAACATTTTATGTTTATTTCTAGTACTCTTTTACTTGCATTTATTTTAAATACAATGATAAAAATATACTTTAAAAAAATAAAAAGTATTAGATATTATTATAAATCATAATGGTTAGTCTGTAAATGTTAATTTTAAACATAGTAATTAAATAAATTACTAAAAATATGTTTTCAAGCAATTTTTTAAATGAAAAATTATTTTATTTACTAAAATCTTTTGTTTATTTTATACACTTTTTTTCATTGATTTTAAATAAACTTTTAGAAAAAAAAATTATAAAATATAAAAAAGTATTAATATTTGTTAAAGCAAAATAATTCTTATATATTTATTTTAAATAGTAATTTCATAAATGTTAACTCTAATGATAAGTTTCAGTTTTATTAAATATAAATTATTTAATTTATAATGCATTTTTAAATGATCAATACTTTTATATTCGATAAAAAATTATTATTTTAATCAGAAATATATTTTATTTAAAATAAAAGTAATTTTTATATAAATAAATTATTAAAAAATGTACAGATAAACATTGTTTTATACATACATAATTTCTCTTGTTTAAAAATTTTATTGTAAATCAATAAAAATAAATGTAAAGAATTTATTTAAAAAAATTATTTTTATGAATAGACATATATTTTATTATATAACTACCAATCTCAAATTTAAGATGTTTTAAATATTACCTTAATTTTAGTATTTTTCAAAATAATTTACAATATATTGTTTTCCTTTAAATTTTTTTTTTATCTTGTTTTTCTCCTTTTAGTGAAATAATTATAAAAGTATTAAAGACCAAATAAATTAAGAAATATAATATGTAATATATTTTTCATTGTCTTTTGATTAATTTATTTAATTAAATAATGACCACATTTTTATTTTTTCCTTAAATGAAGTTTTTAATTTCTTTTTTTTTAAGATAATTCTAATCTTATTTTATATACAATTTTAAGTTTTTGTAAATATTTAATAAACTACTATTAAAAATTCAATATATATAAAAAATTTTTTTTTATTATTAACAATCATATTTTTCTCAAAGATTTTTTTATAATAAAAATAAAAAGATAAATATGTCTTTTTGATTCAATTAATGAATTATACTGTGATTTAATTTATTTATTCAAATGACTATTTAATAAATAATAATTTTTTTCAATTTCTTTTTTAATGATATTTTTTATTAAAAAAAGAAAAATATTTATAAAAATGTCTTAAGTTATTACTAAATGATTTTTTATAATATTTAGCCATAAAATAATTACAATATTTTTATAACTATTTATATATATAGTAATAAGTCATTTTCTATAAAAATTAAAATACAGTATTATTTCTGAAAATATTTATTATAAAATTATTTTATTTTTAAAGATTAAAATAATTTTAATTTTTTTAAAACAACTAATTTATTTAAGTTTCATGTAAAAAAAAAACTTTTAAGTATAAAAAATTTATTTTTGTTGTTATAAATATGAAATAATTATTATTATGAAATACAATTTAACTCAAAATAACACCAAATAAGTAAATAATTTATATACATAATAAATTACGAAAAATGAAAGTAAATTTATCAGTGAAATAATAATTCAATTATCTAAGAAATTTTTAAAAAATAATATTTTATTTTATTTAATTTAAAAAATATTACCCATATACAAATTTCTATTATAAAAAAAATTCAAAAATAAAATAAATTTTATGAATTATGAAAAAAATCAAAAAATCAATTATTTTTTATAATAATTATTCTAGAATAAAATCGAAATTACACAGAAATATAAAAAAAGGTTGTAGGATTTTATCATTAATTATAAACACAAAAAAATAGATAATAAATCAGATTTATTTATATAACATTACATTTCATAAATTTCACTTTAATGTTAAAAATAAATATAGTATAAAATAAAAATTTTTTTTTAAGAAAAAATATTCTGAATTTCAGATAAAAATTAAATATTTTGTTTTTAATCTGTAAAAAAATTCTATAGAAAGATTTAAAAAAATAATGAAATTTTTTTCAGAAATTTTCTTGGTATGTTTAATATAAAATGTAAAGAAATTTTTAATGAATAAATATTACTTCTTGAACTATTTCATAATGCAGTGTACAGTTATTTTTTAATTGATTGCTTTGATTTTTTCTGTAAAAGTAAAATTAATTATTTTTATTTTGAACATTAATAATTAGTTAATATTATTAATAATAACTGATTATTAATGTTCTTATTACATTTAATCTTAATAAAAGCTAATTATTAAGTTATTATTACTAACATTAATAATAACTGCATGTAAAAGAAATTTTAATGAAAATATTCTTGAACTATTTCATAATGCAGTTCTCAGTTATTTTTTAATCTTCTTTTTTTTTTCTGTAAAAGTACATTAATTATTTTTATAACATTAATAATTAGATTTATTAATAATAAAATTTTAATTTCTTATTACATTTTCTTAATATAATTAAATTAATTTATTATTAAAGAAATAATAACTGCATGTAAACGAAATTTTAACGAATAAATATTACTTCTTGAATCATTTTCATAATGCAGTGTATAAGAGGTGTACAGTTATTTTTTAATCCATTGCTTTGATTTTTTTCTGTAAAACTAACATTAATTATTTTTATTGTGAACATTAATTATTCGTTATTATTATTAATTATAACTAATATATGTTATAATTATCATTTTCTTAAAAAATTTTTTAATAATTATTTATAATAAAAGCATGTAAAAATTTTATGAATAAATATTATCTTGAACTATTTTCATAATGCAGGTAAGAGGTTATTATTTTTAATCTTGCTTTGATTTTTTTGTAAAAGTAACATCATATTTATTTTGAACATAATAAGTTATTATTATTATAAAACTAATTATTAATGTTCTTATTCATTTAATTAATAATTATTGTTTATTAATAACATTAATAATAACTGCATGTAAACGAAATTTTAATGAATAAATATTACTTCTTGAACTATTTTCATAATGCAGTGTATAAGAGGTGTACAGTTATTTTTTAATCGATTGCTTTGATTTTTTCTGTAAAAGTAAAATTAATTATTTTTATTTTGAACATTAATAATTAGTTATTATTATTAATAATAACTAATTATTAATGTTCTTATTACATTTAATCTTAATAATAACTAATTATTAAGTTATTAATAACATTAATAATAACTGCATGTAAACGAAATTTTAATGAATAAATATTATTTCTTGAACTATTTTCATAATGCACTGTACAGTTATTTTTTAATCTATTTCTTTGATTTTTTTCTGTAAAAGTAACATGATTTATTTTTATTTTGAACATTAATAATTAATCTTTATTAATAATAATAATTAATTAATAATGTTCTTATTACTTTTTATCTTAATAATAATTAATTATTAAGTTATTATTAATAACATTAATAATTACTCCATGCAAACTATATTTTAATGAATAAATATTACTTCTTCAACCATTTTCATAATGCAGTGTATAAGAGGTGTACAGTTATTTTTTAATCGATTGCTTTGATTTTTTTTTGTGAAAGTAACATAAATTTTTTTTATTTTGAACTCGATTTTCAACACTAAGTGGGGCATTGCTAGAACTATGAAGACCTACTTTAGAAATATCATTCATTTCTATCCCGAAAACTTTCTCTTTAGGTTCTGCAGGAATCTCATCATCAAAGTCAAAGTTTTAAAAGTTGAGCTTGTTTATAGAAAACGCAAGATGAAAAAAAATTTCTGCGAAAAGAAGTTTACAGAACTTTTACAAATCTAGATAATTTTCATCTTCTTACTCTTCCGTTTTATCCCCGTGTCTTGTCAGTGATATATCGATCATTGTTGGTGACAACATCAAAGTGTTTCATGACCTGATAATGGAAAAGATAAAAAAGGAGATTGGTTAGATAATTTTAAAAAACTCATTTCATAACTTCTTAAAACTTTTATTGTAAAGGCTTTTGAGACTAAATTAATAGTACCTTCAGAAGTTTGGAGTAATTATCGTAATATTTGTAGAAATTCTATGATCTTTCCCTCTATTTTTTCTATGTCAGTTAGAGATTATTCAAAAATTATTCATCAAATTCTAGATTGCGAACTAGTATTAAATATCAAAATTTCCTTAATAATGTAAACATAGGATATTGTCCTTAAATATATGTTACTGTGAATGCCCAAAATTGTAGAATGTCGACATACAACAAATACCTGGGTAATAGACCGAATATTTGATTATATTCTTATATATTCGGACTATCACCGGTGCATGTCGACAATCCCCATGCTCTGATGGTGAATGTTAATATATATATTATTATATATATATAAAATATATATATTATTATATATATATATATATATTTATGTTTTTAAATATTATTAAAACATATAATGATGTATGTCAAAACAGCACATACCATGAAGGAATACTCCAAGTTCCAAAGGAAAATATCGAAGAGGACCTTCAACCTACTACGCCTTCTATCAAACCTTGATTAAACAGCAGACGTTTATTTCTATTAAAAGAGCCGCCGCGAAAGATAATCTTCTAATACATGAAACGAAAATATTACATACCTCAAAAAGAAAATTTCCTCCAGCTCAAATTGATGACACTGTGCGAACACAAGTCCCTAATGTTCACCGTGGTTATACAGATGCCAGAAATGTATTGGCAGTTGTTGTTGGAATAGAAGATTCCGACTTTTATACATTAGTTAACAAAAATGGTATCATCAAGCAGCTTTATACTTGTAATCAGATTATACTTCGCGAAGAAAAGTTACTCTCCATAGATGAGATTTCTTCTCAAGAAATGTCGCTGAGAGAAGCATCTACAGCTAATTCGAAAAGTGGAGGGCATGGCTATAAACGCTGTCATTTCAAAAAGAAATGTTCAACAGTTACATGTGACAGTATAGTAGGTTTGCCAGAATTACGGAGAAGAATATATAAATATCCAACATGCTCAACATTCACCATTAGTGCATGGTGAGTGTCACATTTACCGGTGTAAGTCAGAAATAAGTGTATTTAAATATTTCGGACATACACCAAACGACTGCGTGAATGTTGACATTCACCGGTGAAAGTCGACATTCTCCAGATTTTCGTCTTTCACAGTAACATATATTCCACCAATTTAGGTAGTTAACGATAGAAACCAAGTAATATGTATGTCCACGGGATAATACTTTATTTAAGAATGGATTTATTGAATATATTGACATATGTTGTAGGATTTCGATAGTGATATCAAAAGTATAGTTTTAGCCAAAGTTGTACATTTTAGATAGTATTGCAATCTTCTTCACTTTGGTTCTAAAGCCAATCCCAATCCAGTACC